>VWZD01012032.1:57425-120767 GCA_013396695.1 Sakesphorus luctuosus | reverse complement strand
AAAAAAACAAATAAAAAAAAAAAAAAAAAAAAAAAAACAACAAAACCCAAAACCAAACAAACAAAAAAACCCCAAAACAAAACAAAAACAAACAAAACCACAAACCAAACAAAAAAAAAAGAAGAGTGGATTTATGCCAGACTAATTAATCATCTACCTAAAGGATACATAACGCACATTTTTGCATACGCAACATACACAANGACAGACGTTCAAAAAACATGTAACTTCTATTTTGTGACAGAAGTTCAGTTATTTAATATTTCATTCTTCTACATTTTCCTGGGAAAGATAAAAATTGCTTACCTTCAGTACAAGAAAAAAAATCTTGTTCTGTGAGCAGCTGCCATGCTTTCAGACATGTTTCTGACTTTAAGATAATTAACGAAGCCTCGAAAGAACAGGAGGAGTCCTGATAGTGTAGAAAATGCACAAAATAAAGTGTATTAACATACATACACACTATCCCATGTTATTTTTATTAACATAATTTTTTAAAACCTAGATTATACCAAGTACAGTGAGGTCTTTAGATATCATTCACAAATTCAACAAAAAAAGTCAGATTTATCTTGCGATATAAGGATTCAGTTTTATGGAAGGTTTTTCAGGAATTTTACAGTAATTCTGGGGTTTTATATCATCTATTAAAAAGAGTGTATGAAAATACCTAGCAAGAAGAAAAAAAAGCTCTGAAAAAAAATTTTATTTTTCACATTCTTTTTAATTAGAATTCTTAAAATTACTAGTGTGTTAGAAGACTACCTGAATGACAAAATGGACCTTTAGAAATGTGTAAGACAAATGTCTTGCAAGTCAAAAAAGTTTAATAAAAGAAGACACAAGGTAGGGATTGCTCTAGGAACAAGTAGATAATAAATTACAGTAAATTATGACTTGAGATTTAACCATTCAGGAAAAAGCACCTGTCTAAGGGGAGGAAGAACAATTGTCAAAGTTACTCAACATGTTAAGATCCCATTTTTTGTCAACTCCACATTTCAAATTCTTTCAAAATACTTACATTTAACTGCATTTGAAAGAGTATTTCAGCTAAGAGGAACAAGATGTACACAACAATCGCAGAGAAGTTACATTTGCAACAGTGGTACCTCGAAGATATATGCTTATGTGTACATATACACATATGTATTAAGATTTATGAGGTTCAAAAAAAATCTAACCTGAGATTTAACACATTTAAGTAAGGATGTAATTCTTTTATCTTTCCTACAAGATGCACTTTTTCTTCCTGCTGCCCTGGATGAGCCCCTGATTTTTTTGATACGATAATTTCTTCTGTGAGTGCTTTTTGCTGGCAATATTTTTGACTTTCCTTTTGCTTTTTTTAAACCAAAGCTTCATGAGGACAAACAGAGAAACAAAAAAGCAGTAACAGAGAATGATCTGCTAACCAGTGGAACTTTACCTAAGCCAGACGCTTTTTTAAGGTGAATTGATTAAGGTGAATTCTGCGCAGAGATGAAAGCAGTCAGATCTGGATCACAAGTCTACTAGAAAAGCTGCTACCCAGACATTACAAGAGGTAGTCTCACATTCAACTGAAAAGCAGCTGAAACAGCAACATGAGGGCAGGCAGCTCTTAAGGTGTCTGATAGCATATTTTCTGCATTACACGTTGGAAAATCAGTCCAAGTTCAACCCATATTTTATATTTCTCTGTTTAGGGAAGAAAAAAAAAACTACCCCACTTTCCATTGTGCTCCTCAAAAAGAAACATTGTCTAACATATAAATTGGAAAATTTGAATTGTCTCTCCTCCTTGAAAGTAGACCACTTCACCTTCCCATGACATATAAGCAGATTTTTTCAGATGTTGAAGGAAGGAAAGGGAGTAGAAACAGATAGGTCAACACCAGAAGAGAGGAGATGGCAGTAGGTGGGGTGGGCTCAAATATGCCAAAAGGCTGTAAAAAAGAAAGACTCCAACTCATTCACTTCTGAAGAGATGCTGGATATGCTACTTCACGTGGTCTACTGGGAAAGTTATTCAAAACAACAAAACACAGATCTGGTTGGCAGTGTTCCTGTGACATAATACTCCATGTCCTGCTAAGTAGCTTTGTTAGGTCATGTCCTTCTGTGGTGTTCCAGCAAAATCAATATATCCACTTTATCTGTGGTAAAACATTGTTTTACATGAAATGCACCAACATTCATAAGACAGGGAATGCTGACTGCTGGATGCACACTGTATGCCTCACAGTGCCTTTTATTCCAAGGCTTATTCTAAACTTTGTGATTTAAGGAAAAAAAAATCCTCAAACACTTTGGACTGAAAATAAGGCTCTCCTGAATTAAAGTGAACTACTTTCTGAACATGCGCAGTAAAAGACTAGGAAAATGAAGAACTACAGCTTTTTCCATAGACATGGTGGGGGAAAGTGTTACAGAAGAACACACTATTTTTACCCTAGTGAAAAAACGTGCCAAACCTCAATCTCAGGCACCACAAGGCTTGGTTTTAATCAAAGACTTATCTGGAGATCTTTGTGCCTGCAAAGAGTAATTTCACTTCCTACTTCAATACAATCACCTCAAACAATATGAATGTGTTCAAGGGACTGATGCTGTGATGTATTGAAAATCTGCAGTTTCCACATATTTCAAGCAATCAAGTGCACAATGGCAGAGCAAGATGAGTATTAGGTTTGATGAATGCCCATAAACACTACTAAAAGGAGATAATAGTAATGCTGTTTAAGAATTTTGGCATTTCAAGATAAACAGTGAGTCACAAACATTCAAAATCTCAGTGCTGGTTTTGGGTTTTTTTAATTTACTTAGCACTTCATTCTAACATTCACTGTTAGCCATTTAAGTCAATTGACTCAAAGGAAAGAGTGCCACCTACTGAACCAGCAACAGTTTACTGTGCTTCCAGAGCTGGAAATAGAAAATAAAATGGATAGTAACATTCACTCCTGTAGACGAAAATCATTCCAGATTCCATATTCAAATTATAAGTCCACAGTAGGAGAAAAGGTATAGTGGTGGGGGTTTGGTATAGCCTCGTAAAAAAAAAAGACAGAAGAGCACAATTTGATGCAGCTAAGACTTCGAATATGGGAAGACAGGACTCTTAAGAGAAAGCTGACATCATGGGAGCACTGTGATCAGCAAGCATGAAGTCAGTCTCTTGTCCTACTGAGAAATTACTGATGCGATATGCATTTCAAAGGACTTGAAAAGGACATTTTGTGAGCTGTATACAAGAACTCCACGTTTCTGGGATCTGTCACATTTCTTAGAATTTAATACATGACATACAGGTTTATACATTTAAGTATATACCACTCACTCTTCTGTATGTTCCCTACACAAAGCCAAAGTTTTGTTACACAGTTCTACACCCATAGATCAGTAGAAACAGCTTAAAAAGCATAAATTACATGTCTTAGTTATACACATAATCACTTATGCAGAACCAAATTTTTTGAGCTGAAGGTTATTTGAACAGCCCACAGTTCATGCAATAACACCACTATGGTAACCTGTAACTTTGTGAATACTGTGGAAATAAAAACAACACACAAAACTCCCAGCAGCTAAAGAAAAACGCATGGCTAAACATGTTAGAGAACTCTTACTTACAATGACATGATTTATCTTTGAATACTTCCACCTCAGAACAGAAATGAATTTATTTACCACTTACCAAGTACAAGAAATATCCACCAAAGCCAGTACTGTCCATTGAAATATCCAGTAAAATAATCTGAAAACTGAAAGTCATACATGAGGCTTAGCTGCAGCGAAACAGATGACTAAGACATTTAATACACTATGGAAATACAGAAAGCATGGAGGAAAAAGCAAATTTCAATAAAAGTAATGCATCCTACTAAAATGTAAAACTGGTATTTGTGCAGCACTTTAATATACAAATAACACTTCCACTGTCAGTTGGTCTGTGGCAAAGTTATTTAATATTATATTGGTATATGTTATATTAATATCTAAAAAATGTTTGTGCATATATGTAAAAGAATAGATATAGATAGAGATAGAGATAGATATAGATATATGAATGAAAAACCCTTTGTATTACTTGCCAGTTCATCTCACATTTTTTGTTATAATGAATTGCCACTGGTCAATTTTCCTTTTTCCCCCCAATGCCTGCTATCCCAAACACATTACAGCAGCCTGCTGTTTTAGATATTAACACGAAAAGCCACATTAGCTTAATCTTATCAGACAGGGATGTTCTGCTGACCCCTCAAAAGAAGAGCTTTTGACCTTCCGTATACCCCCTACTGTTAATCGCTGCCAAGAATACCAGCCCCATAAAGACCCCCAGCTCATTAAAGTCTTTTCATTTTCAAACCAGCATTCAGTTCCCAGCAGTGAGCTGAACGCAACTAAATGAACCCTGAAGTGGCATTTCAACTGTTCCTGTTAGTGACCATGGTAGACAGTTTTGTCGTCCCTGTGATGTGGGAGGCAGCTGGAGGGCAGGGTGTGATGGTATTAGAGACAGGTATCTCTGCCTTTACCAGACTCCAGACTTCATGCTTCACTGATAAAAAGGCTAATCAAATGTCTCCAAAACTCACATAAAGTGTAGAAATGGGAAGATGTGTGAAAAGTTACCAGAAGGAATAAAATAATCTACTTAGTAGCTCTGCACACTTTTCATATACTTCCATCCTGCTACCATTCAGTATGCTTACTGCATCCTGCCAGAGTGCTTCCCATTTGTCATTTTTAGGACACTTCAGTATATGAGCCAAGAAGTGGGGGAGAAAAAAGAAAGTGAAGGTACTGGGCCACAAATGAAACCAGACAAAAATCCAAGATACTTAAACTCTAAATAAAGCTGTTTTTTTCTTCAATTGATACACATTTTCTCCAGAATAAAGCCAGATGATGTGAATTCTTAGAGGGTTTAATCCCATATTGTATACATTTCTATTGTCAATAAAAGAAAAAAATATGAGGAAACAGAGTTGCTAAGTTGAACTAAAGAACTGGTATTTACATTATCCCCATATAGATATAGGTATATATTCATATATATATATATATATCAAAACACTTTTTAAAAAAATTACAATTTCATTTAGTTGGAAAAAATATTTACTAAAACAAACATCCAAATACTGGCATATGTGCATTACTCTCACACTCTCTATGGGCAGAATCAGCCATGGCTGCAGAATTTCCCCACAGCAAAACTGTGGGTTTTTCTCCCAGCTCCCCCCATCTGCTCCCAATCCTCCTGCCTCAGCTCTCTCTAAAAACTGATACACGGACACTGTATGTGAACTCGGGCTGTTTAGACACTATAAAATTTTGTACTACTGAACCTGAGTGACAAAGGGCAACACAAGCCCTTAGAAAAGTATCAGACTAAAGGAACAGAACCATTTTGTGCACATAAACCTGCTTTGCGTCACATCATTAAAATGACTGTCAACACACACCTTATGAGCTTTCTGCTATTGTCTCTAGAAAGGAGACAACACAGGAACATAATAATCTTCACTATGAAAAAACCCACCCCTGAGGCCTTGGAATTGGCCAGCTGTAGTATTTTTGAATTAGTAACAGATTACATACAATAATTTAATTATAGTCTTGAACATGATAATTCTTCAGGAAGTTTAACATATATTAATTTTTGTGTTTGTTATGAGCACATTTTCAATCAGAGAGGAATAATAAAACTGACACAATGAGCAAGTTCTGCCCTCTGTTTAATATGCCTCAAGGGAGGCTGAAAACATCCCCCATGAATGCCTAGTTGAAAAATTCATGTCTTCTCTTTCTGTTAAGATAATTCCATCTCAACCCCTGAATTTCAAAAAATACACCAGAATCACATCTGGTCCTGTAGCATTCCCCTGCTCCAAAGAAGCAAAAGGGAAATTAAAAAAAAAAGCCCTAAGAAGGATGCAGTACATGTGCAGGAAGGATCGTGCAATCTCTCTATAATCTTAGTACTATCGTGCTAAGACCAAATCAAGTTAAGTTACTAACACACAGGCAGGGAAAAAAAGATTTTAAAATCTCATCACTGGCAGAACATAAAAGATAAATAAGTTAAGCAAGATCTCTTTCTTAATTAAAAGGGATGGTATTTTAAATGTTGTGTCTCAGATACGCAGAATTCAAACTCAAATATTCATTACATTTCATTCTAGCAGTTACTTAGTCAGCTAAATAACTTCCATCTGGCTAATGTACCTTTCAGAAAAGTATCTAGTCTTGCAGTGAAAATATCAGGAAATCAAGCATTTAAGATGGTAAAAATGTGACTAACTTCACATTCAATTTTGACTTGATTCAATAGGCATCTCACAAGGAATAAAAGAATCAAATATAAGGAAGAAATGTTTTCTGATACTTCTTCCCAACAGGCCAAGACATTTATAAATCATTCATATAAGACACTATAATACCAGTGATATTTTAGGTACTTGCTCCACTTCTTCTGCAGACTTTTAAATATTTGTGCAAAGAATGAGTCATTCTGCATTTATTTTAGTGGAAATGTGAACATCAAATGCTATGTCAGGTAAAAATAGATTAACTTTCATCTTTAGTAAGCATATATTAACATATAGCAAGTAAATGCTCTATTAAAGATGAAGTTAGGAAACTTCTAGGCTCTCTGCTAAGCACTAAAATTTAATATACATTTCTTTAATTCCCTTATCATATAGCCTTCAATAAATAGTTCTGGGCTTGTTCTACAGAGTCTGTACAGTGAGAATCAAGAAACATACCCGTACAATGAGAATCCATTTGATCAGGGAGAGACCAAATCCACAGATTGCACCATATCTTCCAGCTATGGTATTCGTTATACAGAAAGATAAACAAAATCCAATCCAGTTGAAAATAAATGCCACTATAAAACAAAAGGAACAGTAGCTTGTGTTAATCTGTATAGCTAAGCAAACAGACTCAACAGTAATTTCACTTTTAAACTACTAGGGACGTGCTTACACAGTCAGTTAATTCCCTTCCGGTAATTCATGCTTTCAGAGATTGACTTTGAACCCAGACATTCCGCATGGTATAGTCACTTAATGACAAAGCAAATGGTAAACAGGCTGGAACTTACTACTTTACACAAGAGAAAATGCCAACATAAAAGAAAGCATTGCATTGCAACAGACACCTAACCAGATGACACTAGACGTGAAGGGTAAATTCAAAAAAAGGACTGTAACATAAAAGATTTGGATTAAAACAGAAGAAAAAACCTCACTACACTTTTATAACCAAAAAAATAGTTATATGCACACATATGTGCATGTATCAAGGCTGCATATTCAGCTTCATCCAGTTTGGATCAAACAGCATAAAAGTATCCTCTCTTTCTCTGTAAACAGAGTAGAAATGAAGATAAGTTGAGAAGCTGCTGTTTCATGAGTGACTGTCTTCTCTTTTAGATCTGTATTCAAGCATAAGATATAGGAAGCCTTGGATGTTTTCCACGAGCTTCAGAAATCAAGAAACAAAAAGGACATTGAGCATAAATACCACTATTGCTTCAATTAACAATTTCACACAATTCCCAGCAGTTTAATGACTTAAAGTTTCATATCTTCATATATACTTGGCAATCAACATCATCATCTGTATCGCCTTCAGTTTGCATGCACTACATCAGGGTGTGGGAATTCACAATCAGGGTAATGTCTCAGTTTTGGGAGTCAGTGAGGGCATCTAAAAAGAAAACGACTAAACAAAAGATCTGGAGGAGCTTGTGTAAGAAGACAACTCAGGAGTTCTGGAGAGGACAAGACACAGGAAAACTGAAAACATTAGGGGACTCCACAATAAACACAAAAATCACAGAAGAGGCAAGCAGGAATGGAAGAGAGGCAGATGGAACAAAACTCCTGCACAAAAATCCTTAACATTTTAAATTCCCAAACTTAGCCACATAAAACTCAGACATTAAATCACCATAGGAAAAGTCTGTCTTTTCAGTTAAAGGCTGAATACAGAACACTAGGAACAGAAAACTACTCAACAGTTTGCTTTAACTGAAGCAAATTTTAAAGCATTATCTATAAATAACCTATACCCATAAAGCACTATTTTTATAATTTAAAATCTTGTTACAACTCCTCCAACAATCCACATGAATATGCAATGATTTGGCCATAAATGCAAACTTAGTCTGTAAAACTGCAGTGGGATTCCACCAGCTGTAAGAAAACTGAAGCTCCAGGAGAAGTTTTGGAAGACTTCACATCAACATAGTCATTTAGTACAAGAGAGAAAACATCTTGCTTTGGTCAAAGCCACGGGCAATAGATGGTGGCAATGAGAATTCTTACTTTTATACTAATTATTAATCTCAAAAAACGAACAGAAAAAAACCCAAAACCAAACCAAAATCACAAAACAAAACAAAAATAAAAAACAAAAACAAAAGAACCTCCAGAAACAAAAAAGCCACCAAACCAAAATCCACAACTTTACTGATCCAAATTGATATATCCAGAGAACATAGGAAAAAAACCAAACAAACAGAAAAAGGGAAAAAAGAAACAAAAACAAAAAACCAAACCTAAACTCAAAAAAACCTACAGAACAACATTTGGACCCTAACATTTACCTATCTTTCCAAAACACATATAAAGCATTTACATTTGAGAAAGCCTGGATACACTGTTTTGAAAACAGGATTTCCCTATTTTAAAAGCAAGCTCTCCAAACCCACTATCTTGTAACAGTAACAGAATTAAGAGCTGGTTACTCAACACATCCTCTGCTCTTGTCTTAGCATAAGAGCTCACTGCTCTTTCTCCCCACTATTCAAGCTACAAAGGGTGACTCTGATTATAGCACCAAAGGACACATATGTTAAAAAAAGACAGAAGAGAGACGTTTCTCATTGGATTATGTGGACTAGAGACATTACCAGACTATGTACAATTATAATAGGTATATATTTAAAAAATATAGTACTTGAATTCATTTGTACATGCTTTATAAAAATTAGAGATTTCCCAATCACAAATATAGAGAAGGGAAAAAAATTATTTCTTACAATCAAAGTTGAGCACAATGACAATTTTACCCCCTTTCAACTTAATCTAAAGGAATATTCAAAATGAAATACTCAAAACAGAATCCATAGGCACTGGATAATCACTTGATGGATATTTAACACCAAGCTATTTGCCCAGCTATTGAAAGAAAAGGCATCAGCCTGTTCCAATGTAAGGTTTTTTCCCATTAATCAGTGTGCTGTTCCACCAAGTCATACAGCAGTCAATGCAAGCAGAAGAGACAAACGAGACAAAAGTTGTAAAATGTGCAAGTTCACCTCCCCAATAAAACTGAGGCATATACAAAAGAAAAATCTTATCATTTAAGTTTTAATTGGTAACGATCTGCTAGAAAAGTTGTACAGCAAGGATCGAATCAAAATTCCCTGTCTGCAGCAGCTTAAGGAACATGTTACTTACAGCTCTGCAAAACTCGAGCAAGGTACTAGGGAGATTCTCCCAATACTGCCTCGATGTTGCATCATTTTAGCAAACTTAAGATGAGCAACAATAACGTCTACATGTTTTCAGTCTTTCCCATTACTTCTCTCTCACAATCCCAATCCTATTGCTACTCCTTGTCTCATACTAGTTGCAAAACACATTATTTGTTTTCAGAAATGCATCTCCCTCTTCTGAGCAGACTGCAATTCTTTTCAGTTACTTTTCTCTACCTCAAGATTAACCTCATTTGCCTATCTGTACCTCTTTTTCCATCATGTGCATCCCTGTGTCTCTTTTGCCAGCCATGCAAGTTCTCTGAGCTTTATGGTTTACATATCACCTGGTAGGATTTACTACAATTAATTCCTGTCTCAACTAATTAATTAGTTATTGCAATGAAAGTTGTTCATAATTGTCATCCCTATGCTGCCATAGAGACACTACATCAGAAGTTCCCCCCATCAAGCTGAGGGAGAAAATAGACTGGTGAGGACAGTGACTAGTAAAAGGAATTACCTACTAATTTCTTCAGAATTACCATCTTACTTTTCTGTCTACTAGGGACAAGGAAGCTGTACAAGTTCCTTGATGTAACAAATGTATTCTCCACTATTTTTCGGCATCCACTCACTTCGTGTAATGTAAATGACACTGCTCAGCTGTTAAAGAGGTGATCTAATCCTTGATATCCCTTCAGCTCCCATGCCATTCCCGCACAATGTACCTCCTTTGACACTAATACATGCTATCCTAAGGGAAGCCATTCCTAAAGTCTAATGAGCTGCTACAACCACATCATGGTTTTAACCAAAAAAGCATTCTTTACTTCTGTTTGCCCATCATCTTCATACTGCCAGGTTCTGTGTGCATCTTCTAGACCCACTGCAAGACAAGCCACTCTGCAACAAGAATGGTTTCCCATCCCAAGAGGGATTACATTCCTACTTTAGCCCAGCTTTGAACTACTGTTGACTTTCCACTAAAAAATTTCAGAGTTTAGATGAAACTCAGGCTGACTGGCATCATGATTTCAGTATCTTCCTTTGATACTCCAGCACCATACAGACAGATGGCACTGACAGAAGCATAACTTTTGACTTTAAACACCCCTGTAGTGACAAGAGGAGAGTAAGTTTATATTAAGGTAATTCACATAAAAAGAATATAAATATTAGTATTATTTCCTCATGACAATAAAACTCCTAATGAAACACTTGTAAGAAGTTGTTTTTATGGGAGGAGAGGGTTGGACTAAAAGTCTTTTTTAATAAAATGTCTTCTTGATATCCAATGCAGCACCCACATTTATGCTGTATGTCTCTCTAAGGTTTTCAGAAAAATAATCCCACCCAAAATACAAAGTACAAGCTTTGACTTCTACAAACTGAAACTCATCAGGAGAAGAAACTATGTCAAGAATACTACATCAAATCTGCTTTTTCCTTGGTTGTGCTTGCACTTCACTTGCTGATCTTTTTTATTTAGCTTTCCTTAGCTACACATGAATCACCTATCTTAAGTTTATGTAAAGTATCATGGAAAGAAGTCAGCAAACTAGTCTGAAGATTTATTTTGGTCCCAAATTTTAACCGTAGCTCAAGCCTGTGATAAGGTTATAATGGCAACTACACATAGAAAAAGCAACCATGCTCAGTTATATTCTTTATTCCACAACTTGTCCAATTATTATTTTAATATACAGGAAACACCAAAGAGCTTAATGCTTCATACCTGGCCTGGACTTACTAAGCATACTGCAATAATAAACAATACTCTCCAGATTTTCATGTAGCACTAGAAATTATTCTTCCTATTCCTGCACAGAATTGATTCCATTCTTAAACTGGGATACATCTTTGGTTGATCCTGAGGACTCACCTACGTATCGATGATGATCACTAGAAATATTGGCTATCAGCTTCCACAGATCAACATTTTTTTTCTTCTACTTAGTGATTAACATTCAGAAACTTTACTAGGCAATTTATCCCTACTGCTTCATTACCTTTGTTGGTAAGTTTGCCTTAATACCCAACTAGAAGCTTCCTCATTCCAGTTATCTGGATTATAGCCAATGTGTATGGAGAAACTATGTAAGTCAAATTCTTCTACAGTAAGAAAGAAGTTAGGTAATTGTGTATGAAGGTCAGCCAGGCTTCCCTAATAACCAGAGAGAAATAAACACTCACAAAACCATTCCTTTACCTCCTTACAACATTTAAAATTTTAGTCAAGTGACTTCCCCTCTGTTTCTCTCACATGACAAAGGGAAACATGTATAACATTTGGGATGTAGACATACAAAAGTCAGGTTTCCTAAATTCACACAGAGGAATCTTCCCACAGGAAATTTAACCACACTTCCAGCTCCTTGGGAAGCATACACCATGAGCTTGTGTTCACCCTGAGCTTGTGCTACAACTCTGCCTTCCAACTTGTGCCCACTTGAAACCCTCAAAGTAGGTATCCTAGCTTGTGTGCAGTTTATTGACTGTTTGAGACATCTAATAGCTTTGAAAACTGTTTGATGTGGTTATTATCTGTTCCAATATGGCATCTAGGAAAACATGTACATTTCCGTTTCCTCATTCAAAAGATAATTTATTGGTGTGAGTTGTATACAGTGCTTAAATTGCCCAGAGGCTCAAAGAGAACAAATGTCTCTGTATGAGAACTTTAACTTCGGTTGCATGACTGAAATTTTTCTCCATTTCTTCTTCCTTATTAACCTATCTATGGAGTTCAAATTAATATTAATTTTTCCTACATTGTAGGGACAACCCAAAACTCCCTTACATGGTTTTCTAAGAATCTGGATGACCTCTACAAATCCTGTCAGGGTTCACAGGAGAAAAGGTTGGTTGGTATTTCTACAGCATTCCTTAAAGGACAACCATATAAGCCTTTTATTAACATCCAAAAGGACCTCCTTCAGACAATGTACCAGGATGAACCTATCAGACATAATTCACAAAACTTCCACTACAGGCAGACTAAGCATGAAAACCAAACTCTTTGGTCATGACAATTACTTGCACAACCTCAATTACATCTGTGTTCAAATTGGAAAGAACAGCTCAGAAATTTCTCTCTTTGTTGTGCATACAAAAAAAAAATTACTCTGAGAAATGCATCTATTAATAATTTCCTGTGATATCCTGGAAAGTTTCTATTATGCTGTATAAGGCACAGCCCACTTAAAAAATATCCAATAGAAAAAAATACATGAAGTGGTCTGATAGCAATTTCTTTTTCGTTCTGCATTCACAGCAAAATTAATATATTCCCTAGTATATTAATTTACCTCAAAACAAGAAACTGACAGACACCAGCCCTGACCATTAGAGAGCAGATTCTCAGCTCACCAACATGATCACAGACTTCAAGAGCAACACCAATCTCTTGAGACTTTTACAACATACTACAAATAAAATAGGTGGTTGTTCAAATTTTCCCACCAAGTTTCTGAATCAAGCAAAAAAATCCACCTGTTCACACAAAGGTCTTTTATATCTTAGTGTATATCGCCTCATTCTGTTCAGTTTTGCTCAAGAGAACAGTACCTTAGCACTAAAACGGGAAACAGGTCTAACTTGCATGCAGCAGGCTTCTGAAACAAACCAACCCCCCAAACAAACAGACCTGGCCACTAGATGGCCTCTGGAGAGCAATTTTATGCAACTTGGGCAGCTACCACTAGATGGTGGCTACATACCACTACGTGATTGCAATACGCAGCTAAACTCAGTAAAAAGTTTATTTTACTACACTTCACTTGAATAAAATGAAATTAAATAAGTCTAACTCACTGTTATATTTAAAACAAAGGCATCTCACCCCCCTATCACCCCCAAGATCTTTCTACCAACACTGTACTTGACAGTGAGGAAAGTGTGAGAGTACATCTGAAACAAGATATTTGTTCACGCTCCTCTCGCTAGAGAATAGCTCTTGATAAGAGTTCTCCTACATTATAACTGAGGGAGCTTATTCGAGGCTCTCTGTGATCTGCCACTCCTACTTCCAGTGTTTAAACATACCACACCCTGAAAAAAACCCCAAAAGATAGCCTTACTGTAAACTTAATTTTAATTCCTGCTCTCTTAAATCTACACACATCAACTTTATGGAGACTTTTATCTCCTTACTGGAGTACACATACACTATTTACAATATACCCTCATTATGCTGAGATCATTTTTCACCTAATTCTCCAACTTTCCTAAGAAAAACTACTGAAAATCTGTATTACAGGTGTATAACTGCCATGAGTTTTTGTGAACTGCTTATATTATGAGAACAAACAAAAAGCAAACTTTATCAATTTCCATATGGAACCAGTATCCATAATAGATCCCAACTAAGCATACATTTGTGTAAAGAACTTACAATGTGTAAGCACTCATTTTATGCATTTCCTTCAAGGACAAATAAGGTTTGCAGAATAATCAAGAAAAATTATGATCTACAGAGTATTTTTGTCAAATGTGTAAAAGTACTGCTCTGCACAATGAAACTCAACTAGATATTTATTTGAAAAGAAAGTTGACAGTTTATTTGCATTCTTGAAGATAGATACAATGTTCTGGGCATGCAGTTTTGGACAACTGTGACTTTAAGAACCTAAAACACTTTAAAGACAATAATCCCCTTGACCTGCAAGTACAGTGTTAATCATAGAATCATAGAATCCATTGGGTTGGAAAAGACCTCCGAGATCATCAAGTCCAACCCTTGGTCCAACTCCAGTCCATTTACTAGATCATGGCACTCAGTGCCAAGTCCAATCTGCATTTAAAAATCTCCAGGGATGGTGAATCCACCCCCTCTCTGGGCAGCCCATTCCAATGCCTGATGACTCTCTCCGTAAAGAATTTTTTTCTGATCTCCAACTTAAATTTCCCCTGGCAGAGCTTGAGTCCGTGCCCCCTTTTCCTATTGCTAAGTGCCTGAACCAGGATTTAAAAGCAAGAACAAGTTCACACAATACAGAACCTAAACAGTTTTAATAAAAAAAGTTATAGCACATAGGGAAGGAGTTGGGAGGGAATAAAGGGGAAAAGGAAAATGAAGTCACACCTCCCTTTGCCTGAGAATATATACCCTTTCTACAGTCCAACTACAGAAAGAGGTTAGACTACAAACCCCACTGTGTTACCCTATAAATGTATTTATAGATTTGCTATGTGAAGCAGACACCTTTTTATTCGAAGATGCAAACACCACATTGTCCCAATACATTCTACAACACCATGAAAAACAATTCTGTGAAAGCTTTGTAACCTGTATCTGTAACAGTTAAATAGAGAGACTGTGAAAAACATTACAGAAAAAAGAACTAAAGAGATGGGTTGAAAGACACAAAGGAGATTTCAGTGGATAATCAATCAGTTTTCATCCTGATGAATTCTAAAAAGAAGATACATCCCCAACACTAAGATTCCATCCAGGCTGCCAAATGTATTTATTTCAGAAAGGGAACATATCCTCATAAATCAGAAAGAAATAAGCAATTGTCAAAACAGATGGAGCTTCTTTCTAGAAATAACTTCTCGTTGCTAAATTTAACTTTGCTTAATGCATCACAAAAGTTACAAGACATGCACAGGGTGCACACACAGTATGTCACAAAGAGCTCCAATAGAGCTGGTTGCAACCAGAGGTTACCCAAGACAGCACATTGTCTAGAGGCATTGCTAGTGCTTAGTTCAACCTGAAAATTAGTATGGGTTGGATTTGTTCCAGAAATCCATCCATGGCCATTTAATTCACTGTGCTAACATCAGCGACTTTTATACAGCATATCATCACTCTCTCAGCTTTTTCTAGTTAAAAATCAATTGCCTGATTTCTGTGATCTGGCCTTTAATACAAGTTGGTGGTCCAACTAAAAGATGACAGAATTTCACATTTCACAAGTAAAAGTGCATCCTTGCTAGGCCTCCAATCATTTACTATGATTTTGTTTTATCTCCTTATCTGTGACAGATGCCACAAAAAAAAAAAGCAACATATTTGCCACATCTGGAAGTGCTTATATTTGTGTACAGGTAGAAAAATCTGTTCATTACAGTACATTAAGGCAATTTATTCACAGCTCTCTTTTATATTCCATAGAAAAAAAGTACAAATAAGATATACCTCAATAGGTTTGCGATACAAGATAACTTACTGAAAAATGCCAACATGAAGATGCCATCATTGCCCACTCTAAGCTGATCTGCATCACTGAAATCATCCCGTGGTGGATATTCTTCTTCCTGGATTCACAGGTTAGTGATAATTTAGTGAAAAGTTTAGAATAACTATCTATAGGATAAAGTATTAATCACGTTTCTAAAGCTAGAAGAAAATTGACATTTACATAACACGTCCACATCAAGAAATTTTAAAAGAAAAATAATTTATAACTACAAAACAAGTCGTATTTTGTTGCTTATATTGACAGAGCCCAACTTTGCTGTAAAAGTTTCTGTAGAAGATATGTACATACTGCCTATTTATCTTTAACAAAGCTAAAAGTTATTTCAGATTAATACTTTGATAATCAAAAGCAACATAAATCTTTTCTTTTTACTGTAATAGCCAAGCTATTAAACATTTTTTGAAAAGTCATCATATAATATGCTCTACATTTTTCCTGCCAGAGAAGTTTTCTAATGTTTCCTAAATAAAGAATAGAAGTTTTAGAAATAAATTGCTGATGCAACAGCACTGCTTTAACCAGTTTTATAAAGCACAGAAAAACATAAGGAACGCAAAGAAAACCTCTACAGTCACTAGAGGGCGCGAGCACACTAAAAGTCTCTGCAGTCTTCTAAACTCAAAAGGCACAGTGCTTAAGTCAAACAAAAGAGATGTTAGTCAAAAATGACCCAAAGATTTCTCCCGTTGTGTAAAAATACGGGACCTTAAAATACTGAAAAGTAAGAGTTTGTTTTGTTTCTCATGACTCTATTTTCAACAAAACTTGGCATATATTGCATATGCAGTTCTATGCACAGGTAAAACATTCCTCCAAGTGTAGACTGGCAAATGTAAAAGTTTTCATGATGACAGAACTTACTAAAGAGGGCCTGATGAAAACTAAGACAAATTATACATCATTTTTTTACTTCAATGAGTAACATCAAAACAACGCAGGACACAAGTTAAACAATGCTGTCAGCTGCAACGGTAATAAGGTCTAAACAGAAGCATGAGTAACACTCTTTTCCAATTTTTTGCTTAAATTAACATAATGTATTAGAACTGGGGCAAGAAGTTACCTCTAGAAACAAATTAAATCAAGGGAAATTAATTCAAGTGAAATATACTTGTTTGTTCCGCCCACAAGCACTTACTACTGAAATAACATTCATGACTAAAATTTAAGGCATTAAACAATCACAGCTCTGTGATGTGATTCATATGTCCCCCTTTGTCAACAGAACACCGTAATTTACCAGGGCTCAGAAAACAGGTTAAAAACCTGCTAGAATGACCTGTACCAACTTAAAGAAGTCAGCTTTACCCTTAGTAACATGGCTGTGAAATTCCAGTTGTGCTGTGTATTTCAAATTAATTAACGAAGACACTCTATGAGGTAACTTACTTTAAAAACACTGTTATTCACAGACAATTCCAAGGGAAGCACAAAAAGCTAGTTAAACAACAATCTTAAGGGGCAATAATTCAACTCTACATAATGTCAGCTGTCCCTAAATGGTCATCTTAAGGGACTATGAAAGCATTAGTTTATTCAGCTCAATTTTGTTGCAGCTACAAGATTGATATGGGGGAAGGGAAGGGAAGGGGAGGATGGGCTGAAAAGGCATTAAACAAAGAGCTGCATTTGAATGTGTTTATCTCTGAAACACATGCCACAAAAGTTCCTTTTTCAAGTCAGGACAACAGATATTTTCAGCTTTAATTTCACAGGTCTACAAAACCTCATCTATAATAATTTTGGATTCTTTTTATAATTGTCTGCCAACTACTGTACTTCATACTGGCATTTTCAAAGCAATTTGTAATTACTCCATGCATAAAGCTGCCTCAGAAGTAAGAAAAAGTGTTGCTCAGCTACAGTAACAAATTCAGCAGTTTCCTCTTTGCGCACAGACTTCTTAAGGCTTACATGTCTGAGAAACACAGGTCAATACACAGCCCAGGACATAAAAGCAGACATTTGCAAGTAGATATTGTTATTAAGTGTGAACACTTTGCAATTTATCATACTTCATGTGAAAAGGGAACATTAAAATGAGTCCTATTTACTGTCTCCAAAAATTGGCGTATGAAAATTATGAGAATGTTTAAGAAATTAAATGCTTCCCCATGGTTAAGTCACATTCAGCCTATATGCACATCATTTAGGCTTACGAGGTTTTATGAGCAGTCCTGCAAACAGAAAACACTGACCACTGCTCAAGTCCAGTAACACTGGCTGTCTTTCACAGTGTTCTCATTTGATCTAGTTGGTGTCAACTTCCCTTCAACATGGAGCTGTTTGCCAGCAGACACTGAGTATGAACATGGGCAATGAAGAATGACTGTCCTCTCAGCTGATGGCTAAAGCTAAACTTAATTTCATAAAATACTTCTACTATAGTGATAATGACTTTTTATCAGTGAGATTGCATGTTTTCTTCTTAATAAGAACTATGTAACACAACACACAAATCTATAAGATATGTAACATTGTTTCAGTATCTCAGTGATTTTTGACAGATTTAGCCAAGTTAAGGAATATGGACAGTATTTCTTGCTTTCTAAAAAAGTTGACACCTGTATGAACAGAAAACTTAATTGCTCCTATGACTAGAAAAACATCTAAATATCAAATTATATTATCAACACAAATGGCATGTCACACAGTAATTTCTCTAAGCAAAAGAACATCAAATGGTACACAGCATCTATTGAAGTTGAATCTATTAACTCCCCATAAACTACAGACCTCTCTGTCATATTCTGCAAGAAGAGGACTGTGTATTTTTTCTCCTCAATGCTTTTTAAACCTCTTTCAAATTGAACTCTAGCATGGCATATGGTAAGACAACCATCTTTAATCAAGAAAAGAGTCACTCAACTGATATAACTCTTCCCAATGCAGTGTTTGCAGCAAATAACTTCTGAGAAAAGGGTGAAAGTACTTAATAAACCCTGTAAGTCATACCTTCAGCATACAAAGCAATATGGAGAAATTAATAGTGGGGGAAAAAATGTACAATGAATTCCAGAAGCATTTGATTGCCAGCAGGAAAATTCATAGCAAAGTCTAAACTAGAGAGAACTATACCATACCTCTGGACGACTGAGGAATATTTCATCAAACAGACTCCTAGATTCCCTAAACTGGGCGTGCTAAGCATGTAAAAACAGAAAAACATAAGACAAATGCAACTGAAAAGCATTAAGTAAAAGCCATTCATTGCAACATACAAACAAGTCATTTAACTCTTAGCAATATTTTTGTCAATTTAAACTGACCTTTCAGAACTGACCCTGATAATATGAAAAGGAAAGGCCAGGTTAACTACTGCTATCACTACTGATGACACAGGGCTGCTACAATTACTTTGATACAATTTGAGAGCATTTGAAAGAAATACATGCTTGTACACAACCTCTTTCTGTAAGATAAGCTACATGAACTGTCAAGTACTGAAAGTTTCAGTAAATGTTAAGATTGTTCTTATTATGTGAATATATTATCCATGATATTATCTGTGAATGCAGGGCCTATGATAAACTATTTATTATGATCATATTGAATCCCTATATGATTTGGGGGAAAAAATAGAAAAGCTGTTTAGTAAATGTGCTGTCCTTTCATTCCATTTCTCTGTCTTTTGCTCATGAGTAGATTTGTAGCCTTGACAGGACACTTTGGACTATACCATGAAAATTATTAGCTTCATGTATCCCTCAAGGTAACATAAGGACATTTAACTTTTTCCAGCTGCTCATATTATTGAAGTAAAGAAGCAATTTATCTTCAGTTTACAAAGGAGAAACTAGAGGCACAAAACACTGCAACTTCATATTTGTAAGAGCACTGATTTCATAAGGCTGAAAATAAAAACTGAAAAATCTACATGTTATATCATTTGTGTATGTTTTGCCAAGTCTATAACATGCAAGTCAGACACTGTCTGCAGTTGTCACTTGTGAAAGTAAAAAAACAGTTGAACTCTGCACTACCACTACATAGTTAATTCACTTAGCTGCTCTTCTGCAGGTATTCAGAGCTTTGGGGGAAGGTATTAAGTCCTTCCTCCAAAGATGGCAAACTACCACTCTAACTGTAATAAGACCCTTTCTTATTCCAGCCATCTGCCAGATTAAGACAGTTTTATCACACAGTCTTAGCCCATCTCAGTATAAGTCCAGAGGTATTAAATAAGGCAGGAATTTTATAGCAGTATCACATGGTAAGGTAATTAAAATGGCAGTAAGTAAAACTACACTGGCACACAATTTTAATATCTACAAAACTGAAACTCAGCTTCAGCATTTCCTGTTTTTTCCCCAAATCTCAACTTTGCAACTGTAATACTCTTTATATAGCTTGTGTGTGTACATGTATTTGCTGTAAAACAAAAAAAAAAAAAGAAAAAAAGAAAGAGAGAAAAGGAGCTCTTCAGCAGTCAGCAATAATGTGACTTTCAGGGAGACTTAGTCTACTGATGCTAACTTAATACTGTCAAGTCTAGAACGTTTGAGTCAATCTCTCTTTTGGGGGAATAATAGTGTGTCCCTACTCATTTTTCATAAGCAAGTGAAATTCTTGTGGTGTCAGCATGTAGTTCTTGAACTTCAAGTTCTACTGTATGTTCTAGCAAAGCAGACTATGTAGAAGTTTAATTTTCACTTTGTCACCATATCTAACTCTCTTAGAGCCTCTTAACTTCAGATTCCTTTTCCCGCCCTGCTGCTCTTCTCTCACACACCACCTTCAGCTCATTTCCCAGTACCACATTTTATCCCCGCTTGGGTCCCTTTCCCCACCAATTCCAGTTTATCCTTTTCCCTTCTGTTTCTCGTTGAAATCTCTCTGTACTCTCTCCATACCACTGCTCTCCCTTCATCCTTGCCTTTTCTTATTTTGACTTAGACCCATCCTCTCTGATCCCTCCATGTTCACTTCGAGCCAGTCACTTGCTTGTTCAACCAGAACCAGATTGCTCTTCCCACAATACACAAGCTTCAGAGGTTCAGCTTTGTCCATTCATCTCCCCACCTACATGATAACTGAATCAAGCAGTCTTCCCTTCCATTCTAACTGATGGTTAAGAGTAATAAAACTACTTCAGAGCACATTAGAAATCGCTATTTCTTAGCTCCAATGTTTTCACCAAAAGCAGTCAAGAGCTGTAATCCCACTCTGACAAAGAACATTTGAGAAAGTTCACTGGGAATAGCACATCTGAAGTCCCATCCCCTTCAGAGCTATGAGCAGCTTCAAATTTTTCAAGCAAGACAAAACTCCATGCATTTACCAAATTTGAAGCTGTATGTATCAGCTGAGGAAACTCACTTTTCAAAAATTGTTGTTTGACTAAAACCAGGCAGACTGACTGGAGAAGGGTGAAACATATTTCTGTCACAGGGACCTGAACTTTTAAGAGAGTTCTCCAAAGTAAAAAAAGCTTAAAATAACACAACAAAAACCACTTGCTTTTTTGTTTGCTTTTTTTGCTTAGCTTTATTTATGAAATTGGCTGAATCCCAAGCCGAGTTGTCAAGGAATACCACTTGTGTCTGAAATTTGTGCTTCATAATGTTCTAGACATACAAAGTTAAAAGCAACAAGAATCTTGAGAGAGCTCCACGTCCTGTCTGCAGCATCACAGGAACTCTAAAAGTTAGGGTTTGGCTAATGTTCGAAGTTTGCAATTTCAGATTGAGGGGTTCACTCAGACTCCTATTTCAGCAAATGTTTTACAAGCAGTAACGACAGAGACTACATAACAGTTAAAATGTTGCAAGTGGAGATCATCAGCTCGTGGCTGAAACTTGGCAAGTAGCCATTCACATTTCCCTGGTTCCCTAGGGCATTCAGTAACCCAGTTGTGTGATACCTTCACTGACGATGTTACATAAACCCTCTTTTAGCTTTAGCTTTGCATACCTTCAAGTGAGTGTGCTGTGCACTGTCAGTATTGTGCTGCAGTCAAGAAAGAAACAGCCAACTGCTGGGTGAGCAGAGGGGTTTTTTTACAGTCACAAGCACTCAACAGCCAGTAACATTTTAACTGTATATCAAATGCAATAATATTTTATCTCAAGAACAAGATTTTAAGTGAAAGCTCTGGAAGCTTTATTTGCATATATTATATTAAGGTCAATACTACCAAGCAGCAGAATTTCCACGTTTCAAATCTTAATCACTCATTGTAGATATCTGTTTTCTATTTTGAAGACTGTAATCTAAATAAGGTTAATTCTTACAAAACTACGAACACAGAATATATGCCTATTATTTAATTTACTGTTAACCATAACTTGTGGTGTATGGGGTTATGTTTGTTTTAAGTACTCTGAACTTCAGTATTTAAGTTACCATGCAGCAAACAACAGAGACCTTTCCCTTTAAAAAAGATCTACCTGATGTGAGGTCTTGCCTCTTCCACACTGTTGAATTCTCCCTTCATCTCTAAATGTCTTGGGTCATGTTTTTTTTTTTTACTATCCAAAACACTGAGTATCAGGAATAACTATACAAAGAAACATTAGTAGTGGATACCTAATTAAAAGTTGACAAAATACCGGATAAACTATTAAAACAGAGCAAAATTTGGCTTTTAACGTTGTTTAGACAGCAGCTACATCTCAGAAAAGAGCAAATATGATATGCTTGTTAAAGTACTTTACAACTAACTTACAGTATTTATACAAAATCTAAGCAGTCAAGATATTTAAAATGTCAGCCCACTGTTTTTGAGTAGTAAGTCATAATATGGGCCCAATTGTTATAATTAATTAGCCTAACATGTCATAAAACTGAAATAAAGCAGAACTATATCACTTACTCGTTGGGCAACTTCTGCTGCAGCCGCTGCCATTGCTGCAGCTTTGGCCTTCTCTGCTTCATCGTAAGTAGGAAGAGAGGTAGCTACACTGTATGGAGGTGGTACAGGATAAAATTCATTGTGTGTTTCTGTTCAAAATAAAGAAGTTATGTGTTTATGTATTTTTAAACCAGAAAGATGCCAAGAATATTAACTTTTACGTGCATATAATTATTTACCTTTAAAGTACTGAGTTTTTTACAGAGGCTGAAATTCATTATATTTGTATTTCAAGTAAGCAGAGGGTTTTTTTAAAAATATTTTTGTAAAAAGCAGTGAACAGCTTGGTGATACTTTCAGCTGCTACCCAAGGCAGAAAGTTTAACATAGATACTGGCAACAAGTCAAAAAATTTATAAACAAAAATCGTATTTGCTTAATTATATCTCTAGGCATTCCAACAAAGGGCTTTTCATCAAATCATACAAAAGACATGCACACAAACATCCTAAAAATAAAAAAAAAAGCTTTAAATATCAGTATCAACCTGTTACTTCAGTCTGGTAATAATTATGCTATATTCTTATTAGTGTGGTCTTGTTGCTATCTCCAGCTGCTCTGTGAAAATCAGTTTTTCTAAGATTTCGATTTCAATACATTCTTTTAAAAATGTTCCTTCCATTAAAATGGACCAGACTTCATTCTTCTATGTTGCAACCTATCATCATCATATAAGAACATGCAACATATATCATCATGATGCAAAACATCATCATATAGAATTATTAACAACATTAATTAATAACTACCTAAAATATGCCTTGAACTTCCTCCTACAGCCAGCAGAAGGTTGTAACAAGATTGCTTAAGGGGTAAAGATTTGTCAGAACAGATCACATGGTCAACAGATTTGTCAGCACACCAACACAAGGATGTTATATATAGGGATATACAGAGATAATTCTGCACAGCTATTTATTGTACCTGTAAATACTGTCTCAAAGGACAGGGACAGGAAACTGCTCTTTTAAGCAACATTAAAAAATGAGGTTGGCACTTCCTCCTAAAATATTCATTTGGCATATGGGAGACACAAATCCATGCAACTTTACGTAAAGGAACTTCAGTGTTGGCAGCTGCTGTCTCCTCTATCCTAAGAAAGGGGAGCAGCGAATAAATGGATAAAGAGACTCCTGTTACTCATTTTTCATGAGAAGTTTTATCAAGAGCCTTTAAAGCAAAATTAACCTTTCATGGCAGTATTTTCACCAGTGTTATACACTTAAGAAGTTTGAGGGTTTATTTTATAAAGAGACAATTAAAATTGCTAATTACATCTAATAACAGAGCACTATTCAAAGACATAGATTCAATGTGGAACTGAACTACACATAGACTTAAATAAAACCCATTATACTAATTAATGAATATCCATTTAGTCTAGCAATTTGGAACAATCAGCATAATTTAGAAATGTGCTTCTTCTGAACAAACCAAAGGGCTGTATATGAAAGGATAGCTTTTTATTTCAATTGTGTGCATAGAAAAAAAAAACAAACCATACCACAGCATTGTACCACTTTGAACTAAGTGCTGATTCATAAACACTCCTCCCCGACAAGCTGTTCTGTCAGAAATACCTGAGGTTGCAGCTGCTTCCACAGCTATGCTACAGTATGGTGGAGGGGAAGTATCTGCTTCAGATAAGGCTGCTGTCTGAGGAGTCTGTGTAGTCTCTGCAGATGTTGAGGGCTGCTCAGCTGCTGAAGATTCTTGGGGGTCATCCTCATTGTGAAGCTTAGAAGAAAAACACAAACTTCAGAGGCAGTCAGAGAATACTGTCCACGACAACTTAATACTTGCAGAACCATGTTCAAAGAGAGAGAAGATTACTCTCATCAACTAAACAAAAAATATTTGCAAAATAGCATGTGACTACTTCAAGTAGTCCAGTTAAATTCTTTTAAGCAAACAGCTAAAGATAATCTTAATTGCTTTGCTTCTTTTTCAGAAATGGATTTCTTCACATCAGTGATGTCCAGAGTCTTAAACTGGAGCTGTCCATGTTTACTATATGGTAAAATACTATTACAGAATATTTTAACACCATTATGCTTTTGTTCTTAAATACATTCATAAAATGTCTTAACACATTTTTAAACACAACACGTGAGAAATACTATCAATCATTGTATTGATCTAGGAGAAAAACAAAATTAAGACACATTTCTACTTCTGTAACTGGGATTTTCATTCTCTTACAACTTGTCAAAGAGCTTCTCCATGAAAATTCTAAGACTTCAAAACATTCTGCTTTTCTTTACACTCTAGGAACAATCCGGGGCAGTCCTGTGGTGTAGTGGAGAGCACTCCAGTCTCCGAATCGAAAGGTCGCGAGTTTGAGTCTCAGTGGGACCGTCCCCAGCAGTTCAATGCCTCCCTGTCATCCCATCCCGTCAGATCTCAGATGCTCAGCAGGGTCAGCCCCGGTCAGTATCAGGTGCTGTGACAGTCCCGAGGACTTCACTGTCACTGTCCAAGCTCGCTCGGCCGTGGCAAATGAACCTTAGGACTTAAACAGTGGGGCTAGTTCTGCGCATGCTGTGCCTCACCTAAAAAATCCACTGCGCAGGCTGGAAGGGCACACCCACGTGGGCAGACCCCTTCCCAAATCTTCGTTCGCGAAGGTTGGCCCATTATTATTATTATTATTTATTATTATTTTTAGAAACAATCCTTTTCCTATAAAACTTTAAGCTGCTGGTTGGTTTCTTTGTTGTATTAAGATGCAGTTTTAAAAGGACATGTCCTATTAAGCATATCAAGAAATAAGAATTTGGATAAGCAAGAATGTTGATTTAAACTGTGGAATTCAGATACAGCAACTTTTCTTAGAGAAGGCATTTTTAATTATTTTAGCTAACTCGACAGTGTTTAAAATATGAATCAAACTTTTAAGAAAGAGCATTAGAATTAAACAAAAACATGCCAGTTCCTGGTACGGTAAATTACGAGGTAAAATGCCTAGACAGCAACAACTGAAGGACATGTAAATTCCAGACCAGCAAATAAGTTGAGCAAATCTAAAAGAATAATTCTGTAGCTTCAAACTGGTAGTTTCTATGAACCCCCTACACAAAAATATTAAGAATATAACTACATTAATTTCCTATAAGGAAAAGTACAATCACATTACTGGAAAAAGCAAATTCGGAGAAGAAGGAATGCTAAATTTCTTGTTAAGTAGTGTACAACACCAAAATCATTTTAACATGCAGATTATATCAAAGTTCACAGAATGATCGAGGTTGAAAGGGACCTCTGAGGCCACCTAGGTCAATGAGGCCTCTGAGGCTCCCTCTCAATGAGAGACACCTACAGCTGGTTATGCAAGACCACCTCCAAATGGCTTTTGAGTACCTTCCAGGACAGAGACTCCACAAGCTCTCTGAAAAACCTATTCCAGTGTTTGGTTATCCTTACAATATTAAAAATAAAGGAGGAAGACAAAAAAAAAGAAAAAAATGTTTCCTGACATTCAGAGGTCATCTTCAATGGAACTGATAGGGTTTTTTGAGGGTTTCTGGGTACTGAGCAATCAGGTCATTTAATGGCTAATCAGAGATCCAGAAGTAGTAGTCATCTGAGAAACATCAATAGCCATAAGCCAAAGAAAACAAAAGCACTTCAAAATAACTAAAATATATTTAGTCATAGAGAAAGCAAATAAAAATACAAACCACTCTATTCCAAAAAGGTCAAGCAGGTCATAAAAACAACCTGAGAACTATGAATGTTATGGTTCTAAATTAAATACAATCACTCACAAGGAAAATCTAGTATTGCAACGGAGAAAGCCAAAATAAACCCATTCTTAAATAAAACTCATTTGACTAGCAAAGACACAAATAGCAAAACATTACTGGCATAGTTTTTACACTGATGGCTGGTACACTGACACTTATTTGGGATGTGTGTGCAGTTCTGACTACCCCACCACAACAACCTAGTCTACAAGCAGGGGAAGAACCAAAGCCAAGTCTATTATCACCATTCTTCCTCTCCTATCACCTTCCACGTCAACCACTGCAACTTTTTATCCCTACCAAGCCACAGTATGTGCTGACACTATTCTGAAGACATGTAGAGATCCTCAAGCAGCTCATTGGTCAAAGAGCATATTACTGCTTAAAAAAACCCACTTTGTCATTATAAGAAATTTACTTTTGTGTCTTCTGTATGCTTTATTGAAAGTTACTACATTACAAATAACAAGAAGAAAAGTAACAGTGGAGTAATTTAGTAAAGGATGAATCAATATGAGGATCAGACAAGAACATGCACATGAGACTTATAGTTTTCAAAGACAAAGTTAACAAGTTATTCAATTGTTATAGCAAATGCAATTAGAAAACGTAAAAACTCCATCCTAAGGGGTCCATACAAAAGAGTCCCATTATGTCCTTTAGTGCATTTGAAATGTGTTTAGTTTTTAGGACTAATATTCAGAAACCAAGTATTTCTATTTATCCTCTCTTCTATTATAGTGGCCTCTCAGAAATTCTGAAAGGCATCAAGGTTATCCTAATCCAGCAACTTAAAGAAAATACCCTGACTCCTTGAATTAAAAAAAAAAAAATTCACAACCAAGTAGCTTAAGCATTTATAGATACAATAAGAAAATCAAGTTATTCCATGAGCAGAAACCAGCTTTTGTTACTTCTTGTTCAAGTGTTTTGCCCCCTAATGTCTCCTCAAGGCAGTAACTTCAGCTTCATTCAAGGGACTAGACCACTGAGGTAAAAAAACTCCAAAACACTGACAGAGTTCAAGAAGTGTTCGGATCATACTGGCAGGCACATGGTGTGACTCTTGGGGATGGTCCTGTGCAGGGTTAAGTGTTCAACTCGATCATCCTCGTGGGTCCCTTCCCACTTGGCATATTCTGTGATTCTGTAATAAAACCCCACAATTGCAGCAGAACTTGCCCCAGTAAACTGGAAATTTTGCTCACACCGGCAGCGTAGACAGTGGTGGTTTGCATCATTTCGTCTTGTAGCAACTCTGCCTTGTCCTCACAGGGCACTGATTCTCCTATGCGGAGTCACCAGTTGCCTTGAAACCAGTAGGAATCTGTCCACCTTTGAGCCTCCTCCTTCACGTTTAATTTTGGTTTATACTCGCTGGTAAATTTAGAAGTTCTTTTTGGAGACAGAGGAAGAAGAGGCCTGAAACTCCACACAGGTTTCATTGCCATAGAAACCAAGATAAAAACACCCGATATGGAAAAGAAAATGTCTCTTTCAAGGATTTACTTATGCTATGTACTTAAAGGTCACCTGAAGCAGCATTTAATGTTAAAAGTATATAAATAGTATCTAAGATTTTATTCTTCCAATAGTAAGAATATTTTGCTTATTTTTAAAAGTCTAAGGAGAACTCACAGTTTGTCATCCCAGTGCCGCCCAAGCCCCCACTGAACCATTATTAGGTAGTAAGCAACACAGCTGCTTTTGTCAAGATTATGGTCAAAACAATTGTCAAGAATTATTAAACCACAGAAAACTGTAAATTAGTGTGTTCCCCTGATCTCCACCCTCACATTTTAAAAGCAGGTCACACAGAAATGTGTTTTCCTTCACATCTTAGTCTGTACTTACAGTATTTCGCTGACTATATGGAGTTTCATTACTAAAAAAAAAAAAACGAGAGTACTTCGTTATTAGACATATTACTCCTAAACTGTTCATGCCAGCATTTCAATCCCTGCTTTTGGTGCTCTCAAACTACAGTACATTACAGGCTCATATCTCAAGATATATCTACGTTAGGCCATGTAAAATTCAAAGTTCAATTGAGCAGCAGTGGCTATTCTGCCACCTATGACTCAATCTCACAGTAACTACTGAAGGGTGTACAGTAAAGGACAATGTAATAGTTGCCTTCATATCATTTTTACCATACACCATCTTCAGTTTCCTTCCCAGAAAAGCTCTACAAAACAATGATTCACTATCTCATTTCAGAACAAGCTAAAATCAATGCCAGACCTGCCAGCAGCAAAATACTGTGTCAAATACAGCTACCTTTATTTTCTAACATCAATAATTTCTTTAAATTAATAATTTATTTAAAGAAGAAATTATTCTTCTACAATTTACACAATCATTCCTTCTACAATAGATTTCCTTAAGTCTGTTATTTTGTTTGTGTAATTATTTCCAAAGTAATCAGATGCAACCTCTGAAATCAGCAGACAGCCTACAAAGAAACATGACCCACAAGACAGTGCTTAGTACAGAAGCTTTTACTGAGCAGACTGATGCAGATACTTTAACCATTTAGGCTTATCAAAATAAAAACTTAAGCTGGGACAAAGATCTCATTCTCTACTTAACACTTTTTCTTTACCTGCAGATAGTAACTTTTTCTGACAGAATGTGATAGTTTTGATCCAAGCCTCCCTTAGTAACCAGTTGTAACTAGGGAAGTGGCCATTTCCCAGGTATTCCACCCTTTCTTTTTTCCATGTAACAAGAGAGGATACATAAGAGAGAGAGAGGAAGTTTCTCCCTCTTCTTCTTCCAGCGAGGCTTGGGAGCAGGCAGTCCAGGCATGGGTCTCCCTTATCAGAGCCTGAGGCCCTGTTGCAGTGATTGCCATCGCCTACCCCACAGGAGATCAGGGAGAGGCTGTTTTTACTCTTGAGGGAAGTTTAGTTAGGTTGTATTTTGCCAGTTTTTAGGGGGTTTGATTGCACTTGTCTGTTTTGTTTCTGTTGTGTCCCTCCTTAGTCCCTGTTTCTCCCTCCCCTTTTCCCTTTTTCCCCTCAGGAGCTCCCTGTTGTATGTACAAATTGTATATATAATTGTAAATGTTTGAAAATATATATATTCTGATATAAATTCAGTTTCTCTCAAGTTCTCAGTTTTGGAGTTTGGTTTTTTTTCTTTGCTTGGAGGACTGGGGGGGAACGGGAGGGCAGCTTGGGCTAGGAGGCCAAGTCAAACCAAGACACATTTTTATTGGTGGCCCGTAGGGGGTTTGGCTGGGTGGGGGCCTAAATTTAGGCTTTGGATTTCAGGGTGGGCCTGGGACTGTCGGCTGACTTGAGCTGGGCTGACATATTCCATACCATATTCCAACATCATCTCAAAGTGTAGGAGCCAGTGTGGGAGTGGCTTGGTCAGTTTCTTCAAGCTGTGGTCCCAGAAGAACACACCGTGCCCATCCCAGGAGGGACAGGAGGACCTGGCCCAGAGCACAGGCTCACCACCGGGTTACCTTAGGGAAGTAAAATGTCTTTTCTTAGTCCTTCTTTCTGCTTGGGTCTGTCTCTGAGGAATTGAGTTCTCTAGAATGATTTGTAGTTAGAATGGTGAGATTTGTTTTCGATGGGCAGTGGGGAGTTATTTTTTGTTATATCTAACTTGTTTAAGTGTGTGTTATAATGTAGTTCCTTTAAATTTTCTTTTATCTGTATAAATATACATAGTTTAACCTGTTTTGAAGAGGTTTTTTCCTTTCTCCCTTTTCTTGGCAGAGGGAGGGAAGCTCTAACACACTGTGTTGGGCAGTTGGCATTTTGCCAGCTCAACCCAAGACACCCACAAAGGTTTCTTTTCCTGGATAAACAGTTTGCTTAATTTCTGATGAACTGACTGACTATGCAAGCATGGCAATACAGGCAAATTATTAAATTATGCCATTAAAAATAGATTGGGGGAAAAGATAAAATAAGCAATGCTTTCTGATAAAGTCCGTTGGAGTAGCCACTCATAATTTGTTACCTGATTTTATGCATATTTCAAAAGCTGCTCTTTTATCCTTTCATAAAATATGATTTATGGAAACCAGGACTTTATAAAATTATTGCAACCTAATTAACTTCAATAGCAGATTGTACATATTTTTTTTCCTAAACATGTTTTTTCATGCTTTTAATATTTTTTTAGTGTAGTACAAAATCATGCACACAGATCTAAAAAAAACCCAAACCAAACAAACACCAAAACACCCAAACAACTAGCCAGCTTTCTCTTCTTGTTTCCTTTAATACCTTTATTACCAGCCCATCTTGTCAAAACATAACTTTTAGATAAACTTCTACATAAATTTTGGCAGTGATGGTTCTGTCTGGGGAACCACAGAGCTACACTCTTACAACTCTCATTAGCAATCATAAATTACAAAGCACTTTCAACATATCCTTCTTTCTACCTTTCAAATGGTATTACATTTCTGAAGAAGCTTTGACTCTTCCAGTTTTGACTTCATGTTGACCAATTCATGGGTTCTTCCAAACTGCATTAAAACCAATACAATGCACAGAAACTCCACAATGTTAGACCCAGTATTCTGCTTTAAGTGAAACTGTGGAGACAATCAAGTAGACCATGCAAGTTCAATCTTTGTATACAAAACAGTCCATTGATACACTTCCTTCATAAAAAGCAACACTCTCGGCAACAGAGGTTCATCATCTTCAGGTTACAGAAGTTGCTTTGGTCTTCAGTTATCAATTTTTCCGATTATGACAAAAGACCAACCAAAAATATCCACTTACTGCAGTTCCTAGTGCTGAAGGGGAAGGCATGGCAGACTCCAGTCTATCATTCCTGCATTAGATTCATGACATCTTCCATACTGGTACACAGGTATTTTTTCCACAGAAATAATACCGTTGTAAATATGAGAGGTATAACCAACAGTAGGTTAAAAAAACCCAACCTGCTATCAACTTCATTAAGCTTAGAGGGAGCTTCTCACCTCTCTGTGTTACAGCTGATGCTTTCATTTGACAAAAAATTCAAGGTCCTTTACACCTGCCTACTGGTAGTGATTTGTAAGTCTGTATTAAATCGCTCTCTTCAAATGAGGCATGAAAGCACAGACATCATGCTACATAAAAATAATTTCATTTGAACAAATACAGGCTGCAAATTAAATGCCTGCTTTGTAACCACATACTGCCTTTTTCAACTTGAGTAGTCTAAAAATAGATTAATTCACCTATAAATAGCAAAATCCTAATCTTGGGATTTTCAAGACAAAAAAAATCTTAAAATTTAATTCTGAATTTATCGTAAAAATACTTCATGTTGAAAATGTCTTAGACCTCTGACTACCCATCTCTTGTTTCTGAATGCCATCTAAGTGTCCACAGCTTGTGCTATTGACTATTATTTTTTTATTTTTTAGAAAAAAAAACATAAACCCTGTATCAAACCATAAACCCCACTCACGGAATCACAGAATGGGTTGGGTCGGAAGGCAGCTTAAAGATTGTCTAGTTCCAAGCCCCTTACCATGGGCAACGACACCTTCCACTAGATCAAGTTGCTCAAAGCCCCATCCAACCTGGCCTTGAACACACCCAAGGATGGGGTGTCCAGAATTTCTCTGGGCAACCTGTTCCAGCACCTCACACCCCTCAGAGTGAAAAATACCTAATTGAAACCTACTCTCCTTCAGTTTGAAGCCATTCCACCTGTTCTATCACACTACATGCCCTTGTAAAACATCTGTCTCCAACTTTCTTGTTCTAGAGCCCCTTCACGCACTGGAATGTTGCTGTAAGTTCCCCTCAGTGTGCCTTCTCTTCTCCAGGCTGAAGAACCCCAATTCTCCCAGCTTTTCCTCACAGGAGACACACTCCATCCCTCTAATCATCTTGGTGGCCCTGCTCTGAATTCCCTCCAACAGGTCAATGTCCCTCCTGTGCTGGGGACCCCAGACCTGGATGCAGCACTCCAGGTGAGGTCTCACCAGACTGGAGTGGAAGGGCAGAATCACCGTTCCCCGACCATGCTGCCCAGATCCCACGCTGCTCTGGATGTAACCCAGGACACAATTGGCTTTCTGGGCTGCAAGTGCACATTACTGGGTCATGTCTAGCTCCTCAGTCCCCAGCACTCCCAAGTCCTTCTCAGTAGGGCTGCTCCCTGTCCATTCTCTGTGCTTGAGACTGCCCCAGCCCAAGTACAGGACCTTAGACACTTGGCCTTGTTGAAATCCGTTTGCACATACCCACCTTTAAGCCTGTCAAGGTCCTTCTGGTTGGCATCCCTTCCCCCCATGCTGCCAACCCCACTGCAGAGCTTGGTGTCATCGGCAAACTTGCTGAGGGCAAGTGCTAAGATCAATCAGCTCTAATTTAGGTCAGTAGTAGCCACTGAAAAATCAAAACTAAAACCAATAATCTGTAATTGCACTTCGTGAATAATCTGAAGAACAGAAGAAATAAATAAATCGTTCTGAAAAATAAATGTTTTCATTTTCTTGTTTATTTGGAAAAAAAAGTAATCACATCAGCCTTAAAAAAAATATTTCAGTTTCCTAGAATACAAGAATTCTTGAGAAAATAAGCTCAACAAACCACATTGTATTTTAACTTACTAGTTTTCTCTTCACTATCAGCTTTTTATTCTTTACCAATAAGGTAGTTTACATCATCATGCCTTTTTTTCAAATGCCTGTTTTAACACCAAATTACCACAAACCCACGCAGAATAGCCAGCAGAAAGGCAGCTATCTGCAGTTCAGTACCAAATGCACGCCCTGCTGAAATATAATCCTGGCCACACCTACAACACTCCAGAGAAACACCATCCTCTAAAGACCGGTGAGCCCTCAGATTAACAAATACCAAAGTACTAAGCAATTAAGGTCATAAGGCACTTCAGTATATTCCAGCAAAACACCAGAGTACAACTTTAAGATCCTTTTTGCTTTTAAAACTAAGTGATCAAATTTGATTAGAATCTCTGACTGCCCAGAACAGATGCATACCATATTGGTTTTTCCTCACTATTCCATGACTTAGAGAGCATCAACTATTACATACCCAGATCTAGCAATGTCCCTTCATGATAATGGAGTGAGTTGGTTTGGTTTTTGGTGTTTTGTTTCTTTTTCATGAGGCATCTCTGCAGAAAGTTTTCAACAGCAGTTAGTATGTCAGAAGGTCTAAGGTGTAAAATCTGCACTAGAAGAAAATCCATTGCTGCCCTTCCACAGCTGTGTAGAAATACCAAGTGTGTCTGCTAAATAAGGATTAGGTATCATGAAAACTCACAACCTCTGGAGGCAAACTTTGACCAAACAGAATCTGGAGAGATTTATACTGAACATTGTTGAAAGATAAGTTGCAAAAGAATGGCTTTTCTACAAGAATGAATCTCCTTGTATAAAAATAAAGTATTCTGTAGCAAGTGAAAGTGTTTTACAGGCACAAGTGATACTTATATTATTTTAGTCCGTTCTCTTTAACTAAGAATCTTTAGCCTATTGTTTTTTTCAATGTTTTTTTAAAAGAAGCTTATAAGCCATAAGAAGTTTTAAAAAATCCCAAACAAACAACAATGGTTATCAGGACTTTCTGAAGGGAAAAAAAATTTAAAAAATTGTGTAGATAGATATGTCTGTCTGTCCATCCCAATGGCTAGCTTACATATAGCATTTTACTTGTTCTTTCATTTTTTGGTAGATTAGAACCCAAATTGAAACAATAACTTACACATTTAACAGCATAACATGCACTTTTGCATTTATTTCGTATGTCTTCTACTGAGAGATATTCCTTCCAATCCCCCACACTAACAGTAAAAGTAGAGCTATTCGTAAAGTGAATATGAGAACATACCTTGTGTAAATATGTGAACTCTCTCACAAAAGTAAAAATTTTAAGACTAATGCTACTAGAACTGCGGTCTTATTCTTTAAAATGTATCAATTTCTCTCCATTTTTATGTTTGTTCTCTACTGAAGAACTATTCAGCAATACTTCTGAGTACTGGAATTTTGGTATGATCCAAACAGATTCATACTTCATATTTACTGTAAAATTATAAATTGGGCAGAGTTTCCTAGAGTTTTTCCTATCGCATAGTTATAAGAATTAATAGTTTTTGCCAACAAAAACCTGGTATCTCCAAACACTAATAAAGACTATGGCTGGGACCAACATTTTCAAATCTTCATGCATGACTATAAAAAAAATTCCAGGAAAAAAGTTGTTAAATCCTTACTCTAGAGCTTGTACACAATGAAGTGTTGCAACTCTGATCTACCCTAGAATTTAGAAGTTACTAAAAACATCACCACCTATCATGTAGCCTTCTGTTTGTCAAATAATAACTCGAGAACAGCTTGAGGAATGTCTTCAAATTCTACGAAGTATAAAATGAGCCTCTCTTCTTTGAATGCTTTCTAGACAGAAGTGAGAAAGACACTAAAAAAGCAGTTTAAGGAAGTGTTCTGTCTCCAACACAATCATCAAGAGATAGAGGGACAGCACATGAGCCTTAGTCACTTATTTGCCATCCATTTTCCTCATACTCCCCACCATTCACAGCAGTTATATTAATAATAATGGCCAATCTTCACGAACGAAGATTTGGGAAGGGTTCATCCCACGTGGGTCTGCCCTTCCAGCCTGCGCAGTGGATTTTTTAGGTGAGGCACAGCGTGTGCAGAACTGGCCCCACCGTTTAAGTCCTAAGGAGGCTCATTTGCCACGGACGAGCAAGCTTGGACAGTGACAGTGAAGTCCTTAGGACTATCTACAGTACCCGGTACTAACCAGGGCTGACCCTGCTCGGCATCCGAGATGTGACGGGATGGGATGGCAGGGAGGCAATTACTGCCAGGGATGGTCCGTACTGAGACTCGAACTCGTGACTTTGGGATTCGGAGACCGGAGTGCTCTCCACTATACCACGGGACCGCCTCCATAGTTATATTATGGCTGGTAAAGTGTACATCTCTGCCTATGCCATTTGCATCTCATATGCATTTCCCACATGTGAGTTTATTTTCCTGAATCTCATAGTGTTATCTGCCCCCAAAATCTTGTGTATTAATGAACCGCATATGTTCACTTCTCCCTGTGTAGTTTCTTTTCTAAGCCAAACCTCAGTGAGTGCTTTCCATTTTAATATCGCACACTTCAGTGTACAACAGCTAAACAATTGCTCCATCCACTGCCTTGGTGACTCTGTAAGCATTGATCACTTCCAACTCTCACCACCCATTTCAGACACCACTTTTATAATGTCTGCTTCCCTTTACCTTCTGTAGCTCCTCTGGGCTCCTCTTGTGAGAGACTGAAACTGTGTACAGTAACCCATATATGGGCAGGTCCCCCATTTCATACAGTGCTTCCTGTTCATTCTCACTACCTTCCCTGACGATGCACAATGTTTCGCCAGGATTTGTTGGCAGCTGCCACTAATCAACAGCTTCAGCAAACCACCAGTGACAGGACTGCAAGTCAAAAGGTTGTCTTTACTTTATCAGCAGCTTTATAGAATCAGTATAGAAAGTATATTCCAGTCACTCTAAAGCCACACAGAACATACCCAACATGTAAACTGTAAAAATAGAGGCAAAGGAAAGCCTGTAAAATAAGAAAATGGAACAGGGCTGTCACCAATAGCAAATTCAATATTCAATGGTTGGTTCCAGCTTCCATTTTAGCCTACATTTACTTCAGCTACAGAATTCTATGTTGATTGGAAAATGTGTATTATTCTAAATATGCATATTTTCATTAAAGTACAGTGGGAAAACTCAAGCACAAAAACAAAGACAATGCAGGAGGATGCTTAAAGCAATAAAATTGTTTTACAGGGGAGTAACAAAGATAAAGAGGAGTTTCTTCCTGAAGAAGTATTATGGAAACTGAACTGCAGAAGCAGCACAAGCTTCACCTTAAGGCCCTGATTTGATAGAATTATGAAAAAAAGGACTCGAGTTTGTGTCTCCTGTACCATGCATAAGTGTGCTTAAAAATTCTTCATAAAAATTCAAAAGTCTCAAGTTTATCAACAACCCAAGGATTTATCACATATATACTTAAATAAAGCCAGTCAAGCAAAATAGTTTCCTACTCAACAGTATATAGTAGGCCAAAATGAAATCAATAACTAAATAAAATATAAATGAGAGGCTATTATTAATCAGTAAGAGCAAGCTCTCTTCTTATTAGTGGGTCAATCATGCTTGACTTTTTCAGCGTAACTCATTTTCTCACTAAGTGCAAATGGAGTATTCAAGCTTCTCAATTTATAGAAATAATACAGACAGAAATTTCAACAGCTTAAAAAACCCCACATACATACATAACACCAGCTGAATACACTGTGCATTACAAGAACAGGCTCTTCTGCAAATATCATCATTTTGATTTGTGATCTTCTTCTCCTTCCTTCCACTATAGGAGTCACAGCATCAATAAAGTTAAGTAGCAGTGACAAACACAACTCACACCACACCAATAAACAGTGAAGGTTCTTTATTTAAAGAAAGCATTTTTATGTTTCAACAGGTAGTATGGAATTTTTCCAACCCTACCATTAAAGGGTGTTGACTGAGCATTTTAAAGCAATCCTACAAAGTATGTGGCCAGAAGGACAATTATCTGGATCTCCCAATTGCCAGACAGATGAAACACACATCTGAAAGCAGACACTTTCTAGCAGGTTGTTTGATTGCAAAACAGCTAAAAAAACCCAGAATAACAAAATAAAAAAGCAGCAGTCCAGGAAGTTCGCTTTTTCAAAAGACAGGAGAACACAACCTAACCAATGCTATCACTAAATCAAAGGAAGTATTTAAAAAAAGGTACTAGAGAATGAGGCACTTGAGAAAGGAACATAAGCCACACTGTTCAACATCAGCTGTGGCCAGCTTGTTTACTCAAATTATGTATATAGACTTTGGAACAGGTTTTTAAAAAAAGTAAACAGCTTGTGCAAATCTTTTTCCTAACCATTTATTCCATGCTCTTTATGCAAGTCAATTTTGTAACAACCACTCTCAATATTTCAATTAAGACTCTTAATGCTTAAAATATACCTTGACTGTGTCCTAGTTACAGCAGCTGGGACAAGTTTATCACTATTTGGGTATAATGAAAACTGTGTAATCTACACCCTCTACATCATTTCTGATGAATGAAATTCTCAATAATGGATCATTTGCAGCATCTGCCCAGGGCACATCTGACACCCCAGGCTACAAGCTGGCTGTTAAGGAACTCTGCAAGGCATGGAAATGTTTCTGTCTTCACACCAGTGACTCAGCTGTGATAACTCCCCTCCAGAGAGACAACAGCACCTTCATACCCAGCCTGAGGGGTCATGCCTGCTAATAGGCCATTAGGGACTGGCACAATAGGCAGTTGCAATGACCTAGACCATCAAAGGCTCTAGAATATTCCATGACTCACAGAGTAAATTGTGAAATTCCTCACCCTGGGGGAGGTACTGGGCATTGCCACCTTAATATATATAATCCTCAGGTTTTGGGAATTCTGGTACCACTTGTTGGATCGAGGAGGACCAGAATCTCAACAGGACTGCCACTGCCACTCTCGACCAGACTGCGACCATCATCCTCACCAGCCCATTTTCTTTTCCATTTACTTTATACTCAGGGGGACCATGTGCCATTCAGCACAGGGACTAATGAACACCATTCTGTTCGTGTCCCAGGGTCATGGGTTATACATCTGTCTTTGTGGGTTAAAACTGATTTTTTTTCTCTGTATCATATTTATTGTAATGTTTCTAGTAAATTGTAACTCTGACATGTAATCTCTCTTGAGTGGAGTTCATTTCTCCAACCAGTTTACCTTAAACCAGCACAGACCGTTTCTGTTGAATCAACTACCGTATTTTGAAATTTAAAGTACCACGATCAATATGGACAATTGGCCTCAGTATCACCCAAGACTCTTATCCCAATTGTTGCATGCTTTATCAAATGCACCATCCATTCCTCAAAGATGGCAAGTGTTAATTATACTAACCATCACCAAAGTAATGTTTAACCACAAGCTTGTGCCCCTTTATAAAACCCTCAACTTATTTGTGCAATAAGGAGACAACTGCTACTGTAAACATCCTCTTGTCAATAACCTTTCCTCAAGGCAGCTTTATAGAACCTTTTCAGACTAATCCAGGAAAAGCAAAAGCATATTCAATAGCTCTAGCTACATATACGTCTTTGCCAAGGACATGATTCCAACCTCTCCTACACCATCAGTGAGCATTAAGAGGATTAATGTGATAAGGTAAAATATATTCAAAGCTAAAATGGACAAACCGTGTTTGTGAATATGTTAAGTTACTACCCACTAGTAGTGAGACCAAATTTTTTCTTCTTTTTTTTTTCTGCTAGAAATCCATGTTTTGCAAGAAGGAATAGAACAAATCTCTTCCAAGCACCTAGTAACTCTAAGAAAAACAGGTTTACAAACAGAAATAGTACTATGCAGCTTATTGACCAGATTTTATTGTGTCTACATCACTCAAAGTCTGCAGGACTTTTTTCTAAATTGTTCCGTCCATTCCAAACACAGCTGGAGGCACAGCCAGGGATGAGACTGGGGGGAGGATGGCTCAGTATCTCATGTTTTGGCTGTAGAGCTATTGAGAAGTTAGACTACTTCAGTTTTAGGCTAATCTTAGCCTGTAATAATGGAAACAATACATAAGTGCAATAAAAAGTTAAATATTAAAATGAAAATATATTTTCCACTTTCACTGTAAATCTCAGAGCTTGACCCATGCTCTGAGTGCAGGCTGTGCAAGCCTGACATTACTTCAGCACAAACAGAAAAAGTTAGTCATTTCCATTCAAAGCACAGCTGGTGAAGGGGGTGCCCGTTTTACTAAAATCAGCTAGTTGTGACAGTACTTGTCCAGGAAGTGGGAGACCTAAGTCTGATGCAGCTCAAACCCACAGTCTTGGCTGTACGGTAGTTCGGTTTCAGTAGGAAAAGTTGGCAGTGGCTCTCCAACCTAACAAGCTGCCAATTTTTTCCATTCTTCTTTTACTCGTGATCTCTTAGGATTACTTTTCCTCTTCATTTGAAAATGGCTTGCCTAATCTGAGTGAATTGGTATACATTCATTTGTTCAGTTCCCTTTCCAAAGTAGCTGATGCATTTGAATTCTAGGAAGAGGTTTGAGTCTACAAAATTTAACACAATACTCAAATCTATGACTGTAAATTGAGCACTGACATCTCACAAAGTTGGGTGTGATGACATCACCGGTTGCCACATCTTCCTTGTTTTTTTCAACTGTGGCATGGGAAAGAAACTTTCAAAATAAACCTAGAATTAGCTATTTGTCAAAAGTAGCTCATCTTCTCCATCTAGAAGACTGCTACTAACATTTTGTATTAATGTAGAACTTGACTTCTGAGATTATCCTGATGCGGTTCCTATCACATTTTTAAAATACAAACAAGCTGAGAAAGTGCTTACAGTTTCTCCCTTTTAAACTAGCATGAAAAGAACATCTATGATGTTCAGCTTGGCCGCAACACAGCTGAGAGGTTTGTCTGCTAAGAACCCTGCTATTTGAAGGCATTTTATTGATGTTACTGAACTTTCCCAATAGGATTAGAGGAATTATTAGATGTGGTATGCATGCCACAGCCTGAAGCTGCCCTTTTACATTACCTGAATTTGTGTCACTGCGCAGATCAGGTACTTCTTTCTTTGGGCTTTCTGCATCTTTCGAGAACCTAAAAATCCCAGTTTCACAAGACAGGTTTAGCCACACCAACAGCTTGCTGTCACCAGAAAGGCCACTGTTTCCAGCCTCTCTTCCTGCAATACCCTTGCACAGATTCAACCTTAAGATCCCGTCAACAACTCTGTAGAAAAACCTGAGTGGAGCAACCCAGGCACGATTTGCTGGTTATACATACTTTTTTGTTGTTGTTTGTTCAGTATGGTAAAACTGGTGCCCTCTATAACTAAACCAACTGGCGCGCAACATAAGTTATGTCCTTGTGCGCTCATGCCAAAAAGAAAGGTAATTGCCCACAATGCCACAACCTCTGCCCACGTGAATAAACAGAAAACTATTGTAACTGCTGATATTTCTCATGTACTAGTAAGGTACTGTTTACTCGTACAGATCAGCTGCAAAGCTGGATGTTTCATGTGCGGCCTTCCAAAGAAAGATTCACAAATCAGTGATTGCAATACACCAAGGTAAACCACCATGCTTTAAATTTACAAACAGGAAGAGAAAGAAAGAATTGTACCTGGCCAGTACAGAGACATTTGAGGTTTGTTTTCTTGTTTGTATAAAATGTGAAAGTATTTAGAATCTTAACTAAAAAGTGAAAAAATGTAAAATGTGTTCTATTAAGTATCAACTGCATTACTACTGTACCTGCAAACGTACCTCAACTTTTATAATTTTTCTTCTTTGCAGCATGATTCTTCATAAAAAAACAGGGCAAAATATTTATGAAAACATTAAAGGTATTCCTTCAAGAAAAAACCTACTGCTTAACAGACAAATTTTCCACAGGTAAAAGTGCTACAAAAATAAATTTAAAATGTCTACTATTACATTAAAAAAAGACCAACAAAAACCAACTAAGAAGTAAGGACAAACCATTGTCTGAAGGCATTATTTATTTACCTCATTTCAGGAGATCCTCATTTGCTTTTCTGAACTATTAAAAGTCTTTGAGAGGTGTTTCATGTCAAAAATCAGTGCCACAAAAAATTGAACCTTCGGCGATTGAGACTAACAGTATCAGTGCAACCATCACAAGCAAGCAACAGTAACACATCACTTAATACATCTTTACTCAGTATTTTTCAGTATTATAAACTTAGTCCTCTAGATGCAATATTTTATCTTCCAGTTATGACATCTCATATCTGTGTAAAGCAACAGAATTTCTCTAACTTAAGCTAGCTTGATCTGTTGAGTAACACCAATAACATAAGAGTTTTCCTAAGGTAATAAATACTGTAAAAATACACTAGATACAAGCTAGCAGTTTTATATCAAAGGCGTAGAATAAACTATATTTGTGAGTTTATTTGCCAATCACTGTAAGGCTCAGTCACCTGAAACAAAAGGAAAGAAGAAGAGATTTTTCTTTGTTCACATTTCCTGTGTAGGTTGACTTTCATGAGAGCTATAAAGATAACTTGACTTTAAGGTTTTTAACCAGATAACATTGTGAGAGTAAAGAGTCAGCAACAATGATGTTAACAAATACAGAAAATAAAGCCTTATCTGAGTTTGTGTTCTAGGATTAAGTGTTTACAGTACAATTTTTTCTCTCTTAACCTGGTTTCTGAAAAGCACACACAACTTACATTCACAAAAGGTTGATAGACCTCTTAAAAGAGCCTCCCTCCCCCCCCCAATTTCTTTATCCCTGTATAGCGCTGCACAACAGCAGGCTGCCATCTCAGGTCTTGTCTCACACATCCCTTACAAACCCCACCAAGCCCAAGTGCTACAGCAGCATGGCACGTTCAGTGAAAGCTAAACTGACATCCTTGTGAATTGCTGCCTTTGGCTCCATCCAACCCTGTGTGTTACCTACCCATTTTATCACTTACCTACCCAGCTCTGACAAAACTCATCACTACTTGACCTCAAATCGGTTGTACGAAACTTTAATCAAGAAAGACTAGAGGGAGCAATGACTTTATTCTAATTCTTGAGCAGTACAGCATTTAAGTCCTGCAGCCTTTATTATGATTTCCATGCCTAAATCATTCGTATGTATGTGAAGTCTTCCCTCATGACTCAGTTATCCGGAAAACCACATTTCACAGTAAAAAAAGCAATCTTGAGCTTTAATGCTCAGTTGCTCACTCAGCTTTATGCACTGCAGAAAATAGCTGCATTTCTTTTTCTTTGTTTCAGTACAGATTCACAAAGCACCATTCCAATCACTTTTTCTGCAAACAGGCTGGACTGGGAGCAGACACTTCAAACAAGATAGTAATGGACAAATTGAGGTCAGATTACCAAGAGCTAGAAGGTAAAACAATCATAAGAAAGACCTCTGAAGAATTTTTATTATATTTTTCCTAAAGTTGATGCCTTATCCAACAGAAAGACGAAGAGGGGAAGAAATAGAAAAAATACAATAAGGAAATGACACAGATGAACTGACTATACCTGCAAGGAATGTCGAATGTACAATTTAAGACATGTTTACCAACAGGATTGCAGTGATGCAAGTGTCTAAGGACAAAAAAAAAAAGAAAAAAAGGGAAGTAAAGCAAGACAACAAAGGTTGGTTAATTTTCTTCTAATGTCACATTCCTGAAGGGAAGCATGACAAATTCTTACCCATCAATTAGTCGTCTTTTTGTCCTATGAAGAGAGGACAAAAAAGGAGGGGCAGAAAGCAATACAAATCACACACGCCCGCGGCAGAGAGTTACGTAATGCTGACGTACTGCCTGCTCTGCTCACAACACTTACTTTGCTGCAATTCCAAGTACCAGCTTTTACCAGCTGCCTCGTTTGAACGTTTTTAAACTGCTTTGTAAATAAAAGGCAGACACATAAGGAAAAACAAGACACAGAACTAAGCTTTAGAGCTATTTCCAATACAGAGGAAAAACATAAAACAGAAAAGCTGAGGGTTTGCTTTATGATCACACATTTTGTGTTTCATAAGAAGTCATAAAACTGGCTTTTTGTGCCAGAGCTCAAAACTACATTGCCTGCCAATCTTAACAGTCTTGCAGTTTAATTCACACGGAAAACTCACAAATAAAAGAGAAAGATAACTCCTTCAACTTCACTGAAGTGCTACTGTCACTGCCAGGCATAGAAATGTAAGACAGTAATTCTTTCGATAATAATATACACCTATAATTTTTTCTATTTAGATGAGAACTTGCCCTGAATAGGACCAAACAGATCAGTTAGAAGTAAAGGCAGAATGGGTACAAGTGTTTATTATTATTATTGACGGGAGGAAAAAAAAATGAGACATACAATGAGCAAGTGAGTACAGCTGAACTGAACAGATCTCATAAGCTTCGCACTAAGGAGTTGGATATTCATAAAACTAAATGCATAAGACATAATATCAGCTACATTAAGCCCTCTTTCTTCTATATTTTGTTCTTAACAACTAGGACACAACCATGAAATCTAAAGTGATCTTTTGCTTAGTACCTATCACAGCCATTATGTAAGCAAATATATCACAATTCTTAAGATCACATGTTTAAATAATCAGGGGCTAATTAAGTATATCTGCAATTTCCGTGCTCCTTCCATTCTCTGACCCAAAACAGTAAATTAATAATAAAAATTTCAATCTCTACCAGTCAGATATAACCAAGAAAATAAAACAACAACCTCTTTCCTATGGGACAGTAAACAGTAAGGTCATATTTTAAACTCTGGAGTACATCAGACTGATTCACAAAAAATTCAACACTTTATTTGTTGTAATTCTGAAGGCTTTGGAGAACACTTCTGTAACAAAATTCAGTGCTACAAATTGACCAGGCAGTTTAATAAACACAGTGAACTAAGAAGACCAACTTATGCAGTCAAATATTAAGATAAGCCCTTTTAGCAGCCACACCAAAGTACATTTACACATAGTTGGGCACCAGCACTGAAAGCTTCTAACAAACGTACCATAGAAATATTATAGTCAAACCATTTCTTCATTTCATCTTAATGATGGTTTTTTTAACTCCTCTGAGGAACTGAATTAAAGTTTCCCTTCTATCTGCCCGAAGTTTAACAGCACTTGGCTTTAAGGTTTTTTAAAATATACCCAGGCTACTTCAGGCCTCAGGGAAGATAGTGTTTGTAGGCTCTTGAGAAAATGGTCTGCCAGCATTTTCATTATCCATTGCAGAGAAGGAATGACTTTAAGATTCCTACTGATTTCAAGTTATGAAGAATGGTGCAGCAAAAGACGTGTGCTAGAAAGCACTGACCCGTAAAGCAGCTGGCAACCAACTTGCAACCTTAAGGCACATGTTGTCACTCGTGAGAAGTCACAGGGTGCTTGGTGTGTTCATGACAATCCCTGTATATATAAAGGGCCCAAAAGCACACAGAAATTTCCAGTGCTGTAAGACTATCCAAATAAATATTCCAAATGCAATAAAGGGGTTTGGCATTATTTTTTCTTAAATCATAACCTAGGAACAATCTGAATATGAGTATTTACTTATGCACAGAAATATGGACATTCTTTTCACTGCTCAAGCCTTAAAACACAAACACCAAGATAAATCAGGATTTAGCTAGCAGATTGCAATAGATATTTTAATTACAGACAGTTGCAAAAATTTCAGACTTCCATACCTTCAGATTCACAACAAAGCCATCAAGTACAAGGAACCGAACAATAAAATTGGAGCTTTTGAGGACACTAACTTCACCTAAGTTGTTTCTGCACCCAATAATCTGAACAGCTTATACATTTTGAGTATAATTGACATCAAACTAATGACTGTGAAAAACAAGCCGGACAATCAATTCAGGCAGGAAGAAAATCTTTACATCCTGAATGTAGTGAAATTCAGGAACGAAAGAATGGGCATTTAAACGTTTCAGTGAACTGCAAAGCACTGAAGACTGTTCCCAAGACAGTGTGTATACATACACACACAGAGACTAGCTGAAGGTCAGTTTCCTGCATTTTACAGCTCCCTCCATCCAGCCTTCATCCAGGCCTTACGCTCCATCCTGTGCCAGACAGCTACGGGCTATTAGAGATTACAAGGTGTCAGAGCTTCACTGCCTGGCACGTACTAACCAGACAGAGCTAACTCTGCCCCTTCCCCAGCTGCCCCGCACCGGCTCTCCCGCTCTGGCCGCGCTCTGCCAAGAGCCGCCACCGCGTCCCGGGCGGAGGCGGCACTCGGGAAAACCCGCTGGGCCTGGCCCGGGCCCGCCCGCCGCGGGGAGCGGGAGGGAAGGGGGGCGGCGAAGGTTGTTCCCCTCCCGGGCCGGGCTGCCGCCCCTCCCGGGCCGGGGGTGCCAGAGTGGGCAGCCCCCGCCGCCCGGGCAGGGCCCGGCTATCGGAGCCGCTCCGTGGGACATGGGGCCGCGCTCGGCGCTGGAGATTCGCCGGCGGTCCCCGCCAGGGCCCCGAGGGGGGGCAGCCAAGGAGTGGGGCCGGGAGAAGGGCGCCCCGTCCGCATCGCGCCCGAGAGGCGCCGGCAGCCGAGTGGGGCCTCGCCGGGGGCACCGCACTCACCACTTGGTAGCGGCTGGCGGGCTGATGGTGATCCATCCTGGCCGCCCGCGGACACGCACGGGCGCGGCCGCAGCTCCTCCGACCCGACCCGACCCCGTCCGACTCGTCCCTTCTTTATTTCTTGCCTGCCTGCCTGCCTGGCTTCCTTCCTTCCTTCCTTCCCCCGCCCGTTCGCCGCGTGCCGCNTGGTAGCGGCTGGCGGGCTGATGGTGATCCATCCTGGCCGCCCGCGGACACGCACGGGCGCGGCCGCAGCTCCTCCGCCCCGCCCCGACCCCGTCCGACTCGTCCCTTCTTTATTTCTTGCCTGCCTGGCTTCCTGGCTTCCTTCCTTCCTTCCTTCCTTCCTTCCCCCGCCCGTTCGCCGAGTGCCGCCGCCTCTGCCTTGCCTCGCTGCGACCGCCCCCGCCCGCCCCAGCGGCGGCGGAGCCGCCACAGGCACCGCCCTCCGCCCGGCCCGGCCCGCGGGAGCAGCAGCGCTCTCCTCCCCAGGGCTGGGGATGTTTGCCTTCCTCGTCCTCCTCCTCTGCCTCAGGGTCCCGGCGTTGCTCCGCTCCCTGCGTTTCGCTCGGAGCTGCCAGAAAGGGTCTTCTTGCCGCGCTCTTGGCGCTGCAGCTCTGTCCTGTGAGGCTCTGAAGTGCCGAGGCCAGGACCTTGCCTCGGTACTTACCATGGGCCAAGGAGTACGATATGACCCAGAAGGCATCTTAGGAACCCAGAGAGAGATTTTGAATAGGGATCTACCTAAAGTAATTAAGGGTCACGAGCCAGTTTAGCTGCTGTTCTTGTGAATGCAAAGCATCATTCTATGACAAGGGACTTTCTTCTCTCTTCCTCTAAAACTGTAAATCTTTAGATGCTTATGACCTCCTGAAGTAAAACTAGTGAAAAATGCCTTCACCCACAGAGGTGTATCAGATGAGGCTGACTCATTTCTAGGTTCTCAAGCTGCCAGATGTGTAGCTGCGGCACGCAACAATCTCAGGACAGCCATAAATGCCCCTCTTGGCTGGTTTGCATGGGGTGCAGCATAACTGATCTGCAAGGCAAATGCTCTCATGAAAGCAGCTTCCTGCTATCGCTAATGGGCAGCACACAGAACCTCACCCTGCAGCCCAGGTCATCACCTTTATGTAGGCTGCTTGCTAGTGTGAAGGCTGACCTGAGCAGCAGGGTAAGTGTTTTTGTTCAGGCACTCATCGCTGATGAGCTGGCTGAGGACTTGAGGGAGTGAAGTCCCACTATGTGTGCGTAGGAGGGCAGAGAAGCGGAGAGTGAGCTCGCAGTTATGCTTCTAGATGGGGGTGGGAGCGAACATAGACAGGATTATCAGAGAGGAGGAGGTGGAAGCGTGAGACTCTATGTGTGTGCCTGGGACCTTGCTTGCAGCCCGTATCTGGCTAATGCAGCAGTTGCTAAAGCTATCCAAACAAACAAAAAACCCAAACAAAAAAAAACCAAAACCCAAAACAAACAAACAACCCCCCCCAAACAAACAAACAAACAAACAAACAAACAGACTGTTCGTAAAGTTCGAACCTATTCTGTTTGCTGCATTTCTTACGTTCCTTATGCAACAACTCCACTGCACATCAAAAGCCCGAGCCGTTCAAACACAAAGTTTGCATAGAAATACAGGTTAGAAATGTATTAATGTTATTGTTTTCCTAAGAAGATTTTCTCCTTTTTCCTCTTTACCTCTATACATAATGGATGTTTCTGTTTAATTATTCTCTTAAAAGGAACAGTTATTAGTAAAGGTCATCTTGAGTTTAAGAAAGTTTGTACAGAATATTGCAGTGTGCTTCAGCTACTAAATACAAGGAAAATCTCTTCATTATATTGCCAGAATGTATGGGGTTTGGAAACTGGACCATTCACGTAACCAGTTTAACTTCTAGCATCTGTATATTTTTAGCAACAAGTATCTCCAGAGTAAACTGTTTCTAGTGTGTTGCATGTGACATCTCAGCAAGAGATTGTCCTCTGATCACAGTTTTTTAAGTGTTGCATGGCAGTTCTGTGGACTACACTGTCCCACAAACTCTGACTTGGGCTCTAGTTAATATCTGCCAAATGGAATTTGAGTCCACAAATGTTGGAATACAATTGAGTAAGCATTTATTAAGATGTAACCTTCAGTTCTGAACTTGTGCAATTCATGTCTTTTAAGGGACAAAAGGACAGTAAGCAAGAAGTAGAGTGTATTTAATAGGGAAATCAGAAAATATTCCATAGTGCTTGGTAAAAGGGTCAGTAGAGGCACAGGTAGATTTAGTAGAGATACTACAGTGGTTTGTGGTGTGGGAGTTTCATATTTAGGGACAGATTTTGGATGGGTGATACAACTTACATTCAGAGACCCAACTTCTATTTCTTCAGGATTATTATCAGTGTACTTATGGTACTTATATCACAACAGGACATGTGATTAATTTAGGCTTTAAAGATGTTCTTTTGGTTCTTACTGTTTCTGGAGCATCTAATTTTTTTTTTAAGCTATGTAACTGGAGAAGAAGTTATGTCATTGTACTGGTAAAAGGCTAAAAGAGGAAGGTCATGTATTTCTTTCAGATCTTTGTATTTTCAAAATAGTGTTATCTGTATGTTTTAATTTAACTGGTTCCAGAGGTTCTGACTATGGCATAATATTAATCTATGATGCAAAGTAATTGGCAAGCGCTAAGGCTCCTTCGAATCAAAGAATCCTGCAGAAAATTGGTTTTTGTCAAAGAAAAAACAGAAATAGTGCTCTAAATAGCATGTAGTCAAAATGGTTTCAAATTTACATTTAAAAGAAAGTATTGCTTCAGATTGGGTTTAGGAAAAAAGAAACGTAATTGCTGTTAGTCAGCAGGTTTACAATAGTTTAAACTTTGTCCCACCATGCAAATGAGCCAAGAAAGAATCTTCTTGGTAATAACAGCTCTTGCAAGCCCAGTTCTGTGAAAAGTTGACTTCAAGGATGGGATCTGAATTCAGACAAGTCTGAACGTACAAAGGCAAGAAGTGCAGGACTGTTAGCAGTTTTAATCTTGTTTTTCATTCATTGTTGAATCAGTGGTAAGTAAATAAGAAAGCATGCTATTCATCTTTACATTTCTTCACCTGTGTAAGCCTATTCAAACTTCTAAGGTTTCTTATGGAACCTACAGAGTAGGTAGATTTCAGACTTAGGTTAATTTTAAATTAATATACATAAAATCAATACTGCATATTTGTATTATCTTACAATTTTGTACTATTTTAAGTAAATATTATGCATACCGTCATATTTTGCTTGCTGTTACTGTCCAAGCTTGCTCGGCCATGGCAGATGAACCTCAGGAGTTAAAGAGTGGGGCCAGTTCTGTGCACGCTGAGCCTCACCTAAAAAAACCACTGCGCAGGCTGGAAGGGCACAGCCATGTGGGGAGAGCCCTGCCCAAATCTTCCTTCAGGAAGCCTAGCCATCATCATCACCATACAAAGAATTTAAATTAAAAGCTGTACATTCCTATCCAAAAAGTGAAAAAAAGGCATAATGTCAGTTTTTGTAGCTTTGTTTTACATATATAGCATGTGTTTTTAAACGTCTAATACAGAAAATGTCAGTGGGAAATAAATAGGTTTTTTCCAGGTGTAAATCTAAAGACATTAATGTACCTAATTTATTCATGGACTGATCTGAGAGCAGGCTGTGAATTTATGGACTGTATTTGGTTTCCTCAGTGTTTTCAAACTCATTTTATAAACTATTTGGTTTTAATTCCATGCTCTTGGTTATGTCAACTGCATAAAATTTGTGATCTCTGTATGGGCTTAGATAGTTACTTTAAGCAGGAAGTTTGCTTAAATAAACCACTGGGACCGAATTTTTTAGAAAGAAACAGCAGGAGTTTGGCTTGGTTTTCTTCATCTTTTCTTCTCCTTTTTTAGACAACTTAGGCAATGCCAGAGCCATCACTAAAAGCAACACTAGGCTACTTTTAAGATTTTGTAGCTGAATAGAGTTTTTCAATTACTTTGTTGTCATCTTTGTGCAGTATGTATGTACATATGTATAATCTTGCAAATCTGGTCTTTGTGTATGTCCAAACACTGTGCAGATGTATTTGAAACTGCTTTAAATGTCATTACTGAAACACAGAGCTCAGGTTGGGAAATATCTCAAATATTTGCCTTGGTCTAGGACAGATTTTGCAGCCTGCATGGACCTCTATACTGCCACAGCTCTTTCCTGTTAAGTCACAGAGACAGTTTTGAACTAGTTCAGGTATATTCTAACAAGCTCCTCAAAGCTGTGCATAGCACAGCTGTACTTTGTCAAAGCTGGTAGCTTGGTCAGATCCCTTCATCTCTGTTGTCTCTCTTACAACTTAGACTAATTACCTTTGCTGGCCACAAGCTCAATTAAAACAGGAGACCATAGAAGTGAAGGACCATCAACTGCCAGAAAGGCATAGCTGTACTTCATATGAATTCAGGGAACCACTGCTCACATTAGCAGCAATACAGCTTCTTCAGTATAGCTTGGCAGTTTTGCAGGAGAAAAAAAAAAAGAAGAGCATAATGAGCTGCCACTTCAAGAGGATTGCTTAGCCAATTTTGTGTGGTAAGCTATGAATCTAGAGGAAGAGGTACAGAGTCCATAAATAAAGGCTGAGGCAGTGTGTGCTTGTCTCTCAGAGTGAATTCTTCTTAAAAAGTCGTATTTCCAAATAATGTGACACAAACTGGATGTTACTATGAAGAATGAAGGCAAAGGCTGTTGATGTTTCACACAGGTGACAGAGGAGGGTCTAACAGTGAGTAAGAAGGATCTGTGAAGTCCCACCTTTTCGGAGAGGCACATGTACTTTGAGAGAAGTCTGTTCAAAGCAGAAGAATCATAGGAGTAAACATGTGAGTGTGTGCCAGTTTGAACTTGTTCTCTTTAAAGCTAGTTTGTCTCTTAAAAGTCTATGAGTTTATAATTAGTTTTTTGAAAATCCCTTGTAAAAAAGTGTAATAACTTAAATATTTGTGTATAATGAACACTTACGGTGGACACTACCTTAAAAAATCCCAATTGTCAAAGCCAAGAAGTAACTACAGCTTTTAAAAATTTATTTGGCCTAGTTTTTCAGCATGTTTGCAACTACAGATCTGATGATAAAAACCTGATCTTGACAGTTGCCAACATGTGCTGTTATGTAAATATAAAATGTTTAACAAACAAAAAAATCCCCATATGCCTTGCAAGTTTCCATTTAACAAGTGAGGTTGAATGGAATGTGCAGAAGTCAATCAGAATCCATACAACTGATGACAGTACAGTTGAAATACAGAATAAAGAATGTAAATATATACCAAAGTATGAAGGAATGTGGGAAATATATGAGAAAATACCTCCAGTTAGAAAACAAAGAACAAGAAAACAATCCCCAAACCCTTGAGATATATTGGGGGAAAAAATAATAATAATGGCCAATCTTCGTGAACGAAGATTTGGAAAGAGCTCACCCCACGTGGGTGTGCCCTCCGAGCCTGCCCAGAGGATTTTTTAGGTGAGGCACAGCGTGCGCAGAACTGTCCTCACCGTTTAAGTCCTAAGGTTCATTTGCCACTGCCAAGCAAGCTTGGACAGTGACAGTGAAGTCCTTAGGACTGTCTACAGCACCCAGTACCAACCAAGGCTGACCCTGCTTGGCATCCCAGATGTGACAGGGTCGGATGGCAGGGAGGCATTGAACTGCCAGGGGATGGTCCCTACTGAGACTCGAACTCGCGACCTTGGGATTCGGAGACCTTAGTGCTCTCCACTACACCATGGGACCACCCATTGGGGGAAAAAGAAATAGAGGAAATGGTAGAAAATACAGACTTCTGTAGGCTTAGTGCACTGAAAGTCAATAAAGAGGGATGCTGCAAAAAGAAATCCAATGCTGTTATGAAGTTTTATTTGGACAAGACATTTCCATTCTGATCTTGGTAATAGTTGTCATTTTTGTAGTATCAGTAAGGTATGATTAAGTAGAAAACAGTTTTAGCATGTATTCCTTAGGAAAAAGTTTTTTCAAACATTTGTTAATCCATTTATCTGAAAGCTACTTTGTTTTTAAACTGGTTGTACACCAAAAAAACCCTAAACAGTTAAAGCCTTAATGGTCTCCAAAAAATATTTTGTTATAGAATTAGAAGAGGAAAGACAAAGTAATAGATATACAAGTAACCCCATGCTCTTGTACTGCCAAAATTCCTTTAAGTATTAACTGCAGTGTATGGTCTCCATCCTACAGGAAGAGAAAGAAGCTGAATATATATTCCTGGTAAGTTCAGTAAATCTAATTTTTTTGCATTTCTCCTAATGCTTATAAGACAATATAAAAAAGCTATAAAATAAAAGTAATCTTTTCAGCATCCAAATGATGCTGATAATTCAAGTTAGATGTGCTGTGGCACTGACCTGCACAGCACCAACAGTGGTTTTGTTCAAAATAATTTTCAGTCTGTCTATCATTGTATATGTTCCCTATATAGACAGCTGTTGAACAGGCTTTATGCCTCATCGATTTTCTTCTATATAAAATAAAGCTCTGTATAAATTATAAACCTCTTTTATTAGGAACCACCCTTTTATTCTGTGTTTGTAATGCAACTGCATTAAAAACCACACAGTGGTTACAGTGTGTTGCAGTGGTTCCTTGTAATGCTAGCTTAGTCTCCTTTGAACATGTCAGAATGTAAACAGAAACAAAGTAGAACATAACAGAAATGTCATTAACCACCACATCATCAACCAGGCCTAGCCAGCTGCAATGCTAACTCAGCCTAAATTCTGTCCAAGGCCCCATGCCTCCAGTTTCCTGTTGAGTAAGCACTCCATATCTTGGTTCAAATGACTATTCAAATGACTTGTAGGGGATTTATGATGTACGTAGTTTTTACCTATTAGCTAGCCACATAAGCTTAGCTGGCATGGGAATATGACCACTTACCTCAACAGATAATTTGTTAAATGTGGAAAAAAAAAATTTTTTTACTGGTCCAGCATGCTAACAGTCCAATAACATTGTGTCCCACTGTCAGAATACAGTGTACTCTTTGAGCTAGAGGCAGTTGCCTAAATTTTATCCAGACACAACTCAGGAACTAGTAATGTGCAAACACATAGTCAAAACTGTAATTAAAATTGCTCACGTCTTTTCCACACTCTCGTTTTCAAAAGCATGTAGCTCTCTGAAAAAAATACCTATTTCAGTGAATCTGAGTGGAAGTGTCCATCAAAATCTGAGCTGACACAGGGCTGCAACGGTAGAAAGGAAAAATAAATTTTGAGAAATAAACTCCAGTGGTGATTTCCACTAAATCCAACTTCTGTTCATTTGTGTGTTGTGTGTAGGTAGCTTCAGGCATGATGTTTCAGCATTCCTGCCAGTTTTGTGGCAAAAGAGGCAGTGCTATGCTTGAGTGTCTTAAATGCTTCTGGAAATGTGCAGAAGTGCTCTAAACCAAGCAGTTTACTAAGGGTTTGGTCCTCCATGTGGTGATGGAAGTTCAACTAAATGAAAGGAAGAATGCTTATCTTGAAATATTTGTCAGCAGTGTTGCCCAGATTTGTTCTACTACAGAGCATTTAGGTCACATAAACTTAGATGTTTCTGTCACAGATGTCTGCTTGAGATCTAGATATCCAGATGTGTTTTATAGTAAGTAGAGAAAAACAGACACTTTCATGATGCAATTCATCTCATTATATGATAAATGCTCCTGGTCCTGTCTCTGGGTACCACTGAAAAGTGTCTGGCCACCTTTTCTTCATTCCCTCCCTTGAGGTATTTATACACATGGATGGGATCTCCCTCAGCCTCTCTTCTCTATGCCCAACTATCTCAGCCTCAAGGAGTCAATAAGGAAACGTGCTCTCCTGGACTTGATATTTACAACCAAAGAAGAACTGGTCAGGGATATGAAAGCTGGAGCAGCCTTGGCTGCATGGTGATATGACCACTGGAGTCACATGTTTCAAGAGAATACAGGAGGAGCAATATCCAAAGAGGAGGAGGCAGGGCAAAAATCGAGACTACAAGACTGCATTTCGTGAGCTCAGGTTCCAGCTTCTTCAGAGAGATTCTTGGAATAATCCCATAGGATGTGTCCCTGGATAGAAGAAGGGTCCAGAAGAGCTGGTTGATATTCAAATATATCCTCCTTCAAGCTCAAGAAAGCTCCATTCCAGCAAGTAAGAGATCAAACAAAGGCAGCAGGAGTCCTGCATGGATGAGCAAGGCATTCCTACATTAATTCAGACATAAAAAAGAAGAGCACAAGATGAGGAAGATGTTAAGTGACCCACAGGGTGTGCAGAATGTATCTTTAATAAGGCTGTATTTCTCAGAAAAATAGCAGAAGGTACTTCATTTCAGTACTGGAGCTCATTTTATTTTATTAGGATATCTCATTTGATTAGTCCCTTTTCTATGGAAAGTTGAGGAAAAGAACACCTAAGGGCTAATTTTTCTCACCACTTAATAAGGGGGAAAATATGAAAGAAGGGAGGGGTATTCAAGAGTTCAATTCGAGGCATAGGAGATAAATTTTCTGTACTTCTGGAACTGTGTTCACATGCCAAGCATATTCTCTTGGAGGTGAAAACCTTGTGGGTATCAATCACCGTGCTGGTTCTTCAGTGTAGCAGAAATAAAAAAAAATCACAAACCACATGCATATCTCAGAAAAAAGAACGAATGACTGAGGGTCAGGACCATGACATGTTCCAGCCCTAAGTCTATAAGTACATTGAGAAAGAATTAAGTAAGCTTATTTCTGTGTTATTTGTAATACTCTGCAGTGGGAGCTTCCAGAAGTGCTGGATCATGTGCTGACAGTACTGCTATTAAGCTGTTTGCACTGACAAATATAATAAGAAACAAGATGGTGGGAGCTGCAAATGGAAGCCTCTGTAAAATCTGAAGGTAGTGTTAAGTCTCAGTAAGGAGAGAAGCCACCAGGCAAGGAGAAATGGCTGAAAAATAATTTGCAAGAACCTTTGGAAACTTAGAAATCAACAGATATGAGAAACCATTTTGTCTAAAATGCTGGCTGGTAGTTTGAGAGAGTTTGACTAAAACTAAGAAATGGAGCCAAAGCCAGATTCCTGCTATATGTAAAACTGTACATAGTAGATTTTGATGTAATATGGAATTGTGAACCAAGGAACAAGGAGAGAGCAAACGGTGTTAGCAAGTACCTCATAATGACACTATGCAGACCCAAGAGTTAGGAGGAAGAAACCATCAACACCAACATCATATTTTCAGTAAACAGAAGTAAGAAGCCCCTCACATCACACCTCTTCCATGGATGACTTGCCATGAAAACCTTCCCTCCAAGACAGAAACCATCAAGCTTAGAACATGATGTGCCACCATAGTGACAGTGAAAGGGTGAACATAATAACAGAGAAAGGGACAATTACTATGAAGTTGGAGTATTTTGATTTTCACTGTATCATTACAGGAATGATCTGTAGTGTTTGGATAATTGATAGTATCATTGTGTCCAGACTAATAATAATTCTTTGATTAGACTATCAAGACTTTAATTAGTCTGGCAGTAAATTACTAGTTCATCATAAAATGTATATGACCCACATAACCTGCACAACTTGTATTGCACCAAACTGGCAAGGGTGACCTAAGCTGTAATTTAAATGTAACAAACTAGTAATGAGTTTGTGGAGAACCAAGTTTGTGGGCAACCTAGATTCTTAAGCCTCGGTGCAAATACAGACTCTACTGATTTGATTTCCATGGACTGTACTGGTAGCTGGGGCTTCGAGCTCATATATAGGCACTTAGCTATACCTTGTGTGCCTTCTAAAAGGTACCAAATGTGTGTTTGGACACTCATTGTAGAGCTGAAAAGATCACAGGTACTAGCAGTCAGTTCATGGATGCTAAACACAACTGTAAGAGTCAAAGAAATAATGTAGCTTGTAAGAGACAGGCAGAAGTCAACTAGTCCAACTCTCTGCTCAAAGCAGGCCCAGTAAGGTCAGGTTACTCAGGCCTTGCCCAGTCAAATTTTGGATCTCTCCAAGGAGAGTCTGTTTCAAATGGAGTCCACATTAAGTATGTTCTCTCTGTTGGCTGTAAGAAGGACTTCTCTGCTAACTTCAGACAAGGGTTAATGAAACACTGAGCAACTCAATGTATAATCACTGAATGTGTCATCATCTGTGGATTAGTGTCAGAGAGAGGATGCTGGTCTAAATGTTTGTGGGGTTTTTTTTGTCTGATTCAGTCTATTTATAATGCTTTTATACAACCTCAACTCACTTCCTCCTTCAGCAGTTTTTGGAGATACAGTCATAACTCTCAGCAAGTGCTTAGATGGAGGAAAGCTCCTCTCATATAAACTCCTCATATATTTTTTTAGCAAAAGAAGCCAATGGACACACACAAAAATATGGAGTCATACCAAGGCATGAATATTTATAGCACCAGATGTTTGAATGAACAGGAAGACTCTTAACTCCATCTGAACCAGATGCCCATAAGAACAGAGCTAAGAAAGGAAAAAAAAAGACAGCTTTTCAAGCTTTTTTTTTTTCTCTCTCTCAAAGAAAGGTACTGCTTAAAGAGGAGATATTTTTGTCATGCGAGTTTAGGGATCTGTCACAGAATTAACCTCTACTAATTCTGACAAGGCTGCTTATCACTGGGGTACAAAGTTCAGATTTAAAGAGCAAAGCACTATGGATCTTTGCTGTAACTTGTTACTCTGCTGTTTCTAAACATCATACCTGACTGGTATTACTGAAAAGTGGGGTGATTCATATGTTAGAGAGAATAATAGTGAAGCAGTCAGTATTCAGGAAATCAGTGCTGGTATCCTCTGTTTTAAGATGAAGAAGCTAATACCACACTGTCTTATCCTACTTTTGTCCAAATCTGGTTGACAAATTAATATATCCAATAGATCAAGTTGCTAATTCATTTCACTATTAGTACTGTTGCCACTAAAGGTGAGTAATTATATTTAGTGCCCATTAGACTTGGTTTGTGTGATCATCATCTCACAGCCAGGCTATAAGAGCTCTTAAATCTGAATGACTTAGATTAAATACCTATTTCAAGGAAAAAAAAAACAAAACAAAACAAAAACTTTCTATGCAAAACCAAATTACTGAGGCAAAAATGACACTATGTCAGTCTATTGATGGCCCCAATACTAAATGACTCACTTTCCTGCAGCATGAGTAGGAAAAACCCAAGCCACTGTGTGGTGTGACTAGGCTTCTTTAATTCTTCATATCTTCAGTAAAGAAGTCTGGCAACATTCAGGACATAAGCACAATGCAAACAGACACTGCTAACTAGAATATGTCCTCAATATGTGCATTATGTACACTACAGCTGGAATATTCATAGACAAGTGTTCCAACTTCATTCTTCAGAAAAATAAACAACTGCATGTTGACTTTGTATTGAATGTCATGCATAGTTCAAGATTTAGAGTATCTGCCTCCAAATTTGTAACTTCTTTTATCTTCTTTTTACTTCTAGGTGAAATCTAACTCTTTCTCATAGTAACACACAGGCAGTGACACAAACTGACCAATTTCCTGTTATGACAGCAAAACAGAAAAAGCATCTGAGGTGCAGCCCCTCAGCAACAGTTCTCTTGTCAGGAGGGTGGCAATGGATGCAAAAAGACATAAATAGAAGTTGTTTGGTGTTTTATAAAAACACATGGAGTTAATTTACTAAGGCCATAGGAGGATCTTAAATGTCTGTCTTAATTTTAAGATAACTAAACCAACATACTTGGCATCAATGAGAGATTAAGGTTATTTCTGAATTGCAGGTAAGTGTAGTGAAATTGCTGTTGCTGTGAACCTTGCTATAGAAAACACATAAATGCACACAAATGTATTCTTCTTGAAGGACCATTTCCTTCCTGTAAATTTCTGTGAAACAAAAGCATATTTCCTGCAAAAGCTCTAATTCACCCGAATGAGAGCAGAACTGGATACTTAAAAAGGAAAGAGGATAAAAACAAGGTTATGTGGCAGCTAAGTGTAAGGAAAAGTATGTTTTCCCTGGCTACCTCAGAAGGGCTACTAAATTGTCTGGCATTCCCCTGAAGCAGTGTCCTTGTCTGCAGAGAGGCTGGATGAAAGCTCTTGCGTCACATTTTATCAGAGGGAGGTACAAATGCTGAAGATGTGCCAAAGTACACATTAGTATTTGATTTTTTAAAAATACCATTGTGTCCAAAGCTGAAGAACAAATATAATTTTATATTTTCCTCTATCTTGGTAGAATAACATGTTGTCACGTCAGCAAAGTATGAATAATTGATACAGTGGGTCATTATAATTTCTTTTTATATGAGTCTTGAATAAAATAATAGTGCCTTTTGCAATAGCAGTAGCACAATAGTAGAACTTCCTATGTTTAAAATAAGCAGGTCTAAACTAAACATCTTTGAGCTGTAAGGGCCAGATACTTTGCATGTCCTTAACTGTTTTGATATGCTCAAAATCATGAAGCAGCTTTAAAAACAGAATTCGTAAATTCCAATGAAATAAGTTCCCAGGTGTCATCAAGCTCCTATATTGCTCCAAACCTTTTTTTTTTTTTAATTATTGTTTTCCAGAATAGAGTTGCTATCCCATGAACTAGAACACAGACTACTGGAGTTTAAAGAAACATAGCCATAAAATAACTTGTGGTTGTTATTAGACTTACCCGAGATCCTGGGACAGTAAGGCTGGATGACCTCAATTACTTCTTTCATTGTCTCCTTTCACCTAGTTGTGCTACACAACTTACCAAATCAACTGGAAATGCTAGATTAAAAACGGACCAACAACCAAACAAACCGACACCCTTACCACCCTTTTCCCACCTCTAGACTCTAGGTGAGAGTCATCTGAAATTCCCTGTCTTGGAATACAGGGCTGGCTGAATATAGGGTGTACTTCAGCTTTTTGAGGTGTCTGAGGGCTTCTATCTGAGAAACCTGAGGGCCTTTGAACTGGCAACTGAAAGTTAAGGCAAATGAACCAATCTTTTGTATCTATGCTGTCTAATTCTCTTCCTTCCCCCAGCCCAGCTCCAGAAGCCCACACTGGCCTCATAAGAGATGAAGAAGGAGATAACAGTAGCAATTCATTTTTAATTGATAAAATTATCTTTTTGCAATAATTTTTTTTTGAGTTATCAAAGGTTAAAAATGAACTGACTGGCTTAAATTTTCACAGAAACAGATCACTAATAAGTGAAAGAGAAACCTGCTGGCAACAAAGGCACAACAAATGAGTAAAATGCTGTATAGATCCATAACTGTATAGATCCATTAACAACGTGCTATTACAAGAAAAATGTCCAGACAAGTAATGGATGATTTTAAATTATGCAGTTAAAATAAGAAAGGTGTGTATGGGAAAAGAATATCTTGGGTAAAAAAGCCTGTTATGCTTGCCTTTTTCCCAGATTTGGCAGTTATCTAGTGAATTCAAGTGTCTCTCCCACAAATGTTGCCTCATTTCTCTTCTTGGGTGGACTGTCACAAAAGTCATAACACTATTTCCACGCATGCTTACAAAAAGAAACAGTACAGTAATCTGTCAAACAAACAGTAATCTGTCACGACTATGTTCCCCAACAGTAATCTCTAGAGGAGATAAACAAGAGATCAAGAATACTAAGAACAGCCAGGACTTGAGCTGTCAGACACTCTTTCCTAGCCATTTTCTGACTCTGTTGGAAAATAGCTTTTTTTGCCTGGAATTTTTTTTTTGATAATATAGTATTATAGAAACTTAGAATGGTTTTGGTTGGAAGGGACCTTAAAGCTCATGTAGTTCCAAGCCACTTGCCATGGGCAAGGACACCTTCCACTAGATCATGTTGCTAAAAGCCCCATCCAACTTGTCCTTGAACACTTTCAGGGGTGGGGCATCCACAACTTACCTGGGCTGTCTGTTCCAGTGTCTTTCCACCAGTCATAGTGAAGAATTTCTTCTTAATATCTAATCTAAACCTTTCCTCTTCCAGTTTAAAACCATTCCACCTTGGCCAGTCACTATGTGTCCTTCTGAATAGACCCTCTCCGGCTTTCTTGTAGGCCCCTTTCAGGTGCTGGAAGGCCACAATAAAGTGTCCCCAGAGCCTTCTCTTCTACAGACTGAACAATTCCAATTCTCCCAACCTTTCCTCATAGGAAGGTTCTCCATCCGTCTGATCAACTTCATGGCCCTCCTCTGGACTCACTCAAACACATCAATGTCCTTCCTGCGCTGGGGACCCCAGAGCTGGATGCAGTGCTTCAGGTGAGGTCTCACCAGAGTGGAGAAGAGGGGCAGAATCACCTCCCCCTTCACCTGTTGGCCACACTGCTTTGAATGCAGCCCAGGATATGGTTGCCTTTCTGGGCAATAATTGTTTGGTAATGTCCAGCCTCTCATCTACCAGCACCCCCAAGTCCTTCTCAGCAGGGCTGCTCTCAATGTGTTCATCCCCTAGCCTGTGCTGATACCAATGGTTTCCCCTACCCAGGTGCAGCATCTTGCCTTTGGCATATAATAACCTTGGATTTGGTCCTATAATATTCTTTCCCGGAATCTGACTGGATTGCAATCAAGTATTAATGAAAAGTAAAAACCATGGGCAGTAATTACACTAGTCTAGTAGCCTCTATCTCCCAATATTTAATATTTAAGGACTATCTGTAGCTGGCATTACTCATAGTGACTTCTATATGTAGAATATATGTAGAATTTATAGATGCTCTTTACATATTCAGAATTATAAGTTCAGAAGATGCTTTGAAAAACTATGATGCCAGCTGGTGGCCATGTAACTTCTCTCTGACAGAATACTAATATGGGAAGCTGACTGTAAATTTGTAAAGCACTAAAGTGGAAAAAAAAAACCCAACAAACAACCTTTGGCACGGTAAAGAATGGGAAAAATAGCTGAGTTGCTTGTAAAATACAATGTTTTGGAGGAATTCAAATAAAGATAGGGATATAATATTAATATTAATAAAACAGGCTTGTGGATTTTAAAACCATGGGAACATTATGGCTGTGATTGACACAAACAAGGAGACTATCAGATGGTATGGCAACTGAAATGATAATGAACAGGGTTTCCATAAAGGCTGGAAAGAACAATGGAGAACTGATATGCCTCATAGATCATATGTCTTTGGGAACAGAATCTCTGGCAGATGAGAGGGCAAGGACAGCCTTGGCCTCTAGGTCACACAAAATGTCCCACTTCCTCTGGATCTTGCCTCCAAAATCTGCCAATGCAGTAGATGCTCCAAGAGGTGGGTAAGAAGATAAGCATATAGTGACTTATCACAGATTAACTGCCCAGGTCCAAGTACCCTGTAGCTTGCAAATCATATACACCGTCTTTGTGTCTAACAGTCCCCACAGTACTTCATTCTATACATTTGTTCATTTGCTTTTGAACGCCTGTGACATTTCAATATTCCTGTGCCATGTGGCCAGGACTTCTACATTGTGTGAAGTATTTCATTTTTTTCTTTTTTTTTTTTAATCTGTTTCCCCATCCTGTCCCCTTTGTCCTCCCCCCCCTCCCCCTTTTATTTGATACCCTTATTATTTTCTTTTTTTCAAATAGACAATCATCAGTTGATCTCTACTTAGCCTCTCCACCCTACTTATGTAGACTGCTGTTTATCTTTCTTTTGGGGTCCTCTGTTCTTCAGATCTCCAAACCAGTGAAGAGCTAGTAATAGAAGCAGTGTTGGCCCTGAAGGGCATGAAATGGGGCAAAAGGAATATGGGAAGATATTATCACTGAAGTGGAGAAGATCTGATGGAGAATGAAAATGGACATAATTTAAAAGAATACAGTTACAGGGAAATTGAGAAAATAATTGAGTAAGCTTCTTAACTAGAAGCAAAGAGCTTCTTCTGGAAGCTAATATGACAGAAATACTTTTTAAAATAAGGGGAAATCAGATTGCTTGGGAATGGCAAAATAACATGCTGGTAAATCACTTGATTAATTATGAAATGAAAAATATAACAAAAAGACTTAACAAGCTAAGTTTAGTAGTCTAAAGATATCTCAGTGGAACAGATGAAGAGTTACACATACCAGCATGATGAGATTAAATGGAAAGATTATCATGGCATCTCTATCAATAATGCCATGTTCATTACATCATCCCAAAATCAAAGGAAATGAGAAGGGAACATCAATATGAGATTTAGAATAGAGGTACTCCTGAGGGATCAAATATTTTATATTTGTCAGCTACTCAAGAAAAACATGGAAAACACTATTAAATATAATTATTTTATAAAATCTGGGGAGGAAAAAGCACATCACGACAGTCTGTAAAATAGCCTTGTGTTTTGATGGAAGGCTAGGAATCTCAAGTGGGGCGGTCTCGTGGTCTAATGGAGAGCACTCCGGTCTCTGAATCCCAAGGGCGTGAGTTTGAGTCTCAGTAGGGACCGTCCCCGGCAGTTCAATGCCTCCCTGTCATCCCATCCCATCAGATCTCGGATGCTCAGCAGGGTCAGCCCCGGTTAGTACCGGGTGCTGTGACAGTCCCAAGGACTTCACTGTCACTGTCCAAGCTCGCTCGGCCGTGGCAAATGAACCTTAGGACTTAAATGGTGGGGCTAGTTCTGTGCACGCTGAGCCTCACCTAAAAAACCCACTGCACAGGCTGGAAGGGCACACCCACGTGGGGTTCACGAAGATTGGCCATTATAGGAATCTCAAAGTATTTAATTTGTAAAATTAGATGCTTGAAGCTGAAAAATATACTATATAGGTAAAGAGGGAAATCAATGTGTCAGTTTAGGGGTACTCTGAGATATACTGCAGCTTTAAAATGATTAATGAAAAAAGGTTCCATAGAAGATAAAATTTTCAGAATATCACAACTACAAAAGAGTTCCACCATATGGTTATGAAAAAAGATGTAAAAGATGTGGAAAAAATTATTGGATTTGGATGAAAGAAGAAGAAGAAGAAACATTGTAAGCTGACAAATTATATTATTCACCAGCCTATAAACATAAATATCAGTAAGTTAGAGCAATTTTAATGACTACAAGCATTTACTGAGAATTATTTGGGGCCTAGGTGCAAAGATGGAATGCTTATAATTATTCTTCAGGTAAATTCAGCACCAAAAATTAATTGTAAAATACTTCCTCATATAAAAGATACTTAAAAGTTTTGGGGTTTACAGATGGAACGTTTGAGTAAGAAAAAACACCCAATATATTATAAAATTAAGTACCAATTTATGCTTGGGTTATTGAATTTTGTTTCTCATTAAATTTATAGGAACATAAGTGTCATTTGAATTTTCCATCCCTTCCTTGAGAATACCTTGAAATAGTAAATAGATTCAAAAGGCAGAATACACTTATGTGTAATTTTTATAGAAAATAGGCTGATTTTTTCACTTTCCCTGAACATTTTGCCACTTTGAGTTTTTAAAGGATCAACACCTCACAAGGATTGTTGGTACAGAGAAATGAAGTGTGAGCAATTCAGATCTATATAGACTCAGTGAGACTGAAGCAGCTACCAGCAGCTAAGAATAAACAAGACCACAGCTGCTGTTGACTGGTAAAGGAGAAATCACTCCCCAGGAGTTCACACAGTAGTTTCTCACAGATTTCTGGAGATTCAGCTGGGAACAGCTAGGATGTTTTATCAAAACACTGGACTTGTGAGATATGGATTACAACCAATTAGAATTTGCAGTTTGGTGGTGTGACGTTCAATTTAGCCAATGGAACACAACCTTAACCCTATATAAACTGTGTGCAGTGTGTAATAAAGGGC
>VWZD01012032.1:32934-54340 GCA_013396695.1 Sakesphorus luctuosus | reverse complement strand
GAAAAAATATATATGTAGTTATTTGGTTTGAAAGACAAAACATCATGGACTTTGCAAAGACAGCTCTTAAAAAATTACCTTTGTGAATTTCTCGGTTTCACTGTCAGGCAGAAATATGTCCTTAATTCCTTAACTATCTCCAGGCAATGACCAGCATGAGTGGGTGGCATGAAACTTACTGGTATGGGCTGTGTCATGTAAGGACAGAAGAACTAATGAGAAGGGAACTGCCATCACGATTATATGAAAGTAAACTTAGGGACAGGAAAATTCTGTGATCTAATGGCCATTAAAGAGTTATATCAGACTAATCATGCTTTAAGAAAACAATATTCTTTCAGACCTCAGGTTGTTTTGAGATTCCTTCTTTTTTTCAGTATTTAGAAAGCCTGAGAAACAGAACAGTGGTCTGCCTACATATAAGTCTACTCTGGTACAGTATGCTATAGTAAGTGGCAATGGGGACATCTCTATCCTGTAGCTGACAATTATAATCTGAAAGTTGACTCAAACTGAGTTAAATCATTTTAAAACACTATTTAATTAAAAAGCTTTCTTATCTTCTATTTGAATGAAAACTGCAAAGATTTGTAAAAGGAGCTCCTGTTCTTCCTGGTTTGCTATTAAAAAAATTGTCAGAGATGGTATCAATTTAAGGAGGGAATTATCCACATATGACACCTTGAAACTACGTTTTTTGGATTCTACTGTAAAAGAGAGCAGCCATAATAGCAACAAAAGCTAAGATTAAGGCATCAGTTTCCTCGGTAAGTAAATAAAAAGACACTGTTCCCTATTGAGAGTACAACAAACCTTGGGATCCCTCAGAGAAAGGAAAAAAAAATCTTAACAATACTTCTAGGAGAAGCTTTTAAGCATCTGGTACAATTATTAGAGTGGCTTCCTACTGCACTTACATCTCCAGTTGAGTTGCCTCAATACATCAGCTGTGCAAACACAGACAGAAAAGGAGGTGAGAAATGTTTAGCATATTTTTCTCTGTTCTTCAGAGAGGCTTTTGGTCTTTTTTTTTTCCTCTTTCCTGAGATGGCATGCAGGGTATAATTCATCCTTTCATAATGCCAGTGAAATATGGAGAGCTGNATAGGATATACTATGGTCAATCAGACTAATGAACATATTTCACTCAATAAGAACAACAGAAATCTCAAATATAATTTTTTCATCTTCATGTTTAGGCTGAGCAAAGGACAATAATTTAATTTTGAGACTCCAAACCCCATTTGAAATACTATATAATACTCAGAATGCATGTGTGGCATCAGTAGCATAATTACAAAAAGAGTAACATGTAGCAAAGTAGAAAGGCATTACAAATAGGGCATAAGCCTGTGCCAGTAGTTGGACTCAATGATCCTTGTGGGTCCCTTCCAACTTGGCATATTCTATGATTTTGTAAAATGGTTACATGTTCTCATATAACCACAACATTATTTTTTTTTTCATTTAGCCATCATCAAAACAAAAATTGAAATATTTTATTAGGACCTCTTAATGAGAGTTATACATGACAATCACAGTCATTATCTTTTTTTTTCTAAAAAATGAAACAAGAAAGAATCTAATATTAGCTTTTATTCACAGCCACATAAAGAAAAAATCTGGCTAATTGCTCCAGAATACAGTTTAGTGAGTTTTTACATATAACTCAGGACTGAAATGCGTGTTTCTAAACATCTTTCCACTCTCAAATAGTCACAGACCTTCAAGTGATAGTGTCCTGAACAAGGATCACTTTCTATTTTATCATAGCATACTTTTTGCATGAGAGGTATAGTCATAATTGCTTGCATATTTGAACAATGTTTTCTTTAATTACTAAGGACAAGAATAAAAATTCTAACAATCAGGCCTTTAATAAAAAATATAGAAGGCTTGTAGGAGAGGATATTTTAATAGTACTTATTTTTGCCCTTCAAGTAGGTAATTGTTCCCCATTTATCCACAAAAAGTACTGACTGGTTCAATTTAATGGAAATAGAAGCTGCAGAGTTCCATATCTAAAGACAGGTCAAAATTAATCATTGCAGTGAGTTCAGTAAAAATCATGAATAAAGATTGATCTGTAAATCTTGACAGTTTTTTCTGTCAAAAAAAAAAAAAGTAAGACAGATGTAAAGGAGGAAGAGAATTCTTTTAATCCTAAATGAATAATTATAACAATACTAGCATGAAAAAGTAAACCTAGGCTAACAAGATGTGTCCCAGGCTACTCATGGTCAAAAGCCAGTATTTGAAAGAAAAATTCAGGTGGCATAATGTTAATTATTTTTGCTGAGTGATAAATATGGTTCCTACACAGAAAATGCGACTCTCCTGTAGCAACCTTCAGGCAAGTAACTGCAGTGTGCTAGTACAGAAAGATGCCTGTGTATGGCAGATGTTCCAATGAAGACCTTGCAACAGTGATAGCATTCATGTTGCCAAATAACAATAATAAAAAAGATAATTTTGAACAGTGTTTGCTTTCTATGACAGATCTATAACATAATATAGAAGCATATCTTATGACATGTAAGAAACTGTGGGTATTGAATGAAACAGGTAGGAGGGAAATTTGTAAAATATGGCTCAATTACTCTTTCAGGTGATTTTTCATCAAGACTTATCCTGCATATATTTTCCCAAGGATAAAATATGCATGAGAACATTGAGATATCTGAAATGTAAGAACATATGTAAGTGTTTTCAGGACTGAAGATCAAAAAAATAGAATGATTCGACTTTTGAAGGAGAGCATTTTCACAAAGTGAAAATGAAGGTAACTTTATTTGTAGGGGTATTTGAGATGTAATTTTATCTACTCAGTTGTTAAAGGCTTGGGACAGGTGTTTATGTTTACACTCAGTTTAAAACCAATTCTTTGGTAGCTTTATCTTTCTGTTCCTTTTTCTAATCATAAAAAATGGGTCCAAGCAAACAATTCCTATGCCTTTCAACCTAATCCAGGACCAAATACCCCCTCATTCTAGAGACATACACGTGAGTCCAAGTAACATCCTAACCCTAAGGAAAGCTGAACACATCTTAAAGGTGCTAAGGGTTCTGTTCTATGTTCTATGTATGTAACTAGTGTTTAAAGTGATGCCAAAATGGCATGGAACCCAAAGAACTGCTTAGAGACCATTTATCTTTAAGCAGCAAGGTATTTATTTTCCAGCATGGGGAGGCTAGGCAGTTAGCACTGGACAACTAGCTTCCCCATTTCAGTGAAAAACGGGGTAATCTATACAGTCATCATACAAAGTTACAACATCTTAACATACATATTCATATAATTTTGACACCTAATTATCATATTCATAATAGGCAGGGGTTAGGTGGAGCTTGAGGTGGAGTCTTCTTGGACATTCTTTTGGCAGGGTTTTCAGAGGGTTGTTCTGGCCTTCAGCCTCACTTTTGGGGTCTTCTGCTTCTCTTCCTCACTTTGAACTTTTCAACTTTCTTTGTTAGCCTGACTCAGGTGCTGATGCTTGTAGATCTTCTTGATTCATGCCCTCCCTNAGATCTTGATTCATGCCCTCCCTATCTTCTCTGAGTGTCCTCTTAATCTTTATTTATGATTACTAGGGTACATTCCTAACATCATCTATTTAGTCAGAAGGACAGAACAAGTTATCAAAGGTTCACACAGTACTCTGCAGAGCAAGGCACTAACATAACTTTTTAAGGCCTTGTTCTTGTTTCAAAAGCAATGCAAGTAGTCAAGCTAGCTAAATCAGGGACATGTGATAGGACTACCTGTATTCTTGAATTTAAGCACTCATTTAATTTCTGGGAAGTCACAGGAGCCACATCTCTTCACAAAATCACAGAATATTCTGAGTTGGAAGGGACCCACAAAAATCATTGAGTCCAACTCATAAGTGAATGGCTCCTATGGGGATCAAACCAACAACTCTGGCATTATCAGCACTGTGCTCTAAACAACTGAGCTAATTGTTTGAAATATTTTTCATTTAATCTACCTTGTATATATCAACAAGCATGTTACTTCAATAGACATATTTTTTTCCAGCTTTGTTATTTAGGTATTTCCCTCATCATACATTAGCAAAATAGGAGCAAATCAGTCTTTAAGTTAGTTTTCTATAACAGTCTAGTTAGTACAGAATTATTCTGTCAATTTGTATGAAATCTACAGTTTACAATAATTATGGAAACAAAATGTACATGTCTGCAGATAAGTTACCAAAATAAAAGAATGGTAATCAGTCCTTATTTCTGTGCTCAGGAATCCTGGCTTTGCACCCTGTTGTGAATTAGCAATGCAAACAAACTTCAAAAGGAAATACACATTCCCAAAGTTCAGTCACATATGTGCCTTGGGGTGCTAATGTTTGAAGAAAAAATACATCACATAGAAAGATGGGCTGTGTCAGAAAGACATACATTTTCAAATGCAGTATCACATTCTTGCTTTGAATTAGTATGAGCAAAGATGATGTTGCTTGAATCACAAAAGAAAATGGTACTAACATGCAAAGTGATAGAAGAAAAGCAACATAAAGTGTCTTTGTATAATGAATATACATGAAAAAAAAAGTCAAAACTCATAAAGCACTGAACACTAAAAAGGCATGAAAAACCATGGTCATAATTAAGCTAAAGACATGGTTTTGAAAAGTCTAGAAATCAGACTGGTATTGACACTCAATGGGATTTGTGGACTCTCTGCAATAAAACTAGTCAAAACCAGCAAGGTTAACTCTGGGATATCTTTCTCCTCTGTGGGAGATCCACACATTGAAATGGATAGAAAACTACTGAACTTTTTCATACATATAACCTGAATGGAATATTCAAGGGAAAAATCAACCGTATTATCCCTATGATAATTTATTGATGTACTTATTTGTTTTGTTTGTTGCCAACATATTATTAGTAACATAAATAAATATGCCAGTGTTTTTTATGTCTATATATACAGCTACAAACTGTATATATAAACAGGTTACGTTGAGTTACTGTTACACTGGCAAAAAGGGCAAGATGACATGGTAGCATGAATGTTATTTCTAGAGCCTATTTACAAATTACATGAAGAAAGGTATTTTTAAACAATTCAATTTAAAAATCAGACTGTGTCGCTTTGCCAGAAATCAATGTCCCAGCAGAAGCACCTAAATGAGCTTTTCATAATTTTGCTGGTGTTGAGAAAAGCTAGTAATAGGCTTAGTAGCAGCCATGCTATTTCCTGAAGAACAGGGAGAGCTGGACCTGTGGTTTGTTCAGGAAGAAGCCATGGCTCCACGGAAGAGAGGGCAGATAGCACAGACTTATGCAAGGCATAAAGGGCCAGAGAAAAAAATAGTCAAGAACACAGACAGAATTAACAGAGAGATGGAGAATTCCATGCTCTAGCCAGTTATTAGTTTGGTATCAATTAGGTTTTGGGTCAAAATATAAGAATTTGGGGAACACAGTCCAGGTTTCAGTTATCTTTCATTTGGAGCAAGTGTCGTAACTGCTATAACACTGTACAGAAATGACTTCTTCCTTACTGCCCTGATATCTAACTGAGCCCTTCAGGGAGTGCATACATGCAGATAGCCTCCATCTGACCTAATTTTGGCCACTTGACCTGTGATAATTAGATCTGAGTTAGCTATCTGGACTGTCTTCATAATGAATAAACAGTTGTATTGCACCATTCCTCTCAGTTAAAATAAATACTCTTAATAAATAGGTCAAATTAATCACTAGAAATGTTGCTAATCATAAGGAGAGACCAAAGTGACTAACAGAGGCAGAGATCATAAACACACAGGATAATTCGGGCTGCAAAGGTTCTTATATCCAGTCTGTTTCAGTTCGTGCCTCTTGTCGCTTCTCATCTCTCCAGGAACAAGACTTCATCTTCTTGCTCACCTCCCCTCAGGCACTAGGGCCTCCTGTTAGGTGTCCCTGAATCCATCACTTCTGCAGGCTGGAGAAGCTCTGGTCCTCAGCATCTTCTCACAGGCCAAGTGGTTCTGCCCCAACCACTCTGGTGGCTTTCCACTGAACTCACCCCAGGTTCCAGTACTTGGGAGTCCAAAACTGGATAGAGTATTTCTAGAATTGGAGAATGTTTTGAGTCAGAAGGGACTGTTAAGCACTATCTGGACCAACCCCCCTGCCACGGGAAGGGACACTGTTCACTAGCATATGTTGCTCAAAGCTCTATAAAGCCTGGCTTTGAACACTTCTAGGGATGGGGCATCAGAAATTCTCTGTTGCCCAGCAATCACTGTGTGCAGCAGGAAAAGACTCAATAGCAGTGGGAAAATCAAGGGACTTGAGGTTTAAATGATGTCAGGAAAAGCCTCAATTCAAAAAGTGTTTCTGGTTAGGATAAGGCTTCAACAATGATGTAAGTCTCTGTGTCCACACCTAGCCCAATCTGCAGGCGCCATACTGTGGGAGAACTGATATGGAGGTGACTGTGTCTCTCTGGTTTCTGTCTAGTCTCAGTGCCTCCTTCTTTCCCTCAGAAATGAGTAAGATATGGATGCCATCATCTGTCTGTGCCTTGTAGCTGGCTGTGCATCTTCCCTGAGAAATATGGAAATATTCCTAGGTTTGATAATGTAAACATTACCATTGCAGTCACATGCTGCTCAAGTAGTGAAAATGCTTCACTCAGTGTGGTCAGAGAAGAGAAATCTCCTAGTACTGACACCAGTGTGTCATGGTCAGTTCCAGCTAGGAATACGCAACTGCTATTCACTACCAGGGAACCTGGACCACTCAACAGTCAAGAGATGGACGGAAAGCTCATCTTGCACAAAAATTGTGACACTGAGTTCAGGTCTCCTTGTATAACTTTGACCAATTGTTGCTCCTCACTTGGAAATTGGGACTATTATTGGTATTTTCTGTTTAGATTTTAAACTTTTCTGCTATAACCTTTTGCTATACATTGACATTCTGGCTGACAAAGTTCCCAGCATCAGCTGTAATTTGTAGGTCTTTTAAAATGGAAACAGTCAAGTGGAAAAACAGCAATTTAGCATTTGTTGCTGGCAACAACAGTGTTTCAATACTTGAGATGAAATGCTGGCCAAAATAACAGAAACCCCCACTCTGCTGTATATCATTATTTTGAATTGCTACAAGAATATTTTTCTGATCCATTTGTCCATCATGCCAGGACCATGACCTTGGATTTGCCTTACTGTTATGGGCTTGCCTGGAGATCACTGGGTGGTGGCTGAGCTTGGTTGCTGTCACCAAGCATGACCCTCACCCACTGATCTGACTTCCCTTGACCCCATATCTGCCTCATCCTTATGGACATGTCCAGCAGCCCAGATTACTGGCTGACCTGGTTACCATCACCACCCCTCTTTTCTCCTTATTTGGGTAATGGGAATTGCTGCCCCGTCAGCCCCACTGGCCTTGAGGAGTATCCCACAATTGCTGCTCCCTGACAGAACAGGCAGCAAATACAGCTGTATATTGAACACCAGGAGATGCACAGAGGTAATTTTATTATAGGTTGTTGTGCTATAGATATTTAGGAAAGTGCCTGTCACATTATGAACCAAATAACCCTCCTTCCTCATTCGACACTCCTCTTATGATACATTTTGTCTCTGTCTTTTCCCTAAGTATGACCTTGTACTTAAGTGCTTTGTGTATGTCTCAAAGTATCAGTAGATACTATTTTGGATAATATTTAGGCATGAACATAGCTACTTTCTATGTATTTGCACAAAACCAAAAATGCATTTGAGGATCAATAAATAAGAGAGAAATATGACCTCTACCAACTAGAAAATGCCAGAACTACAGTGAAAAATGGTCAAGTATAGATGATAAATCTAGCCAGTAACTTTTTTATTGTCTAACTATATGAAAGTCCTTCTCTTCCTGCTCATTATCCCTTAGTACAACAATTATTGAAAGTATACTGGATTATTTTGGTTACATAGATATTGGGCTATATATAGCTCAAATAATCTTGGGCTACACCCTTGAGAAAATCAATAGAAGATGTTTGCAAATTTTAGTTAAATGCTAAGATGTCACTTCTTTAATTTCACTTATTAAAAAGATTTCTGTGTGTGTGTAGATTAACTGTTCTCCACTTAAATTATAGTTTATTACCTTTATAACTTTTGCCAGAGAAAAATTAGATTAACTCTTCCAAAGTCATTTCATGCCCTTAACTAAAACTGACTCCATTTACAAATTCACTTTAATGGGGCCTTACATGAATTAATTTAATCCACATCAATCTGGCTGGACTTCAAAGCCAGCTGGTATTTTCCTCGCCTGGCTTAGCTGAGACCTCCTCAGTCAGCAGAGCTGGGTCTTCCTCTTGCTTTGTCATAATATGACATGCTATCTATCCACACGCTTTCAAAGCACTCTTGAATAAATAGTGAGGAGTGCTGTTTTTAAAATCAAAAAGATTTTAATAAATGTTGACAAGATTCAGATTCTGAAGCTGAAAGAAATTCTCTTCTTGCTCCTGTGTCTGCTTTCATGGCAAATAAATTTAAAGGAATTATTTCTTTAGAAGTTCTATTATAATCTGTGACTGTAACCTGCATTATCAACAACACTTTTATACATACTGTTATCCTCATCAATATTTCTAAAACCTCTGGTGTAATTTTACATGTGAGTTTTGTCAAAGCTATCTGAATGTTAAGGAAATGTCCCAGTTTGACCATCCAGGCACCACTCTGGCAGTCACACTCCCACCACCAGGCTGTCAATGCTGGGACTGAAGCCCCTTCGCAGGGGCCAGCTCCTGTGAACAATCAAGTGCCCTGCTTGATTCCTTACATGCTCCTCTCACACAGTGAGACACAGTTTCCTTATTGGTCCAACCCCACGTTTCCCATATCACAGTCCCAGACACCTGGATCCTTAAAATAATTTTATCATGGTGCAACAACCGAATAACAGCTCAAGCTGGTGCCTCTGAGAAGGAACCCTAAACAAAGGGCTCCCTAGGCTTTTATACCCTCACAGTCTGTGTTGGTAAAGTCTGGGGTCTTCCAGCTGAACTCTGATCTCCTGCTGTGTCTCTTGGTGTCCAGTCTCCTGGTTGGGCCACAGGTGCCTGTGCCTTTTGTTGCACAAAGGGTCAGCAGTTCATGGCCTCTTGCCTGGGGTTCCCAGCACCCAGAGCTCAACCTACAGCTGGCACTGCAGCTGCACACCACGCTACTGGCAGTGAGTATACTCCTCCATATCAATATTAAAATAATTTCTAACCATGATTTTATGATCACAAATCAGTGTGGAAACATAGAAACGATTACAACAAACAAATAAATTATTCTTTATGAAACATTCTTGTATCTCTAACTCCATCATCTAAATCTTAAAATTTCATCAGTTATTTTGAACGAGTTTTAGGGAACCTCACTTGAATTATAAATGTGCCTGGTTTTGAGAAAATGCTACAATCAGAAAATACTAAGCAATCACCCTCTGAAAAATCTCTTTTCAAGTATCTTAGACAGAAAATTGAACTTTAGATATTTGAAACCAAAGGCTGATATTTATAAGTGTAGAAGAAATACTGTTCCTGTTCAAATTCTTCCTAAAATTGATTGAGTTACGTAGGGATAGTATTGTACAAGTTCTTCACGTAATAGTTGCTCAACAAACAAGAAACTTTGTTGTTGAGTTTTTTATTTTTAATCAAGGCAAAATGTTAGGGACTTTAACTAGCAGAGAAGTTTCTCTTTGACTTCCTTTTCTATTCATCCTTCTTTCTACATTCAAAGCTCTGTCCTTTGGTTTGTTTACATCTACTTAATTAGATTAAACTAATCCACATATATCTTAGTATATTTATAGGAAATATCATTCCATCATGGATACCCTTTGCTGATGACAGTAGTTTCTATTTTTAGATGCACAACCTATTTACTGAGCACTGGTGCAAGTGTTTACCTTCAGAACTGTAACATAGTCATGGTTTATTGAGCCAACAGTTTTGTAGACATATTACTATAGGTTATAATGAAGATACAAATACTTGTGTACAAATTGTGTTTATTCTTACATTTCCAAGAATTATATATATAAAATTTTGCCAGCTTCACTTCTCAGAGTGTGCATGAGGTGGTTTTTTTCAAATAAACTCCCCAGCAAGTATGTTAAAAAAAAGAAAAGAAAAAAAGAGTAAATACCAATACCTAATTTTTTTTTCAAAGCCTGACAGAGATTTCATTTATATAATTTATTTTATTTCACTTCATTGCAGGCTAGCCTTTACCATTCAGCCCCAAACATTCCTATAAAAGCCTGTCTACAGTTAGAAGAGTCTCTGTCAGTGAAACTGTCTCCCATGAGCATTTTGGGACAGCCCTTGCTCTAGTGAGAAAACAGAAGAATTATTGGAAGAAGTGTTTTTCTGTCATACCACGTGACTGATATATACGATGGGCCTAAGCTGCAATATAGGAAGAGGAAAGAAAAAAAGGCATTTTAATGAGAAGTTAGATGAAAAAAAATCATTGTAGACCAGGTCAGAGTGCTTTATGGAACTAAATAAAAAGTGATTGTCATCTTCAGCTTTTCCAAAAGGGAAAAAATAAAACAACAGAAAACCAAACAAAATCAAGTTTATTGTATCAGATGTGCTGCATCTTTTTTCTTTTAGAAATCCTGCAGAACTTTGCATAAACAGCAGGTAGAAAATCCTTGCATAGTTATTGATTATTCTAGGAATTTAGTCCGATTTCAGATTAGCCTCTGAGAGAATTCTGTGTTCTTGCTGTATCAGCATTTAACATATGAGCCTTACTAAAATGCAGAAAAACTACATCCACTGCCTTCCCTTTGTCGACCGTGATTCATCCATTCTGATAAGCTGCAGCTTCCTCAGAGACTGTGGAAGAAAAGGTAAACATACTCTGGAAAAGGTGTTAAAAATGGGAAACCTTCATTTACTTCTTATTACTGTACCAAGCATTCACTACAACCCTTTGAACTCTACCATTCAGTCAGTTCTTTATCCTGCACACCATGTATTTGGTCATCTCACAACTGGACCCCTTGTCCAGAACAACGCTATGAGGGACAGTATCAAAAGCCTTCCTAAAATGCAGAAAAACTACATCCACTGCATTCTCTCATCCATGAGGCAGGTGACCTTGTCAAAGAAGGATATCAAATTACAGTTACACAGGACTTTATCTTCTTGAGCCCATGTTGATTGTGCCTGATGATTGTATTATTCTTTGGATGCCTTTCAGTAGTACCCAGTATAATCTTCTACAAAATTTTGCCAGAAACTGAGATTAGACTAAAAGGTCTCTAATTCCCTGGATCTTCCCACACTCTCTTCTTTTTTTGATGGGAACAACACTGGCCAGTTTCCAGCAGGGACCACCCCAGATTCCCAAGCCCTCCGACAGTTGAACAAAAAGGGTCCTGCTGTAACATCCACCGTGCCTTCAGACCTCTGGAATGAATCAGGCCCCATGGACTCGTGAAAATTCATCTGACACAGCTGTTCCCTTACAGTTTTCGTGTTCACAAATGGAAAGTCACTATTCCTGCAATCCTCTGACTCAGGTGACTGGGCACTCCAAGGTTTACCACTAATATTAAAGAGCAAGTGAGAAAAAACCCAAAACCCCACAACATTATATGCCTCTGCCTTTTCTTCATCACCATTTGTCAGGAGACCAGCTTCATCAAGTGTAAGTCTGTATTATTTCAGAACAAGTCTGGTTTCCTCTGGACCTCAGAGCATGGTAGCCAGTAGCTCTGTAACATACATAACTGAAGCAGTCATGGCACTTAAATATGGCTGCAGAGGCTAACACTTTTTTTTTTCAGGCACAAAGCATACTTTTTTATTTTTCATTTATCTAGAAAAACAATTGTTAGTCCAATAAGATTACATGCTGATTTTCAAAGGTAAATAAATTAACATAGATACAGAATGCGCAGAAAGGATATAAATACATTTTATACTGGTATACAAAGAGAAGATCTTTCCCCCATTATAAACAATGCTAAAACAATGAGCAACTCTGAAAAGAAAGGCAAATAAGATTCTCATACTCAAAAACTGAAGCTTCAAAAGAGAAAGGTGGAAGTGCTGTACATCCTTACGCTGCAGGGCAACCTATGGTTGACCCAGCTTACAGACACTGTCACATCATATGAACTCATCGCCAGTTCAGATCAACTGCCTTCTAGATCAGCCTTCTTGATGACCTGATTGTTTCAACTCTTACAAAGCTATGAAATTAACTAGAATCCATACTCAAATTACTATATTAGCAACAGAATGACTAAAATAAACATGGAAGTGGAAAATATATCCAGGTCTTAATCAGTCCTGCAGTAGGCTCTTTCCTATTGTGGTGGGATTCTGGGTACTATTTACCCTGGTTTTTCCAACTCCTCCTTCCCATCAGTCCCTTGGCATATATTGTGCTTCAAAGCAATGTGTCACCACTTTATGCTGCAAAATACTATACCAGCTATTCAGAAAATTGCATACAGATTTTTTTTTTGGTTGATAGGACTTGATGAAAATATAAAGTTTATAATTTCATGTAATTAAATATTATTCAAAAACTTGGGGGGGCCTAGGGGGAAGAGAAGGAAAAAAGTATTCCACAAAGCCTTCTCTAGAAACAGATATAGTGATTTTCCTCTGCGAAATAATCCAAGTTGCCTTTACAGCATGAGTAAAAAGCGGCAATGTCTGTGCTCCCTCTCCTGGCTATGCAGCAACATTGACCTGAGCAAATCCTAACCAGGCTGACATCACGGCTGAGGTCTGTGCAGAACAGGAAGAACAAGTACGTAAAGAATCTTACTGTTTCAGCCTTCTGAAAGAGAATAATTAAAAGTTACTTGAAATGAAAATTAAAATAGTTTAAAAAATATTTTATTTCCAAGCATCATGAAAGTTATTCCAAGATCTGACAGTTAAAAATATATAAAAATGCTTTGCACAATGGACAACAGCACTTTTTTCAATATTTGTAATACAGCAGTAATTTTTAAGAATCCATTCAGTTACAGAAATCCTTATCTCCCAGGTGGGAACTCTGAAAACTTTAAAATAATATTTTATCTAATAAACTGTTCACAAAGAAGATCTAAATAAACTTCATAATGTTAAAATTATTTCTTTTCTGTGTAATTGTGAAGCCAGTAATTCCCCCAAATCAAACAGTAACAAATAAAAAATAGATAGCCTCATCCTCTCAGGACCAACTTATTTGTATATTTCTGCAGGAAGAACTCGTAGAACCAAGACTTTGTCACTTCACTATACATGATTCTGTATAGTCTCCTGCGAAGAAGACTAGGTAGTGTGAACAATACAGCTTTCACCTAAAATATCATAGAAGGCATCCTTTAAAATGCTTTGCAGTGTTTCTACTACATTTAACATGGAGCTTTTACATCTGCATAATGAAGCCATCCTTGCTGGGTTAGTCACATGGCTTCTCAGAACAGTCTTTAACAATGGCTGGCATTCAGTTTTAACTGAAAAAAATATTTATTTATAATTAAAACAAAATTAGTTGTTTCAAAATAAATGGATATAGTATGTTCTTGCACTTGTGATTGTTTTATTCATTTACTACAATTTTAATTATGATCTTAGATAGGTGAGCCATCTCAAAGGCAAAGGAGGTTCATACTGTGGCTCAGAAGTCCCTTATCTCCAGTGTGGTATACCCTGCACAAAAACTCAGAAATATAATTTTCCTCTGCTGTTGTTCAACAGGAAGGAGGGCTGGGCATAAGGAATATCAGGAAGGACAAAATGAAGACTCTGCTTGCTTCCTCCCATGGTTTTTGTATTGTTAACATCTGAAATGGAAAGGATACCATGTCTTCTATTTCTGCCTAGGATTTGCAAAGCAAAATACGCTAGGGAGCACTAACACAAAATCTCCCACTTCAGGCACCAAATCTCCACATGCTGTGCAATGTGACTCTAAACTGTACGCTTATGGCCAAAAACGGGACAGAGCATTAGGTGGTGTGCAAGACACACAGCTGACAGGACTTTGAAAATAACACTGAGGATGGACTGGCTTAATTACTAGGGAGCCAGCCTGTCTTCCCTAGCAGCAAATCCAACACATAGCACATGTGCTTCATGACATGAAAGCTGAGACTGCAGCACCATCAGCAGCTTCTCAGTTGCTTCCAGCCTCGCCAAGCTGCCAGCAGTTTGCGCAATGGAATTGGGGAATGTGGGCAGCAACTTAACCCACGTGTAGGCACAAATTCAGGTGTGGCTCTACCCCATAATCTTTTGCTCGTGCAAACCACAATGACACAGCTGGTGGCTGCTGACTGCATTAAGAAGATTTCTGGAAGATGAAGTTCTGCTGGTTGGTGTCATAGGGGCAGAGTTATGAGTTACGTCTTTCCTGTCCTGCTCCACCACAATTTGGGATGAAGACGAGGTATTAATTACACCCTGTGCCCTATTCCAGTCATGCTTCCCATAGGCTCAATTTTGCTGCCACTGGCAAAGTGGAGCAACCCTGCTCCCGCGTTAGTACAAGTTAATGAGCAAGTACACAACAAGCTATCCCTGTGCTAGTACAAACTAATGAGGTTCTACAACATCAGCACCTTGGTATCTTGAATTACAAAGTTGATCCTTTCTACTTCTTAAAGAACAAGACCATTTAGAGATACATGATATAGATTTAGCATAGTGTGACTTCAGAAGTGTGAGGTATTCTGTTACATATCCACTAAATATCCACTACTGGTATTTCTATTTAAACAAAAATTAAAACCACAGAATTTGTAGGTTTGACTTTTGACTGTAGCAACATGTTATGACCTTGGCTTTCAAGAAAACCTGTTAAACAACTATTAAGTAATTTCAAAACAACAGTGCTCAATTCTGTGACTTGCAATCTCAGGCTAAATGCTACATGCACCAGCTCCAAATACTTCAAACACTTGTGGCTTTGGGACACTCTGCCCAAAGCCTTTCATGGAATTTTGGGGTGGTTGAGGTTGGAGGGGACCTCTGGAGGTTGTCGGAGCCAACCCTCCTACTAAAGCAGGGCCACATAGAGCCCTTTTCTCCAGCTATATCACCCACCTGCTTCCTGCAGCAACAGAAAGCAGGAGAGACACATAATCCCAAGGTTTAGGTCTGTCATATAGAAAGACCATGGACAAGGAAAGTTGTCAAATGTCCACAGCTTATTTAACAATTCAATTTTTGTGGTATTAAAATTAGAGAACGACATTGACATGTTACAGACTATCTGCTCTGAGAGCTTTTACAGGCCCTGTTTTTTTAAGTGGTAGTGGCTCTGTTTGATTCAATTCACTATATAGGAGTCAACAGTAAAAAACCCATAGGATTAAACATGCATATAAACATTGGTCTTTTGGGGGCAGAGTCAAGTAAGAGTAATACAGCTGACCTACTGTTCTGTGGAAGCACTAGTAGGTGTATTTATGGGGAAAGTCAGAAGTGCCTCAGCTTTCAGATGCTGAAGAATTGATAGACATTTACTACTTGTGAAGGATGGAAGGGGAACCTTCAGGTCTGGATCAATTCTGTGACATGATCCTCAAAACTCATATTGATGCCCCCTGAGATGAAACTCACTATAGACTAATCAAGGAGTATCGAGGGGAATATTATTTGACCATTTTACACAGAGCAAAGGCAGTACATCTACAGATGTAGGTCTATACATGTCTAAATAGCAACTAATAGCAAACCCCAAACCTCAATAAAAGCACAAACTAAAAATCTGAACACCATACAGAAATGTTTTTGTTCCATCAATCCATCCTGATGCCATCCAGTTTCATCAGCCCTGCTGGTTTATCCCGTATGTTGATGCTAAGGGATGTTGGATGATGCAAAGGCATGGAACCCTTGATGTCCAGATCATACCCTCAGGTACATCTGAGGTCTATAATGCTCAAACGCTTTTTCTGGGAGACACTAGAAAGTCTGGAACTGGTGTATTATATCCACAATGCAAAACCAGAATCACATTTAATGCTAGAAGAAAAACTGCAGTCAGAGATAAATGTTTAAATTCAATTTCAAATGCAATTGCATTTGCCAAAATAAGTAGATTGATGAATTTCATAATGCCATAGACCAGTCTGGCAGCTTCAAAAGAAAATTAAACTCATTTAAAATAAAAAAAAACCAAACCAATCGAAACCTACCTACCTACCTACCTAACTAACCAACTAACCAACCAACCAACCAACCAACCAACCAACCAACCAACCAACTCACCCACCCCTTTTTTCTGTATGACATAAACACTGACTGATGAAGGTAGGATCATCATGAAGGTAGCACAGGTTTGGCAAAAAGATGGATGTGCCTAAAAGTTACTCTCTTCTACAACTAGTTTTTGCATTAAAAGATCAAAAGGACAAATCTGAGTTAAAAGGACATCTATGGACATTGAAGAAAATGTCAGCTTTCAAAGAAAAATCTTTAACACTTAAAAATTGCAGCTTTACACATTGACAAAGATTATTTATAAGCACAAGTTCAATGGCTTTAGAGAGGAGACAGTGTAAAATCTCAAGAAATGTGAGGAAGGATCAATATCTCCAACTTCACTGGCCACATTCAGCTTTCACTGAGCAGGTGATACAATAAAAATGTGAATAAATACAACCCATTGTTTTCAGACGTCAAAGGTCACCACATTGAGATAAGATTACTTCAAACTTAGTGCATACCAAACCTATGAACTCTGGGAGTTATATATGAGAACATCTATACCACTCTGAAGAACTCAACGAAATTTTTATAACCCAAAAGGCCTGTTAGGAATTTGTAATTGTGATGCATGAATAAATAAGAGAATTAGATTTGTATTATCTTATTCACATAACAATTTATTTATATTTTAGTTTATTGTTAAAATAATATAGTTAAAATGCACATTTATATTAATCCAAAGAATTTATATGCCTTTTTTGTAATTTTGAAATTTCTATCATTTGATTACTTAGTTCGTATTAAATGTTTGATATATGTAGATCATATATATGATACAGAATATCACTATGATTTATCAGCTGGAACTGATAAACTTCATTTAACACTTCATTTAAAAGCTTCATTTTTAATTGAAGGTGATAAATTGTTGAAATCGAAGTACAGCGTGTTCAGTGCTTCTTTTGTTGCTTTCCAGTCTTTTCAAAGATCCATTTTTTATCTTTGTTATCTTCTTCAGGCCTTTAATTGTACAGGTAGGGATAAAATCTAGGATCCATTTTATTTTCCCTGGGACAGTTTGTGAATTTTACATCAAACAGCTACAGAAGAAATAGAAACTTACTTGTCTCATGGAAATACGACATTCACAGAATCACAGAATATTCTGAGTTGGGGAATGGACCCACAAGGATCATCAAGTCCAACTCTTAACGAATGGCCCATATGGGGATCAAACACACAACCTTGGCATTATTAACACCATGATCTAACCAACTGATCTAATCTCAGGGTTGCAGAAGTTAATAATTACTTTGATCCTTTGTACAGATTCTCCACTAGGTTGCATTAAATGAAACATGATCTTAATGATTTTATTTCAGTTAAAGTACTGATTTCATGTGTGAGTAAAGTAAAGACTATTCTATTTTTTGTGTTTTAAGAACTGCTATTAAGAACCTAAAGATGTTGCATCTTAATAGAAACAACCTAATGTGTAGAAGGCACTTTATATTTCAGGGGAAATAATTTCCTCAGATCTAATAAATAGTTTTATTTTGTACTCCTCTAATTCCAGCTGTGAAGTGAAATGAACATTGTGCAAAAAATGCTACAAAACATGGCAGTCACTTCTGAAGACGTGGGATGTAAATATTTATAAGGCTTTACAGATTTTAAGTCTGCAAACTCAAGAACTGAGAATGTCAGCAGCTAGCTTCTTTCTTTTTCTTTCTTTCTTTCTTTCTTTCTTTCTTTCTTTCTTTCTTTCTTTCTTTCTTTCTCTTTCTTTCTTCCTTCCTTTCTTCCTTCCTTCCTTTCCTTTCTTTCTTTCCTTCTCTGAATGTCACCATGTGACAACAGCACCCTTCTATAAAGACAGAAATATTCAAAAATTATGACATGCAGACGCCTCTTATCCAGTGCATAATATGTGTTTGTGAAAACCTTCTGGTGTTCACAAATTTAATTTACTTACATTGTTGTGCTTCTGAAAGGCCAAACAGCAGTACAGAAAATGAAATATGAAACAGAAAAGTTGCTACCGTGATTATATCCATACATACATGTGGGGAAACCTTAGAGGATGTGTTTTCTTGCTGTCTGTTGTATATCTAGGGATCAAAGGTAGTTACAAAGATGAGAGTGTAGTGATTCAGTGCTTGCCTGAATAATTTCCACTATACACAGGCTTTTGCAAAGAATTAAGGGCCAGACACAAATCAAAATTAAGACTCTTGTCATAATGCCTAATTTCTATGTGCCTCCCTTCAGAGACCCCTCAGAATCCCAAACTTAGTGACCTTTTTCACGTGTTCATGGGAAGTTCACTTACAATGTGGTTATTGTGAGACAAGGACTTTTTACATGTCTATAGTACAGTCTCCAGAAAATTTCAGGCTCTGGTAATTTTCTGTCTCCATACAGGTTGTGCTGTTCACTCTCCACTATACAAGGAAAATGAAGTATATTGTGTAATTGGGAAGTCCTCACTGAAGCACCTTCTAAGCTAGTAGGTTATTTGGTTGGCTTGCTACACTCTCCAGTTTTCAATAAGCTTTCAAGAATGATAATCAAGACACAAATAACTACATGCAGGCAGCCTTAGCTCTCATTTAGCTGTCTCAGACATTGGATTTCTTAGCAGTCTCTCTGTTGGGGTCAAGTGGCTCTCGCTGACATAGAAAATTGGAAATAAGTGTCATGGTTACCAGTAACCCTTGCTCCATTTCAGATGCAGCAAAGTAAAGTTGAGCTTTTTCAAGCAGAAATAAATACTAGTTATCTGTGGTGGGTTCCTGTGGGCAGGATGAAGCTAGGGAGAAAACCTGAAGGAGTACCGGTACCATGCTCAAAGAGCAGGCAAGTATCCTACCTTATGTCCAAACATGACTTCTTCCCTCCATCCCTGTTCCCTAGGTCTCCCTCTGCTGTTATCCTGACACTGAGGATGGTCAGAATTCAGGATGCTCATAAATTGACAGGTCAGCCAAGATCACGGCTGCTGCCTAATCTAAGTGAATTACCTCAAGTTCCTTTTTTGTCTGAGAACACCAAGCAGGCAGCTTGAGAGTCATCCGCTCTGTCCTGAGAAAGATAGAGTGAATTACTTCCTTGAAATACTTGCTTTTGTTCGCTGCCTGTGCAGAACACCTGGCTTGGGAGCTCAGGTGCAGTGCAGGGCTTTCGGAAGCCCACCAAACTGACTGAAGTACATTCACTGGGGACATTTTCTTACAGCACTCTTATATTAACCCCAGGTATGAGTGAAAGCAGCAGTGTATGTATCTTTCCCTGAGAAAGCCCCAAACAGGTGGACACAGGTATTTTGCAGGCCACTCCATGAACCCCTACCACCACTGCCTGTGAGGGTACCCAAACCACAGTATGGGCTGGGCTTACCCGCCAGGTGCATCCTGAGGGGCTGGGATCAACACATCAGGAAGACACGGGACTTTTCTGCCAAATCCTATGTTTTCAGACAATTTTTTTTCCTCTGATCTTTTCTTTAAAAAAAAAACCAGTAATCTTTTTGTTTTTCTGTCAGTTGCAAACATTTATGGGAATTTGCATGGGAGGAGCTGGGGCAGACTCACTGTGCCTCCCTTTTGGCTTGTGGAGGGCCCAGTTCCTCATTGCAGCAACTCCCCCTGCTCTGTGGGTGGCTGTGGGGCCACTCTCCCCTCGTGGGAGGCCATCAGTGGGCAGCAGCTGTGTCCAGGTCTGGGCTTGTTACGAGGAATGACCCCGAGCATGGGTAGAGGTTGGGGGCTGACCTGTTGGAAAGCAGAAGGACCTGAGGGTCCTGGTGGACAGCGAGTTGTCCATAAGCCAGCAGTGTGTTCTTGTGACCAAGAAGGCCAATGATATTATCCTGGGGTGTGTTAGGAAGAGCACTGCCAGCAGGTCGAGGGTGGTGATCCTGCCCCTCTACTGAGGCCTGGTGAGGACTCAACTGGAGTGCTGTGTCCAGTTCTGGGCTCCTCAGCACAACAAAACCCCGGAACTCCTGGAGCAGTTCCAATGGAGGGCTACAAAGATAACTGGGACTGGAGCATTTCTCTTACAAAGCTGAGGGAGCTGGGCCTGCTCAACCTTGAGAAGAGATGACTGAGCAGGGACCTCAGCAAGATATGTGTGTGTCTGCAGGGAGGGTGTCAAGAGGACGGAGCCAGGCTCTTCTCAGTGGTGCCCAGCAACAGGACAAGAGGCAATAGGCAGAAACTGATGCACAGGAAGTTCCACCTGAACATGAGGACGAACTTGTTTACTGTGTGAGTGACCAAGCGCTGGAACAGATTGCCTAGAGAGGTTGTGGAGTCTCCTTCACAAGAGCTACTCAAAAACCATGTGGACACAATTCTGTCCAATCTGCTCTGGGATGACCCTGCTTGAGCAGGGAGGTTGGACCTGATCACTCACTGTGGTCCCTTCCAGTCTGAACCATTCTGTGGTTCTGTGACCGTATTAGCTAACTAAGGGTAGCAGCGTTTTCAAGCAACCAGCCAAAGTACATGCGCATTTCAAACACTAGCCGAGAAAGTCCAGAGAAGAGCAACAAAGCTGGTGAAGGGACTGGAGCATAAGTCCTATGGGGAGAGGCTGAGGGAGCTGGGGTTGTTTAGCCTGGAGAAGAGGAGGCTCAGAGGTGACCTCAGCACTGTCTAGAACTACCTGAAGGGAAGTTCTGGCCAGGTGGGGGTTGGTCCCTTGTCTCAGGCACTCAGTAATAGGACAAGGGGGCACGGGCTCAAGCTCTGCCAGGGGAAATTAAAGTTGGATATCAGAAAAAAATTCTTTACAGGGAGAGTAATCGGGCATTGGAATGGGCTGCCCAGAGAGGTGGTGGATTCCCCATCCGTGGAGATTTTTAAACGCAGATTGGACGTGGCACTGAGTGCCACGATCCAGTAAATGGACTGGAGCTGACCCAAGGGTTGGACTTGATGATCTCGGAGGTCTTTTCCAACCCAATCGATTCCGTGATTCTATGAAAGCACACTGTATTTCCTCCGTTTCTGCGGCGCGCAGGTACCCGCCCCGCATCGCTCGGGCCCTCCGGCCCCGCCTCCCGGCGGCCCCCGCGCCGCCCGCTCTCGCGAGGCTCCCGGCTCTCGCGACAGCGCGGCGTCGCCATCTTACCCGCTCGGAGGGCCGCTCGCTCCCTCGGTCGGGTGCTGTGGCTGCGGCAGCGCCAGCGCGGGGGCTGCTCCG
>VWZD01012032.1:704-24624 GCA_013396695.1 Sakesphorus luctuosus | reverse complement strand
CCTGGCAAAATGTGTCCTCAGCAGACTGTATTAGAAGTTTGTTCTGTTTTAAGGATCGAGAGATACTTGTATTCAGTATCTTTTAAAATTGCTCTTCTGCAATATTTATGTACAAAGGTATTTTGCTAGTTTAGCTTATGTGCCTTTTAAAATTACTTCTTGCTATTTTAGCAAAGTCTTTCTGTATAAGCTCTGTGCTCATAAAGGCTTTTGTGTGTACAGACACACCAGTAGCATGTTTTTGCAAACACCTTTATTGAGTGTTCCACATACACTGCATTTCTAGGTTAAGGCTGATGTCTGTAATTGCATGGTGATTATAAAAGACAAAGTGGGTTCTCTGAATGTATTGTATATTTTAAAATATGTAATTCTGAGTGTTGGAAATGGATACATTGAGAAGTGTTTAATGAATTGCAAAGTATTCAAACGAGAAGAAAAGACTGGTCAGAGAAGTGAGTCCTCTTCAGCCAAATTGCTTTTCCTTAGTCAAATATTCATTATTAAAAGAAAAAATTACGGCTTAAAGTTACTCTGAGAATTCAGCTTTTCTCTTCTGGTTTATCTTCTTTATTTGAAATGGTAATTTCAGATAACAGCTGCAAAACTGGATGAGATCAGAAACAAAGGATTTTGAAATTTTCTGTGAGCTTTTTTGCAGTTGTGAACTCTTCGTCCTGTGATCGAACAAGATATTTGATTGGATATTACTTTGCGTTTTGAAGCTTTTATCTTCTGCAGAGCAGTTGGAGGTATCCATATAATTCTCTGAAGGGCATCTAGAGATCTAGCAAGAGAATTCTTCCATTTTAAATATTGTTTATTAAAGCAGGATTACATGAGCAATCTTCTTTGTTTAATAGAGAGAAGTAGGCACTGTGTATTCTCTGACTTAGCACAGACTGCAAAAAAGCATTACTTGAGGTAAAAACATTTAGCATTGTTGTGATCAAATCTATTCAGAAAGTGGGTGTAAGAAGACATGTTACGATGTTTAATTGTAGCACACACTGGGATGTACTTGCTGCAGTGAAAATGAATTCAGGTTGCTTGTGTCAGCTGGTGTTTGTTTGTTAAAGAAAACTTGAAAGTGAAAACAGGAAGAGAACTTTGTAAGATTACAGATGCTTTTTAGTGCTTGCAGCACATGGCTACAGAATGTTGAAGGGATGGAAAAATAGGAGTCAGGAGTTGGGAAATGTTGTTTTTCATGTTTCAGGACATACGAATGTTTTCCTAGTAGCTAGATTTTAGCATAAGAATGAAATTATGTATAAACTTCTGTCACACTTTTAATGCACAGGTTTCATTTATGCTCAGGACTGGGATGTACCACACCTTGTTCAAGCTTACTGTGGATTCAAACATATTTGTTATTTAACAGTTGAAAATGTGTATCATTCAGTAAAGCACTAGAATAAAAATATAAATTTATTTTTAATTTTGAGTGCAGCCTAGAGTATTTAAAATATGTTGGTAGTATTCTGACTTTTCTGACTTTTCAATTAAGGACTTTATTAAATCTGTAATCTGCAAGAATGTAGTATGATATGTAGTGTATTATAAATCCTTGTGCTACACAGTGTGTTCTGTGCCATCAGCACGGGCGCCTCTCATGTTTTCTTTAATCTCACATTACTTGTTACAGAACAATGTCAACTATAATAGCATAAAATGCAAGACAAAGAGGTTTAGAGTAACTCCTAAAGCCAGCTCAAAATGGAGGAAAAATCCATGTATGCACAACACAGAGCAAGCATATTTCATGTTATTCACACACAAAGACTGTGGTCCTGTAAGAAAACACTGTCAAACTAAAGAACATAAGAGCTTGTTTACCAAAAAACCTCATGGGCCCTGTAATCCAGACGAGCAGATTTTGACTAAACCCATGGTTGGGGAATTTATACACAATACTTCAGAATTCAGTTTGAATGAAAAAGTTGAAAGAAATTGCATTTAAAATAAGCAACTCACCTCCCCCCTCCCCCCAAAAAAAGTTAAAGATATCCAGAACTCTCATAGCTCCAAAGAACTGAAATTTTCAGGCAGACCTGTATTCGCAGGTCTGTGAACTTTAAATTTCTTTTTTACTTCATGAGACCAGTTACTTTTCTCTTTCACCACTTGAGGTTGCTAGCAGTTTAATTTTAGCATCATCTGAAAAAAGGAATTTATAAGAGTTTGAAAAGTAGTAAAAGATTATAACCTTGCTAGATCTATCTGAAATATTATTTCCAGAAACAGATGTGACCTTCACAGTAGTGTGATGAAAACAGATTGATTGTGGATTTTTTCAGGCTTTGAACAAGAGATATAGAAGAGGAGACTTCTGTTTCAAGTCAGTACATAAAAAAGGAAGTCAACTTTTTTCTGTGTAAAGATCATTTGCAGCTTAAATTTAAAAAGTGAAAAGAAACCACATGAAATCATACCATTGATTCACAAAAGCATCTTCTCCATCTTGCTCTACCACAAAATGCATTGTATTCATTATTGCTTAATTAGTATCAATTTGAAGTAATTTGTCTGTTAGTATTTTTTTAAAAATAGTATTTGTTGAATAGCCAAAATAAATACAGAATTTTAACTTGGCAGCATGTAAGTTCTTCCTGTTGTAGAAGTTCCCCTGTAGACTTTGAAGAATTAGTAGTAGAATTCAGTACCGTTGTTTTGCATTATTCATAAGCTGTTGTCCTGCTTTCAGTGACCAGTGGCAAGACAGTGCAACAGGAGAAAGCTACCTGTGTGTTGGTAACGGAGAGCACATTCTTAGTGAGGATGTTTTCTTGCATTTATCTTGAACTTGGGTGGTTGGATTCAATTCCTAAGGTGGACACTGTTTCTAGGGTTTCTGAAGCCATGATGGCAGGGAGAGGTGAAATTGTTCATTATTTTAAACAGTTTTTGTGTTTAGAGGTTTTGTTTGTGGGTTCTGTTCAGTTTTTGGTTTTTTCAGGGGCAGGGCTATTGCAGCTTGTTTGTCTTTTGGGGCAGTCGTGGTGTTTGTGGTTTGGGGGTTTTTTACATGTTTTGAAGTCTAAGTGGCGTTCTTCCACAGAAGATTTTCCATTTTCTATCCTGCTCCTGAGGGAATAATTGATTGAAACTGAATATGAGGTTGTCTTGTGGTCAATAGTATGGGAGCTGGAGAATTAAAGTACATTGTGGTAGCTAAAAGCAGTGGGTTTTTCTGAACTGACTCTTGATTTTTTTCTTTTTTTTTTTCTATTTTCCCCCCACTAAAGTTTGAATGCAAATGTGTCATATAAGTAAGTTGGTGTCAATTTTGAACAGTGACAGCTGACTGTTTGTATTACCAGATGAGAACCAAATTTGTGGAAATTGAAATACCCCCCCTGCCCCCCAGCTTATAAAGTTTTATCTGATTTTTTGTAGAGAGTAGAAAGAAGTAGTAAAACTGAGGACAATTATGTGAAAATGTTCCCCTCTCCAAAAATGGTGTTCCTGGTACGGTGAAAACAGCACTGTGATTTTCCAAGGCATGATTCAGCTTGAAACTGGGAGAATACTGAAATCTCCTGAAGTGCCATTGAAGTTGTATGAGGATACAGTAAAAAAAGTTAATAATTTTGCAAATTCAAGGATTGAGAAGTTACGAAATGCTGGTCTTGGGGCCTGCTGGGGCCTGTACTGAACGGAAACCCTCGTTGTGGCCTGTGGTGAAAACTGTTCAACACTGGGCTTCTGGGTAATCTGCTTGACTCTGGTGTGCTCAGGTGCATTAAAGAGACCTTGCAGTCCTACTGCTCTCGCTGTGGGAGGTTATATGCTTGCTTCCAAGATGACTGACTTGGTGCTTGGACATCATTTTCTTCTGCATAAAGAACTGATAACTCTGAATGGGGCCAACTAAATGTGAAAAATTTCTGTAAAATAGTCAGTGTGCTGTCTGTTTTTTGATTAATGGTATATATTCTCATTTTGTTTGTTCAGTGTCTGTGGGTTCTTTTGGAATGTAGTCTGTGAACTTCCATATCCTGTAATCTATAAATAATGCAGACTAACACAGAATACTGTGGTACATCCTCTAGCATCTCAAGTTGCTTTTAAGCATGAAATTCTGCTACTGCCTGCTTTCTAGAGGATGCTGAGTTATGTTTGAAGCTCTGACCTTTAACTTCAGGGCACTGTGTGCTGGTCCCAGGCTATCCATAAGATCTCCTGAGGATGGATGCTGACACATCAGCTTCCTTCACTTAGTGTGGATGTGTTTGCATGGGGGATGTTGCTGTGCAGGAGATAAGTTTCTTTGAAGAGCGGAATTAGGGTATGGTGATGGATTTGGTTTCTTCTGCCTAGTGGTCAAAATACATGTAATTTCAATGATCAACATTCAGATTAATAATTAAGCATCATTTAAATTTTATTTATTGTGGAAGAGATTTGGAACTTCTGTTTTATTCCTTCATTGTGACTGTTGGACTTCTGTGATAGAACAGTATTTGTGTAATGTTCTTATTCAGTGTAACTGCCTGACCACAGACGACTTTTGCCTTTTTCTCGGTTATTTTTACTAGAGAGAATGTATAGTTATGATGCATCATTGCAGGTTTTTGGCTCTTGTTGTAGTTCTTTAAAATATTAGTACTAACTTTGATTACCACCCAAATAAGCTAGTTGTCTGTAGCACATGACTGGTGTGCATTGGAGACCTGAAGTCTTTTTCATTTGGTTTATGCTAAGTAATGGTATTAAATGGTTCAAACCAGTCTCTCACCATTTCATTAGTTACCATCTTTGAATTATCATAGAATCATAGAATTGATTGGGTTGGAAAAGACCTCCGAAATCATCAAGTCCAACCCTTGGTCCAACTCCAGTCCATTTACTAGATCATGGCACTCAGTGCCACGTCCAATCTCAGTTTAAAAATCTCCAGGGATGGTGAATCCGCCACCTCACTGGGCAGCCCATTCCAATGCCTGAGCACTCTCTCTCTAAAGATTTTTTTTTCTGATCTTCAACTTAAATTTTCCCCTGGCAGAGCTTAAGCCCATGCCCCCTTGTCCTATTGCTTTTTATGAAGCATGAAATGGTTTTCTGCAGTAGTCTCCCTTGCCTTGGCAGATTTTCCTCTAAAGCACCACCACAAAGTTCATTGTAGATTAGTCTTTGTGAAACAATATAGAAAAATTACCCATTATATTAAATAATGTTCTACTGAATGTGGATGTGTGTCTTACTCCATTCTAAATTCTTTGTTGATGTGCATGAGTCCATCAGCTTCTACACTGAAGTGCTCTGTACTTATAGTTTTAGATTGGATTCAGATGTCAAATGGGTAACCATCCCCTAAATTGCCCTTAATTTTCAGTGTACCTCTTATGGAGGTTTCTATGATAATACATGAATTTAGGCTTTTAAAACCAAGTTTTTAAGGTAATCTCCTTTTTAGGGTGTTCATGTATAAGTTGTAATAAGATTATTAAAAAGTATGCTCAGGAGAGTCTCTCTTGAGAGTCTGATTTTCATCCCCCCCCTCCAGGCCCTCTCCCCCCACTAACAGTCATTCAGTATTACATTCAGGATTACAGATTCCATCTTTGGAAAATTATGGAAGTATTCATTGTCTTTGTAATTGTCTTTAATACTCTTAGGCAATTGGTGCTGTTTCATTCTAAATACTTCACCCTAGTTTGCTCTGATGTTCTCTGTGCAGTATTGTTAGGAAAATTCTAGGCATTTGTTCTCTTGTAAAGAATAGTGATAAGTAGCAATCTTACATATCTCTTCTGTTTTGAAAAACACCCCTGAGTATTTTTCAGTTACTATGGTAGGAAATGTTTTTGCCCTGTATATGTATTGGTCATACCAGTTTCAGACATTAATTTCTGTAATTAAATTGCCTTTTTTTTCCTAATCTATTTGCAGTTGTGATGCAGATCCATCTGCCCTAGCTAAATATGTTCTGGCTTTGGTAAAGAAGGATAAAAGTGAAAAGGAACTGAAGGCATTATGTGTTGATCAGCTGGATGTATTTCTTCAGAAAGGTATGGCTTTGTCATAATAATTAAGAGTGGGTTAAAATTCTGTCTCATTCGATTAGTTTAAACAATCTTTTACTGTAGAATTGTGCATTGATCTCTTTATTAGCTTTGTTAGTTTGAAGAATGTAATTCAATTTTCAAGAAGTAATTAAAAAAAACCCCAAGTGTATAGCTCAGTATGCATATATTAGGTATGTGTTTTGTGTCTGTTGGTAATCAGAAGGCATAGAATGATTTGTGTTGAAAGGGACCATAAAGACCATCTAGTTCCAACCCTTCTGCCATCAACAGGGGTGCCACCTGACAGACCAGGTTGCTCAGGGCCTTGTCTAACCTGGCCTTGAATGCTTCTAGGGATGGGATATCCACAGCTTCTTTAGGGAAGTGTAGGAGCTCCATATATACCTATACCTATACCTATACACATATATGTACACACATATATATGCATATATATATATACACACACACACACACATATATATTCCAGAAATATTCTTCCACATGTTTCATTAAGAAACATTAATTCAAGAATTGAAAGCCTTAGTGAAACATTGTCAGTATGGATGTGTTTCTTGACTCAGTAAATACCCTTTTTAAATATGACATTAATAACAGAGTATTTAAGGGGAATACTCTTCATTGGTTTAATTTTTAGCTAACTGCTGTTTTTTTCTTTTGTTTATTTATTCTTAAGCAAGTGTTATTCGTGGGGTTTGGATAATTGATATTTCTATGCTCTTTACTTGTAGAAACTCAGATATTTGTGGAAAAACTGTTTGATGCTGTGAATACAAAAAGCTACCTACCTCCACCAGAACAGCCATCGTCAGGAAGCCTGAAAGTAGAATTTTTTCAGCACCAAGAAAAAGAGACAAAAAAAGAAGAGGTGGGTATTGATTTTTAATTTAAATGAGCATGTTTTTTTCTCATTCATGTAATTTGCTTGTGTTTCAGCTTCATAATGTTTACTTTTTTATAATAATAGTCCCACAAGTTACATGACAGCATTAAAAAGGTTTATGCCTGGCACACTGAGCACTGCTGCAGTTTTTCTAAACACAAGTGGGTGATTCAAAGGTAAACCGAAGTGATTTTGACTGGGCGAAAGTAAATGAAGTCCCTGAGTAGTGTGGGAGTTGGAGTACAACCTAGATTAGTTCTCTGCTCGAGATGGCAGTTGTAGTTACGCTGCCATTCTGAATGGCAATCCTCATTCCATCAGCTGCTTGATCTGGATATAACATCCTTCCCTTGGAAGTGTTTGTTGGTCATTGAGCCGGAAGAGTAGGTTTGTGCTTTTCAGCAGCAGCCCAGGTTTGCCTCCATGAAAGTGCTTTGAGTGTGAACTGAACTAAATAACCTCTGATGAAGAAAAGAGTTTGCTGTCAGTTTTTGGATATCCATGCCTTCACACATCTTCCCAAAACATTAGTAAGGCTTTTTGTCCACTTGTAGCAAAAATGGGTGTATTTTTCAGTGCTGCACTCTAAGGATGGATTATTCTGCTTTATTTTCTCCCAAACAGTGCTTTGAATATTCCTGTAAATAGAAATCTAATATGTTATGAAGATTCTTTAATTGTGTTAGATGCTAAATGTTTCAGTTTTACTGCTGACTTTGCTCAGCGTTTTGAGTTACTGGTTTTATTTGGCTGTGCAGAATTCTGTCTGCTTTTCAGTGTACTCATGTTTTGATCTAATGAATATGCTTTGAATTTAGATAGTTAAAGAGGAAGAGCGAGAGAAGAAGTTCTCTAGAAGATTAAATCACAGCCCTCCTCAGTCAAGTTCTCGCTACAGAGATTCCAGGTAATAAATTTTGCTTAATCCCTTATATGATGCTAGTAATCAGATGGATTTTTAGACAACTTTTATTGCTCTTACGCATATGTAGATAAATGGTGAGTATGTAAGTGACTGTGTGACTTGTCTCTTGAGTTGTACACAGCTGTCACGTTTGAGTTTTATGATTCATTTTGATGTTAGATTTGTGGTTTGTATTACAGTACTTTTCTCAGTATCGAGTTCGAATTTTTATTTGGAAGCCTTCTCTTCAATAACTCTTGGTGTTTCCTGTTTGGGGATGGTGCAGTATTGTGCAGAAAAAGAAATTTGTTTTAAAATCCTAAAGATGGTAAAAGTGAAATGAATAAAACAAATGAATTTTAAAGGTTTTCAGAGAAGAAGGGACTAGCCATAGTTAGATAAAATTTTTAGCTTTTTTCTAATTTTCTATTGCCATTTCTTGAAGCTTTTAATGGGAGTTAAGATTTAAATTACAGCTCCATAATTCTTGTGATTAATTTTACATTTAGAAGCCGTGATGAAAGAAAAAAAGATGAACGTTCTCGAAAGAGAGATTATGACCGAAATCCTCCCAGAAGAGATTCCTATAGGGATCGATACAACAGACGAAGAGGGAGGAGTCGGAGCTACAGCAGGAGTCGAAGTAGAAGTTGGAGCAAAGAGAGATTGCGGGACCGTGATCGAGACCGGAGTAGAAGCCGGAGCAGAACACGAAGCAGAGGTACCAGCAGTTGGTCTCTAAAATACTGTGAACGTGTCCTAGAAAATTTAGACACTAAGCTTGAAAGCTATGTTCAGGATGTCCTAGAATTTCCTCTGTTGTTCTTGTTTCTTCATTCAAATTTAGCTTTGTTTTCTGAGGAAATGAGGCCTATGAGATTGTATTCTCAGTTTTTGTTTTCCTCTCCTTCCCTACATTCTTAATACCTTTGTATTGAGATGACTATGCTGGCCATTTCTAAGTATTGTTGTAAGAGAAGCAGAAAAAATCCAATGTAATTCCATTTCATTAAATTTCAGGTAGGTTGGAATCTGCTTTGGGGAGATAGAGAAATTAATAGCCATGTACAGAGGTAGAACTGGCAGAAATTCCCTGTTCAGCAGCAAATGACGTGTTAAGTGGAACAGTACGGCTCAGTTCTTTTAGTCTTGTCCCCTGCTTGATGTCACAGGGAGGGACTGAAATAATTACAGTAAATATTTGAATTTCTGCACATCTGTGGGATGTGGGATCTGTGGGACTTAAGGCTTCAGTACAGTATTTTTTAGGATTAAACTTCTTTCAAAACGGAGCAATTTTTTTAGCTGAGAAGAATGCTTTATTCCTCAATAGTTTTTAATGATAAATTGGAAAAGAGCATCGAGAGTCATTTTGTGTCTTCGTCCTGTCTTAGACATAACTGCTCTGTCTTAATCAGGACACTTACTGTTTATTTGGTTGTAATATCAGAAAATTAAGAGAACAGTTTATGTATTCAGAATAAAAGATCATTTTACTTCCTGTTTCTATCCAAGAGTGTTCCACAGGTGTCAAACACAGTTATTTCACCTATGTGACAAAGTTTTGCAAGCAATAAATATATACGTATAAGTGCGAGATAAAATAAACAAAATGAAGATACAACAATAACAGTGGCTTGAAACAATAAAGATTTGTAACTTGTGTAGTGCTTTGAAGTCATGGTTGTCCTTTCCTTGTCATTGCATCCCTTTATTCAGAAAACCTTTCCATCCAAAGTTCTTAGAATATGTGCATCACTAAAGAAGATGTACTCTGCCTGCAACTAAATAGGGTATCTGCTCTACTGTGGATTTTGCTGTTATTAAAACACCCCAGTATCTGACTATGTACTTCTCAGGTTATTATTTTTCTGGTTAAACTTTTGGGGTGTAGAATCGCAGAATAGTTGAGGTTAGGAGAGAGCTCTGAAGGTCACGTAGTCCAACACCCTTTCTCAAAGCAAATTAGCTGGAGTAGGTTGCTTAGGGGCAGCTGGGTTATGAATAACTCCACAGGCACTGTGGGCAACATGTAAAATATTTCAATTATCATGTATGTTTTGAGTTGAGTAAAGACAGTTACAAAGGTTATTGGCTGCTCCTCTCGAAAATGTGCAGAAGGAATCGTTCAGTATCCTTTTTTTTTCTTTAATTACAGAAAGAGATTTGGGAAAGCCAAAATACGACATTGACAGAACAGATCCATTAGAGAACAATTATACTCCAGTTTCTTCTGTGACAAATATTTCATCTGGCCACTACCCTGTCCCTACACTGAGCAGTACTATTACTGTTATTGCTCCTGCTCATCATGGAAATAACACTACTGAAAGCTGGTCAGAGTTCCATGAAGAGCAGCTGGACCACAACTCCTATGGAAGACCTCCGCTGCCAAAGAAACGCTGTAGAGATTATGATGGTAAGTGTAGTTTCTTAATTGTTTCCTGCAGCTATGATTGACCACTTTCTGAAAAGATTGAGGTAATTCGCCTTTCTTTTACTGATCTTCTCTAATGAAGTGGGGTTTTTTTCATTACACAATTCTTGAATGCAAATTTTGTTCCACTCCTTACTAAATTTAAACAGCTTGCTTTATTAATGTTTGGATATTTTTTTAGTTGCTAGAATTATTTTGTACAGATGTAAAATAGTGTATATTAAAAAGTTACTAAAAAATCAGTTTTACCCAGGTTTTCTGTCTTATATCATGTTCCAGCCAAATACTGTATTTAATAGTTTTGATCTTACTAATCTCATTGTTTTTTATTCCATCCTATCCAAGAGACAGTTTTTAACTAGAAAGGTCTAGAGCTGGAACTTTCTGGGCTCCTATTAGCCCATTATTTTTTCTGTGTAGGTGTTTCTTAAAACTGACTTGGGGTTTTTTTTTGCTTATCTGTGTCTTATGCTTTCATTTTGAATGTCTTGTGCCAAAATCTGCACAAGAGACTCCTGCAGCTGGCAGTGTCTTAGGCTAAATTCAGCCAGCCAGCCTCAGGAGAGTTTAAATTTCCTTGTAAAGTTTTTTTCTGAGGACTTTTTTTCTTTTTGTTACCGTATACCACAATGAGGAGTTTAAATATAAGCCAGTTTACATTCAGAACTCTGATTGGAATTTTTTTTTAAGAAAATGGGAAGCTGAAGTCTCTAGTGTTGGTAGAAAAGAATACTTGTGAAGAATAGCTTTGCCAGTGTATAGTACAGCAATGCTGTGGAACAAGCAGAGTTGTGAAAGTGTAGTTTTGTTTTGTTTTCTCTCTTCAGTTCTGGTTCCATCATACTGCTTTTCCTACCTGCACACTTGCACATTTTCAAATTGGTACTTTGAAGAACTTCTGTTTTTCTTTAGTATTTCAATTTATGTGTTCTGTAACTCTTCCTGAAGATGAGGTGATACATACTGCTTTTCCACGTCATATTTTGAGGAAGTGGACACTTCACTTAACTTTTTTCCTCTTACCAAAAGGTGTTTCAACCTTTTTGCCCTGGGTTGCATTGACTGGTATTGTGGTGGTATTTGATTGTTTGTTTTTATGGGAATTGTTGCTAAACAGATAATCTAGAACAGTTTGGGTTAGAAGGGCCCTTTAAAGGTCTTCTTGTGTAGCACCCCTGTGATGAGCATGGTCATCTTCAACTAGATCCTGGTGCTCAGAGGCCTGTCCAACCTGACCTTCAGTGTTTGCAGGAATGGGGCATCCACCAAGTCTCTGGACAACCTGTTCCAGTGTTTCTCCACTGTCATCATGATAATTTTTTATAAAGTCTGAACCTACTCTCTTTTAGTTTCAAACTATTACTGCTTGTCCTATCACTGCAGGCCCTACTAAAAAGTTTGACCCCATCTTTCTTATAGGCCCCCTTTAATTACTAAAAGGATGCAATGAGGTCTCTCCTGAACCTTCTCTTCTCCAGGCTGAGCAGCCCCAACTCTTTCAGCATTTCCTCGTAGGAGAGGTGCCCCAGCCCTCTGATATTTCTGTGGCTGTTTTCTGGACTCGCTCCCATGTTTTACTTGTGTGTAAAAGAAAAGAAGTCAATGTATATTAATTTTAATTATATATGTGTTTAATATTTACATATGTGTGCATATACACACACAATATATATAGGTTTTAAGGAAAAGGGTCTCTTCTGTGTGGCGTGGAGGGAAAGGGAGAAGGGTTTTCCTGCTATCCCCTTTGTTCCGTGGGGGCAGAGAAGGGAGGGAGAGACAAGAGTTCCAGGCAGTTGCAAAGTAGAGAATAATCTGTTTATTACGAGGTAATGTCCAGTCCTAGGGGCGGTCCTCAGGTTTGGCAGGATTGGGTGAAAACTGAGGAAAAGGCAGGGTCAAAGGTCCCTTAACCAGTAGAACTTGGACGGGGCAGGGCTGACTGGGGCCCTGGCCTGCCCCCTCCCAGCCACTAGTGATAACAGAACAGAAAGGGGAGAAGGGCCAAGGAGCCCTCAGCAGAGCACCTGGGTGAGGACGAGCACTGCCCAATAGCAGGCCCATCAACAGAACAAAAGGCCTCTGGGAGACACAAAGAGAACTGGCTGGGTTGTGGACAACCACCCGGTAACAGAACCAGAAACTGCTTTTTAAAACTTCAACTGAGTCTCTGAGTTTTTTAAAGTGTTTGTCCAGTGCCGGTTTTGGAATTCATTTCAGCATCTTCGTACAAATATATATGTAAATAACAATTTCCCCTCCCTCTTACATAACCGCATTAATCAATAACAAAATATTCTGATACTTCCTGAAATAATTGCAAAAGAGAAAAAATTGAATATTCTCATGTTGGAATTATATGACATTAACAGAGGTTTCTCAGTCCCAGTGTCTACACTTTTTCCTTAGAAACAGTATGATTTTGTTAATGTGATGACATCTAGACTTCATTCTTTGCTTTCACCATTTGGTACAATTCAGTGCAGAATTAATTCTTCAAGAAAAATTATACTACTGTATTTATTCTGCTAGAATGTTGCTGCCATCTCCCTGTGTGCTGACTCTTTAAAATAAAGTGAAATGGTCAATTTCGTTTTGTAATCTGAGTTTCTCATGGTACGTGAAGCTCTTAATTTACAAACTGCCACATTATGCCTAGAATGTCTTGTATCAAATCTGAATGAAGCTACAGCTGTTGAATACTAACATCAGTTCTTTTTGATGTTTCAGAAAAGGGTTTCTGTATGAGAGGAGACATGTGCCCTTTTGATCATGGAAGCGATCCAGTAGTGGTAGAAGATGTGAATCTTCCTGGCATTCTGCCTTTTCCAGCACAACCCCCTGTTGTCGAAGGACCACCTCCTCCTGGACTTCCTCCCCCTCCACCAATTCTGAGTCCTCCTCCTGTTAACCTTAGACCTCCAGTACCACCACCAGGCCCCTTACCACCCAGCCTTCCACCTGTAACAGGTAATTTAAAAGGATTAAATCCCATTTTTAGTAGAAAAACCTGGGTGTTACTTGAGTGGTATGCAGTGCAAACTGTTGTTTTTAAGAATGCAAACTGTACTTGTGAAAGTTGTACTGTGCTTTACTCTGGCATAGCTTACTTCACATGGATTCTTTTTCAAGATAGTTGTTGCAGAGTTGATTGTTGCAAAATTTGCATGCTGAATATGAGTGTTGAATAAGGAATAATAATTGTATTTAAGCAAAAGAATGGCATGACAAAATTCAATTCCTTGAGTATTATAGAAGAAGTTGTCTGGAACTGACTGCTTACAGAAGAAGGGAAAATCTTGGAAACAACAGACAATTGAAAGATAATTCATGACCACATCAAATTTACACCTGCAAATGTCATTTGTGATTAATTTTGAAACTAAACTTGTAAAATAACTGGGAAAAATTCTCCAGTTTGTTTACTCTTTCATTTGAAAGTACTTTAGCTGAAGCACTTAAAATTATGTGAAGATGTATGTGCCTGGCTCTCATTTATAAAATAGCAATTTAGTATTCAGTTCCCTTGTGTGGTTTTAAGGCTGTTATGTTAGTTTTATGTGATTATTCCTTTCTCCCACTTGGTAAAATTATTTGGGAATAATTGAGATATGATATTGCTTGGAAGTTTCTTAAACTGTTCTAATTTCCTGCTGATAGTGTATTTAAGTAAGATCTGAATGTATTTATTTCCCTTAGTACAGAGTGTAATTTTTTGGGGGGTGATCAGTTCTACCTTACATGCTATTTTGAGATCTGCTTCGCAAGTCCAAATATATGACTGTAATATCTTTTTCCAAAACCTGAATTTACCAGTGATTAAACTGAAGGTCAGGCTTGACTGCTGAGCTTTGTAAGTGTCGCATTACCTGTTGTTAAAAAAGTCAAGCCAACCAAACAAAAAAACACCTCAATTTTAAGAAGAGTTCTACCAGAGTGGAAGGTTTTGCCTTGGGTGTTTGGAAGTTGACATCATAGAATATTTTTGTCATATTAAACATATTTATTTTATATTAAAAATAGAATTTGTTTCTTTGAAGAGTTTTTATAGAGTTTTAAAATTCTTCTGTTGGTAAAGATAAATACTGGATTAACGTATAAATTTTGCTTGTAGAACGTAGGTGTTCAGAGACCTGTTAAACAATTGAAATACTTTGCTCTGTAATCCTAGTTCTGAGTCATTTGCTGGTGGGGGTAATTTCATGTGAATTTATGGTACAGCACCATGTCTGCACTTATGCCCTCTCATCCCCTTTTTTGTTAAATTGCTTTAAAAGCATTTCAGATCAGTTTCCTGAAATGAAAGAATAATGGATAATAAATGAATACAGTGTTTTTCTTTTTTTTTGACAGGACCACCCCCTCCACTTCCACCCTTACAGCCTGCTGGCATGGATGCCCCCCCAAATTCAGCAACTAGCTCAGTTCCTACTGTTGTTACAACAGGAATTCATCACCAGCCGCCTCCTGCTCCACCCTCTCTTTTTACAGCAGGTGTAGTACTGAGGCTTTGCCCACAAGGTTTGCTAAATAGAATAACATTGATTCTTTTATATATTATACTTTATAGAGATTATGATTTCATAGTTTGGGAGAATAAGTTTGTATTTTTTAGACTGTGACAGTAACTTAACTTTTCTTTCAGGCTTAGTTAAGGATGGAAGTAAAATATACATACTAAGTGTGAATCTTGACTGTAGAGTAATATTTTCATTGTGTTTAAGCAGAAAACTTGGCATGACTGTTTTTTTATGATAGTAGTTACACAGCTCTTTGATTGTAACTGTATCTTGTAATTAAATGAAATATCATATTTGAAACCATAGGGATTTTAACTGCAATATATTTTAATTAGACAATTTCTTTGTTACCAGAAACGTATGACACTGATGGGTATAATCCAGAAGCTCCAAGTATAACAAATACTTCAAGACCTATGTATAGACATAGAGTACATGCCCAAAGACCAAATTTGATAGGACTCACATCAGGTGATATGGATCTACCACCCAGAGGTATGCTCTCAAAGCTATACTTACTTAGTTTAGCTGATTTTCTTACATTAGTGCAGATTCAAGAAGTTAATACTGGAAAACATTGCATTTTAAAAAAATCTTCTGGAATTAAGAGATGTTTAATTGAATAGGGAACTATGTTTATAATTGCTTTATGTGTGCGTTTTTACAGGTAAAATGAGATATCTTGCTAGAATATTGCACAGTTTACACTTAGCTGTAATAACTGGTCACTTTGTATATTTTTTGCCCAGAAAAATGTAATTTTTTCTGTAACAGAATCTGAGAATGATTTTTGCTGCAGAGAGGAAAGAGTAATTTTTATCTGGTAGTAGACAGTTTTATGTATGAGTAATCTTAACCTCACAGTTCCTGTGACCCTGTGAAGAAGAAGCAGAGCTCAAAATGAGAATGGAAGAGAGATAAAACCATTTTTAATGTGGTTTTTATTTGCATTTGTATGTATTTCTGTTTAATCTTACTATGTTTCTGTTGGTATATTTTCAGTGAGGAGTCCCCCAGTGTGATTCCTGTTCTTCAGCAAAAGTGACTCCTTTCCCACTCCATCCATAAATCTTGCTCCTAGGTCTTATGCCCTGGAGTACTGTGCATTTCCTATCACGTCTGGTTTTTTTGTGTGCCATCTAATAGTAGAAAGGAGGTGTTAGCAAAAGTGATTTGGGCCTCAGAGTATTGCATGGGACATTGTGAATCATTGTGAATCAGAGTGCAGTCATCTTGAGGCAGATGCCTTCTGTCACACTTCTTTTGTTTTCCTTATGTGTGATGTTACTATGGCAAAATTAATGCTATTAGCTAGTTTCATCTGTCACAGCATGTGTTGATAGTTCAGAAGAAAAGTCTGTGACCAAGATTTGATTCAGTTAGAACAAGGATTGTAGTAATTTCAAAATGAACAGTTGTGCTTTTCAGTGCAAATTCATCATGAGCAGAATACTTTTTTACAATCAGTCACACACAAATTAAAAGAAAGTAAAATCTTCTCATCTGTTTACAGAAAAACCTCCTAATAAAAGTAGTATGAGAATAGTGGTAGATGCTGAATCCAGGAAAAGAACAATTGGTGCAGGGGATGGTGGAGTTCCTACAAAGAAGACTTGGTTTGACAAGTGAGTGCTCATTAACACAAGGTTGGCTTAATAGTTGGAATTTTGTGAACTTCTTTACTATAATTTGAAACATGTATGTATCTACAAATTGCAAGCAAGTTCAACTGTGAGGATGCTTGATGGTACTAAAATAAATCACACTCATCTGTATTTGACTGTCTTCTCTCAAAGGCAGTATACAGATAGATGAAGTTAGTTTGAGTGATACTAGGGTTCTTCAAAGATGTAATGATCTAAGAAGCAGGAAAACTGCAGTGTTGTTACAGATGACTGATTTTAGTTGTGGAATATGAATTTATTGTTGCTATTTTGGTTTGAATTGCCGGGTACGTAACTGAGAAAAAACATAGGGTGCAGTGCTTCATAACCAGATGTCACCTAGGGTGACAGAAATTGGGAAAGGGTTTTAAGAGATTGCTGGGACTAAGGAGAGCCTCAAAGTTGTAGTTACTTGAAACTGTAGTGGGAATATTTCATGGAATAGCTAATAGTTTTGAAGAAAAGCAATGTGGAAGTCAGGAATTACTGACGTGAGCAAGTAAAAATGGGAATTATCTCTCAGATTTATGTGCTGAGATATGCTGAGAATATCAGCAGGGAAAACGGCAGGTATATGAGCCTTTGCTGTACTCCTCTACACTCCTCTAAAATGGCTTTTTTTTAAGTCTGCAGATCTTTGTGTCTCACACACACATGCTCCTATGTAAGTGTATGCAATTTAACGCTGTGTTTGCTAGCTTGCTATGGATTCCTGGCTTGATTTTTATTTGTTGCAGGCAAAATTTTAACAGAACAAATAGTCCAGGTTTCCAGAAGAAGATGCAGTTTGGAAATGAAAATACAAAGCTTGAATTGAGAAAAGTTCCCCCAGAACTTAACAATATCAGCAAACTTAATGAGCACTTCAGTAAGTTTGGAAACCTAGTCAACTTGCAGGTAAGAGTCAAAAGCAGTATGTTTTGACTTAAAAATAGCAGTAGTTGCTAAAAGGAGAATGCCAGTTTGCTTTCTCCTGGTTCTGTAAAACTCTTTCTTTTTTTCCTAACTCATTTCTTAAACACGATCTTGTTTTTAATGGAATTGCCATTGAAGAAGCAGAAATGATTTTGAATGAATGTGTTCCTCACAGATAAGACTTTTAAGATATATTGTTTAAAACATTGAAAATTGATTTTATTTTCTTCACCCATTTTCTCAAGTTTGGCTCTGGTATCGTAAACCATCTGTATTTTATGGGATAAATTGTAAATACAGAAACTCTGTATTTCTCATCCGGAAAGCAATCTCTGTGATATAATAGTAGTGGTAGTTTGTCCCTTACAATTACATTGCAGTTTACTGGAGCCACCAACAGAAATAAGCAAACAATTAAAGATAGGAAAGAGATGAAAGAACTAGGGCCCAACTTAGCCTGAAGTTACATATTGCAACCTGCATGTCTAATGTCAGTATTTCATACCCAGTCTCTAAGCTACTCACTCTGATCACTATCAGTGCTTCATTATCAACAGATGGTGGCTTGTGTTTCAATGTACATTTTCCTGTTTGCACTGAGAGCTGGAGTGAAGAGGTGTAACAATGTTTTCGTGTTGTACTGATACAGTACAGAATAAACCTTCTGTGTCTGTCTGAACACTGAGGCATTTTAAATCTCTTTTAATTGCTATTAAATATTTCTTAAGCCTTTCTATAGTTTACCTAAAAATATGGGTGTATTCGCAGGCAATGCAATTAAATGCCACTCTGACACCTGATCCCGTCAGATCTCTGAAGCTAACCAGGGTCAGCTCTGGTTAGTACTTGGATGGGAGACCTCCTGGGAATACCGGGGGCTGCAGGTTCTAGTCCCAAGGACTTCACTGTCACTGTCCAAGCTTGCTCAGCCGTGGCAGATGAACCTTAGGGGTTAAATGGTGGGGCCAGTTCTGCACACGCTGCACTTCACCTAAAAAATCCACTGTGCAGACTGGAAGGACACACCCACGTGAGGAGAGCCTTTCCCAAATCTTTGTTCTTGAGCCAAGCCATCATTAGCAGGCAATATGATTCAGTAAGGCAAGTAAAATAGTGTTACAGATGTGTATAGAGAGACAGATACGCATATAGATATTGCAAGCTCTGCTCTTCTGGCAAATGGTGTAACCTTGGCCTTTGAAGCTAAAATAATGTGCTAATGCCCAAAGGAGGAAAACCAAAATGAGCTTTGCTGTCTAGCTCTGATAGTAGATAGGACATTTGTGTACTGACCCACGTATTTTTTGTAGCAATTTTCTCTACTTCAGTGATGCTTACTTTTGTCTTTCAAACTCATGTTTTCACTTAGAAATACTGGTTGACTGTTTGGGTATTTTGCTTTACTTTTTTTTTTTAACTATTCTAAAGTTTTTTTAGCATAATCTCAAGGTGGCTTTTGACACCAGGCTTTTCAAAAAAAATCATGAATAGGAAGAATTTATCTAATGACCCATATTGGGTTTAAATTGTAAGCTTCTAAGCCTAGAAAATAATGGTTTTCTGATAATCTAGACACAAATGAAAAATCCTGCATGTTGTAAGTTTTGTTCTTCTGTTTTAAATCATAGGTTGCATATCAAGGTGATCCAGAAGGTGCCCTTATTCAGTTTGCCACACATGAGGAAGCAAAGAAAGCTATATCAAGTACAGAAGCAGTACTAAATAATCGTTTTATTAAAGTTTATTGGCATCGAGAAGGCAGTGCACCACAAATCCAAACTACCACACAGAAGGTAGGGCATCTAAGTCTTTTCTATCTAGAATGTTATGTGAAATAGAATATTTTAAACATTTTTTAAAAAATATTTGTATCAAGCAAACTAGATAACAACATGCTTTAACTTTTGGTCGACCCTGAAGTGACCAGACTGTTGGACTAGATGACCACTGCCAGTCCCTTCCAATTGAAATATTCTGTTCTACATTTTTTGACTGAATTGCAGTGGAACATTTGTTGGCAGTTGTCATGTTCATAGTAGCAATGGCAACAGTAATTACTGTTAGAAAGTGTGTATTTGTAATCTGTGGCAAGCCAAGTCATATTTGTCAGCAGCCATAAAAGAAATGTTCACTTATTTTTATGTATACTGATATAATGTATGAATGAGTTGTTAAAGTGTTCTTTAAGTTGGTGTTCTAAGTTGAGAATGCCCTCTTTCCCTTGGTGGTGTATGTTATTCAGAATTGATGACCCAGTTTTCCATAGCAATCCTGCTTTTCACCATTTTAACAGTTTCATTTCTCTCCTTTTGTAACAAATTCCCTGATTTTTATCTACAAAAATGCAGTTTTAACAACACCTATCTCACCAAGTTCCTAGTTATCATCTGTTACATTTTATAGATATCCTTAATGGTTGGCCTGAAGTAGTGCTACTCAAAATGGTATTTATTTTCTAAGCTTGATTTCCATCTCCTCAGCCAGAAGAGGGCAGTGGAGTATGTCATTTGCATTCCTGCAGAGATTTCCTCTTGCTGGAAGGATAGCTTGGACTATGCTATCATCTTATTTGCTGATTATGCTATCCAGCTTGGAGTGTTAACTGTGTGTTTCCAAACAAATACTTCATTTATATATTTGTTATTTTAAATAGTGCCATCATTTTTAGTGGTGTTACTAGCTTACCAGCACACCACCTTTCGCAAGTTGACCTTGATGATTTGAAAATGAATTCTCCTTACTAGCAGGGAATAGTATTAAGTATTCCTGCCTGACAAAGAACAGCCATTCAGCACATGCCAGCAGGATTCTGTTATCTGCAATAGAAGAAACACAGTGACATGAAAAACTTTGAAGAGGAAATTAAAATTCTAAGTGCAATGCTTCTATGTTCTTCTACCCCAAAATATAAAAGTTATCAAATTGTTGAATCAGTAAGCAGGTATTTTTAGTTATTTTTAACCTTTCAGAAGTATGAATATTTACTTCCCTTTTGATTGAAATTAATAATTGGTATTGTATCTACAAGTAGTATGGAAACTTCTCATGCAGTTCTTCACACACTATAAATATTTGAATTTTTATCAAGATTCCAGTTGTGTTAATTACAGGTTAATTAATTACGCCTGTATGTATAATGGTTTCCAACCAGATTATGTCTATCAGGCACCAAAGACAGCCTTTTGAATTTAAAGTTAGTTGGCTTTTATGTTGTCCCTTCAGAAGTATCTGGTCCAGCACAATTGCTTGAGCATTGCTGTTTTTTCAGCAGGATTACTTTGGGAAATACTTGCTGCAGAATTTCTGAAAGGAGTGGAAGTACATATGTAAAGATGGTGGTAGTCAACCATAATAAATCATCAAATAAAAGGTTTCTGCCAGGAAGAAGAAATAATATGCTCTCCACATCTGAAGTAGATTAAACAGGAAGTTCTGGGCTTTAAAGGCAGCACAAAGAAATTTAGGTTAGATATTAAAAAAACATTTTCTAATGCCAAAAGATACTGAAATGCTTTTGCCTAGAGAGGTGACAGGACCTCTTTCATCAGAAATCTGTAAGAACCAGATAGATAGATACTGTCAGTAATGGCATAACTGACTTTGCCCTACAGTGGAAGAATGGATTAGGTGACCTCCTGAGGGTCATAAATATGACAGTAAGCTTGCTTGGAAGCATATTTTTTCAGCCTTAAGTGTTTAACGTTTTTGTCAAAGAAAAAAAAGGAAAAGTGTTAGCTGTCAGGGTATATCCATGGTCTGTTCAAAGATTAGCTGCTCTATTTTCTTTTTATTCAGTCCTGTGGCTGCATGTTTCTGTATCCTTTTTTTTCTACTTTGTCCAAGTTAAACACATAGGGAGATGAAAAGTGTTATATTGCTGTAAAAAGTGAGACTTTGTAATACAATTTTGTATTCTACCTTTTCATAACTAAATGATTTATGATGAAAGAGTTGTGTGAGGATTCAGAAGACTGCTTCTTACTTCTAACAGGCAGAATCTAAGTCTGAGTAGATGTGATTAGTAGAAATAAACTGCAATTGTCTGATCACCTTTGTGAGCTGCAAGTGCAAAGTAGATGTTACTGCTGTTTACACTACACAAATGCTCAGTGTAACATAATTAATCTCATGAAGTCTTTATGTTTTCCTATCAGGTGAAAAAGACCTTGAATGATAGAAAGCAGGAAGTGTAAATGTAAATGCCAGTGCAGTAATTTCATTGTGTGCTTATTGTACAATATATGCAGTAGCCTTTGGTTGTTAATATTATGATGTGCTTTTCTGGGGACTGGGGCGGTGTTGCAGGTCATACAGCCCTTGGTTCCGCAACCCAGTTTACCAGTGGTGAAGCAATCAGTGAAGGAGCGACTAGGTCCAGTACCTGCAAGTAATATTGAACCTGCAGAAGCACAGAGTGCCAACACAGAAGTCACTCAGGTATGTCTTAAAGAAATTCAGTTACCTGTTTTTCTTCCTGTAATAGGTTTCATAGTGCATGAATGTATCAGTTACAGTTACTCATATAGTGCAAGTGCACACTTACTACTTCTAAGTGCATCTAATTATATTATGAGTGGTAATTTCATATTAAGGTTTTCCTCAATACAGTACTTGTTTTTTGTACCTGAGCACAGTGCTTAATTTTTAAGTATCCTAGCTTTTTACTTAGTTGAAAACTAAAACTGAAAGGCTCTGAATATATTTCAGTATTGTTTTGTTAAGCTGCTGGTTTCAGATTTCAAAATAAAGTGAATTTCTATCCAAAGAACTAAAATCTACCTTTTAAAAAATATTTTATCTGCTAAAGACAGCTAAAATCATTAGAGATTGGTGGCCAGCATCTAAAAATATTTTCAGAATTTGTATGTCATCCCTAATAAGAGGAGGAACATAACCACAGTACTAGTGTGAAGAATGACGTAATCTGACATGTTACTCCCATTAGAAATAGCCTTTAATTTTTTATTCTATTAGAAATAATTCATTATCAACATTGTGCCACTGCTGTAGTTTTATTTCTGGAAATGACCACCATGTTTCAGAACACATGCGTAGTTTAGATTCAAACAAATTTCTGCAATTGACGCTTGCAAATAGCAGGTTATAAAACACAAAAACTGTAGTGTATTTAAAAAGGCCTGTGCAGATAATCCTCTGCCAGCTCTTATGTCTTGGACTTCTTGCACAAATATGTCATGTGATCTTTGATTACAAATTTGCCTTTGTCTTATCCAATTTATAGATTTATGTTAACTGCAAAAATCAAATAACTAAATTTTATCAACTGCTTGAATATTTTTCTTGTTGCTTAAAAGTGTGGGTTTATTGGTTAAATGTTTTTTTCTAAATTGCTAATATTTGTAGTTACACAGGAAACAGTAAAATATTCATAAAGTAAACTACTTCTACACTGTAATTTTGCTTTGTTTTCTTAGAATGTGGCTAAATTATCTGTGAAGGATAGACTGGGTTTTGTGTCAAAGCCAGTTACTCCAACAACTGAAAAGGTAAGAGAATGTCTCATATTCTCTCTTCTCTCATGTTTAATTTCAGTAGAATTTTTTCTATTGAAACTCCTTGTGTCAATATTAAGTTTGTTTCATAACTGTGAATAAAGTGATTTGTTAAAGATTAGTTTTGGGAAGTATAATATATTCAAACTCAGTGGATGGCTAAATGATTATAAGAAGAATAAAACATGCTAGAGCCGAAGTTGCTATTCTGTGAGTTTTGTTTTAATATAGTAGGTTTATTTTATTCAATCATGAAAATAACTAGATATGTTCCATAATCCTGAGTTGTTTAGAAGTATACAGCAATAAATTTTAAAAATATGTAAATTTTGACACTATGTGTGAAACTATAGAAAGCCATTCTATAAAAATGTTTCTGGACTTCTGTGCCCCTTAAAAGGTGATGCTGTAAACATTTACCCTCTTATTTGATTTTACAATTTGCAGTACTTGTGAAAAGATAAAAGTGGAAATTAATCAGTATAGAAAGGACAAAGAGAGGTAAGGTGGGAAAGGTGCACCTGAATTGTGGTTATGAGTTATGTATTTTGCCCAGTGGTTCCAATTTTCAGAAAACAAAGGTGTTGATGTGTTTACTTTAGTAGCAAAGTTTGTAATGTATGCTTCCAGATCTATTTAGCACTTTAGGGGATAGGCTTCCATGGTATTTATAACATTCATTTGAGAAGGCCTGTAGTAGAAAGATAGGAAGTTTTACTCTGTAACAGGATTCCTCTGTCTAGGTATATATCTTTTCTGTTGGGAGCTCACTTGACCTGAAATAAATGAAGCATCCACTNNNNCGTTTTGGAGTTTGAGTGGAAATACCTATTGTTTTTTCTCATTCTGTAAGAGTTAAGTTATCCTGAAACACTTTTCTACAAAGAGTAAATTCATGCTAGAATGGTTTTCTGCTTTGTTGTCTTACAGTAATTTGATAACCTTACAGACTTTGATAAGCTGCTAGACTGTTCACTGAATTGATTGTGAAAGAACAGTTTCTTTTGACATTTTTAGTAGGATTCTGAAACTCAAATTAACCTGGTTTTGCCTAC
>VWZD01012031.1:26531-56390 GCA_013396695.1 Sakesphorus luctuosus | reverse complement strand
GGGTGTCCCCGGAGAAGAAATAATTTACAACTGCTTTTCTTATTGCAAAGAATAAAACAAAAAAGAAAGCAAACTGAAATATATAGTCGTGTCTTCTAGATGGGTTTTTCCTCCCCTTCTCTCAGTAACAAGTTTCAGTCATATCAGTCTCACACAATAGTTTCAGTGTGTTTTGACAGAATAATGATAGACGTGTATGTCTTTATATTTATTTCCTAATTTCAGATCCATATGCCAGATTACAAATTTTATTTCATTTTTCATAAACCACAGATTCTGCACAACTCCCTGATTAAGGTTTTGCACTATCATAATGGAACTCTTATTTAATTTGTTGGGGGTTTTTGTTGTTTTTTTTGGTTGGTTGGTTTTGGTTTTTTTTTTATTAAATTACTGTATCCTAGTACAATACTTCATAAAGAGAATAAGGGTTTGTGGAGATAAAATCATTAATATAGGTCTGATTGTTTTTGCAAATGTTTTTTTTACTCTAAAATTGGTTGGCTATGTTATAGATATAAAAATAAATGTCACTTCTTTCTCTCTCACGTTTTCCAGACAGTTATATTTCAGTACTGAGTATAAATTCACATAGGAATTGACAGGCTTGGAATTCATAAGACTGAGAAACCACTGGGCAAAATTACAAAACTATAAAAAATAAATTTTTCATTTTACACTCATTATGTGTTCTTGTTATTGATGTGTGTGGGAGAACAATTTTACAATAAGCCCATTCAAGGACTGTTTTGGAAACCCTGCATAGGAATACCATCACAAAGTGGCCTGTGCTATTGTTGAAGCCTTTTGGAAGATACGAGGTTCAGCTCACCCTGTGTGGATGCAGTGAACCACTTGGAGTCACCCCTCATGCTGCAGTTCCCCATATTTTAGCATGGCTTATAGCCTGATGAGCACAGTAAAGCAGGTTGATCCAGTTCCTCTTCATAGATCAGAATCAGCCTGTAAGGAAGTCCCACAGAACACTGCTAGCTACAGCTAGAACAAACTTGTGCACTTACATTAAATAATTGTGTGGGTTTAGTTAATGAAGAACTTATTTCTGTCTATTCAAAAAGACGTTTGGTTCTTTTTCACTTTTTTCTCTGTTCCTGGATGCATTTACATAATACTATAGACTGTGATAAGCTTTTTTCAGTCTATGGGTAGCTCAGTCATTTCTTTTTCTCTGGTTAGTGGCAGGTAGACGTGGCGGGTAGAGGTGGGGGTTTTTAACCAGTTAGCTGCTTCTTTATTGGAAAAATCTGTTCTCTCTGATGATGCCATTATGGTATCCATAGTAAATCCTCTTCAATACAGACTAATCTTCTTGCAGTATCTGACAGTATTTTCTTCAGCAATCATGAGACTCAATGCCATACTCCAAATTTTCTGTAATAGCCCCTCCTCGGGTTCTATTATCTGTCATCACTACAGATGTGCCCATAAGTCTTCTATAAGATTACTTTGTTGCTGAACTATTTTACTCATCTGGGCATAATGTCTTTTTTATTATGCAATATTTGTTCTCATAGCTGAAAAAATGAGTGGATTTCTCTAAGGCTTTCAGGTTTAATGCTGTATTTTTATGTGCATTCTCCTATGGACTTCAGTAAGATTACTTTTGTGACTAAGGGTTGCAAGACTTGTTCTTACACACACACACACACATATATATGAATTTGTCAGAACTGTGTCTACACTTCTGTAACCCTGTTTCCTTTCACTTTCTGGCTTTAACAATTATTATAACACACTTATTTTTCATATTTCTTTATGATCCAGTATTTAAGTATTAAGGCTTTCAACATAAAAAACAATTTGTTTTTATAGTACTGCTGAAAGAATGATTTGGCTGATGTACATACATAACTGCAAGAACTTCTATTCTGAGAGTGCTTGAAGGATGTAAAATCAGGAGATAATTTCAACAAAAAAATGGAAAAATTCATTATGAGTTAAAGAGTAGAAAAATAACTAAAAGAGCTAGCAAAGCAAAGTATTTCAAATAATTAAACAGAAACTAGAGATAAATATACTGCCACCTAGATTCATTGTTAATTAGTCATCAGAATAACCTGTTTGATCCTTCATGAAAAATAGAAAATGGTTACAGTGTTATTTAAACAGGTAGTGAGAGATTGATTCTATTGTCAAAAGGGACACTTTATCTTGGGCACCACCTGACACCTCTGTCAATTAGTTTGGAGGAAAAGGGATGATTCCTCACTTTTTAGACTCTAAGTTACAAGTACTAGGATAAGAAAGGTCAGGCACTGGTTCCTTTGGAAGTACAATAAATGAGTGGCTTCAATACACTTTTTCTGAATTTACGACTTTTTTACTAGCTCAGACTTGCTGACATGGTTTGGTTTAGTAAAACCACTTTCTTCCTCTCGTTCCTTTGCTACAAGGGTTCATACATGATCCATTTGCTGGTGGTTTATGTCTCTAATGGAGCAGAAGCCTCTGTGGCTGAGCTATGAGATCACCACTTAGAACTGATCGTTAGAGCTGTTCCTATGCCTGTGCTTTAGAAGTATTGTATCTTCCATGCTGGGCCTGACTTCACCAGATCTGGCTTGAAGAAGGGCTTAGACACTCAATAGCAAGAGTACCTTTGTGGGAGCTGTCAAGCCAAAGCTCTTGCTCTCTCTGGGGAATGTACTGGCTAGGAGAGCAGCTTGGCTTTTAGTGCATTGGTAATGTAGTTTGATCACTGAGCTGGAGTAGAAAAAGGTGCCTGATGTGTAGGTAGTGGTCAAGACATAACACAAAATTTCAGGGGATTGAATGTAAATGAAAGGCCTTGATGAACAATGGGGTGAAGAGAGGTTGCCCTTAGGAATTCTGGTCAGTGGCTGTTCAGGCAGCCTGGTCTGAGTCTTGAAGTGAACATCATTGTAATGTCTTGTGAGGAGAATTCCTTTTTCATTGTCTGTTAGGGACCATTACCACATTTATAGAGCTGCTCTTTTCTGAAGCACCTTCCCAGAGCTTTTTGCAGGTATCAGTGTTCATATGCTTACTTACCTTGTTGATAGAAAGATGTTTTTTCATTTCATAGGAAAAGAGGCTGTAACAAAAGGGGCAGGCACTGACTGAGCACTGCAGGTAACAAACAGGTGCATCTATGAGCATGACTGACAGAGCTGTCCTTAAAATAAGCAAATAAACTAGTGAACTGTAAGCTTAACTGAGAGTGCTTCTGCTGATTAATTAAGTAATTAATAACCCTTAAATCCAGGGAGCTTACAGTCTTATGTATGTACTATTTTGCTGTTTACTTACCAGCTATAGGTATCTGCTGTTCAGTTTTTACTTACAACAATTTACTGTGTTGTAATTTGACAAATGAAGTCCATTTAAGAAATACTCATATAACTTCAAAAGGTAGGACTGGAGAAAATTGTTGAACAGCACCAATATAACAGCTTCAAACAGCTGTGTAACCTGTCTAGAACAGAAGCATAGACTTTTGACCAAGTGTATCTATGAAAAGATCATTGGACATATATGTGTATAGGCAAAAAAGTATCATAAGTCACATCCTAATGTAATGTGATTTCAGTGATATTTATGAGGTAGCTGATGTTCAATACAATTCTGGACCAAATTAATGTATAATACAAATTTACATATGTGTTTTCTTTGACTTCAGAGAGTTACACTGAGAATAACTATGGCCCCACAATTCAAAATCAAACCCATATTATGATAGTCAGCCTGCTATCTGATGGAAGAGACAAATCTTTCTAGAAAATGTATAGGATATAAATTTTTTTTATATTCACTTGAATTTCTATGTACATATGTTTATATACATACAAGTGCACACTTATATATGAGTGTTATATTTTCAATAGTGAAATAGTCTCTGCTTTCCTAGTTAAGATATTTATCCTGATCACTAAATTTCTGCTCAAGATGGGTAGATGGGCAGCATTAGTGCATGCTTTCACCTTTTTTATAGTTTGAAATCCAGAAAAAAATTCCTTTTTGGACATTTTTAGTGTTTAGGCAATCACTACCTGTGCTGCCAAGGCTTATAGAAAGCAGCTGGATGCCTGCCTCTGTCTTCCCCCTTCCTTGGAACTGCTGCCAGAACAGGTAGTCAGTAACGGAAAGCAGAGAAATATTTGAGCATCTGTGCTCTCTCTCTCTCAGGAAAACAGCTGTGGCTTCCATAGGAAGCACTCATTTTTTCCCATCAGCCAAGACTCTGGATACCCTAGGGTCCAGTTTTGGCACAGCAAGCCAAGTAGGATGCAGTTTATGGCTTAAAACTTATGAGAGAAATCGTTCAGGCAATCCCATACTTGGCAGAACATTGAGAGAAATTCCCCAGGCTGCAAGCCACATGTGGGTCTCTGACCTTTTATTAGCACACCATGGGAGAGGTTAACAATTGTTGAGACTTCAGTTCTCCCTTTGACATACAAATACAACAATACAACAATACCAAGTAGCCTTTCCAAGACAAGCATATTTAGGGTACAATGTGCTTTTTAATCCAGGGTTCAACATAGGGGAAAAAACCCCAAAAACCAAAACAAAAATCCCAACCCAAAAACATAGAATAAGAAAAAGATATATTGCTATGATACTGAAACCTGGATTGGTACTTTTTCCAGCATTCCACCATTGTTAATAATATAGTCATTTGTGAGGGTTTTTTTTTAAACCAATATGATCATGAGATGGAAACAAATTCTCTCACCATTTTTAGCTCTTCATGTGGTCAGTTCCATGAGTTATGGAACTAAGATTGCTCAACAGCTGGAGTGAAATAAGAAATGCATACAATTATCTGATTTTTAAGTTGTCTTTTCTGTTTATCCAAGTACATAAATGTTGAGATTAAAAAAACCCCAAAACATACATTCAGAATTGTTGATATGAGGCTTGTCAGAGAAAAAAATAAACCACAGAGGGCTAAATCTATGTCTTTTTGAAATGTCTTTGTCTTCTCAGCATAACTGTAGTGAATGAAACTATCTTGGATTTTAGTAAAATAGGGATTGGAAAGTAACTCTTTTTGGGGGAAATAGAGTAATTGCCTCTTTTGCAGCTAAGAAACTATAAATACTAAATGTCTTGGTCTATGCTGCCTAATCTATGGCAAAGAATGCAGATTGAACAGCCTGGCATCCCAGGCTTTACTGTAATTACTCAATTACTCTTTAGTCTTAAATGATTTTGACTATGCAGTCCCATGTCTTTAGTGCAGAGTATGCTGAGTGTAAAAGAGGAGTGAACTAGCTCGTGCTTCTGCCATCAGGCTTTGCGGCTATTGTCTGAAGACCCAGTGCTGGCTGATCTCAAATACTATAATTCTATGACTACTCTAATGGGAAGCAAGTTCAACCCTGTCCACTGCCAGAAACTGAAAAGAAAAATAAAATTGAAGAAGCATCATATTCTGCTATTCATACTTCTACTAAGGGGACAGCTGCATCTGAGGCTGAAATTGATGAAGTCTTACATGAGGTTGCTTATTTCAAAAAAATAGTTGCTAAGCTATGGTTGTTCCATGTGCTAAGCACTCACATCCTTTTTAACCACTGTTGGCAAAGTAGACCTTAGCAAAAATTCACTGGAGATGAAGAGTGCTTTTGAATTCATTGTGGGAAAAAATACCAAGGTGGTGGAGAGCCTGCACTAAGGAAGGATCAAATACAGCTACACCATAGACACATGCTTGTCTAACCATTCACTCAGCAGCTTCCTTACATAACTGATTAGAATGCTATACCATCCCTATGGCCATCCATTATGTAATGAAAGTTTTAGTTAGAAAAGGTTTTGTTCTTCTTTCTATTACTTATTGTCTTTTCTCTTTGTATTAGTCTTTTACATATCAGAAGATTGACCTTCTTCGCCTCCTGAGGGGTTTTTTGTTTGTTTGTTTGTTTTCTCAAGAATACATAGCAGAATTCTTTCAAGCTTTCCTACAGGTCAGCTTTTCTAAACTGTTTATAATTCTTGTAGTCTACTTCATGTCTGTATCCATGGCATGTTTTCCTTAAAAACTTCACCAGCTTTCAGTAGGCTGGATCAATACCTGTGGGCTACATGAAATGCTTCTGTTAGTATCTTCCACATTGACACTGACATCTTTTTATATCAGCACTGTTTGGTTGAGACATATTTTGCTTGCAAACTTCTCTAACGCTACAATTTTTTAATGTATTCCTCCTTAATGATTCTTCCTCATGACATTGGTTTCTCTTTGTTCTAGTATCTTCCATTTCTATTAAATTACAGATTTTCTTCAGCAGCTCCAGATTTTTTAAAATCTATTTTGAAATCTTCCATTTTTCAGGAAAAGAGAGATGTTTCACTTTTCTTTTAATTTTAGAAATGTTATGACATTCATGCTTGATTTTCCCTCTAAATTCTGATTTATCTCTCCTTTTGAGGTCTAGTCATTGATTCTTCCTTTCTGGATCTTTCTTATTCCGTTCAGTTCTGTACCTTCTGTAAAGATGTTTCATTTAGACCATAGTCCCCTATTTTTCCTATTAAAAAGTCACATAGATCACTTCTATTAATTTTTTGTTCTCTAACCTAATTAAATAGTAAAACTACATTGGCTTTACATAATGAGTTGGAATATGAATGCTTTAGTCCATTTGAATACATCTGTGTTAAAAGTCAATAACACCTTCTTTTGTATAATCAAAAGATGATGAGTTTTGCAAATGAATGGGAGTTTCCCCAGACAAGAATAGAAGCAACAAGTCAGCACACAGGAAGAGTATCTTGAGAGCAAAGAGAGACACCAACAACCAGGAGATCTACTTTTCCATATAAAGGGATGGACAGAGGAATTGACTGACCTCAGCAGATTTTTCTTCTCCTTGAACTTAAAAGCAATTTCAGTTTACTACCCTTGGCCTCAAAGGAGGGTTGGCCAACAGGATGTGTGTGTTCTGTCTGTCTTTGACTTGGACATGTATCTTCTATGGCAAGAGTTTTCCTTTATGGTATAAATTATTATTAACCCATTTCCCTCATTCAAAAGTTGGAGTTTTTTTGGTTGGTTGGTTTGGTTTGATTTTTTTAATGCTGATAACAGCCTTCCATGTCCTCCATTTTTCAAGTAAAGATTAAGTTCTTACAGTGGATTGGGTTTAAGAGCAGTCTTCATCATGAGTGACTTTTAGACTTGATCTTCCTCTGTCTCTCTTGAATTCTTTTCTGGAAATCCCTTCTGCTTGTCACTCAATTGTTTTATGCCTCTCTGCGTATTCTTAATCCTTTCTTTCATGTGTACTGTTAGTCATAGTAGCCAGTTTTTCACCATCACTTTTCTTCAACATCTGCAGCAAAGTTTTTCCCATCAGTGATCTAATGTCTGTGGGTTATAATTAAAGGCTTTTTTTCATATTTTTTTTCCAGCGCACAATGGAAACTGTTCCATTTTGGACCTCATAGCTAGTCAGCTTTCACTCAAGAGGATATTTAGAATACCAGTGAGTGGAGATAACTTTGCAGCCACCTTTGTCAGAGCTCTCCAGGCTTCCAGAACACTCTTGGTTCTGTTCACCACCAAACTGAGATGCTTATGCGCTACAGCCACGCTCTGAAATGAAGGCATCCATATAGAAACAAAGAATATTTTGCATCTGCTAATGATGGAGAGATTGGACGCTGACTTCCCTAACATTTTTCCTGCAATTTCAGTATAGTGCTGCATTAAACTTACATAAAAATGAAAGATTTGAAGAGCTTGAATTATCTCTGTAGATGCTTTTTTGGGGGAATTTTATACAGCCAGGTACTATCTAGTCCAAATTCTGAAATGTTATGTCTCCAATTTTTCTTCCGTGTTCAAAATATTTTTTTTCTGTAGCTGTAATTTCCTGTATTATCAAGCAAAGATGAAGGCATAAAGGAGAGCTTCCTCCTGCATGGGATTTTTTAGATAAATTTGTCCTGTCTTTTAAAGTAAAACTTTCTTCAACAGAGGATTCAGCAGTATGGTACCCACACTTTTATTAAAGCCTTGACTATATAAAGGCATACCCTTACTCTTACACGTATGTCCAGCCTTTCTCACCAAGAATGTTGAATTTGAATGCATTGAACTCTATAAACCTAAGACAATAATAGAAATTTGAGAAAATAAAAGATCTGCTCAGAAAGCCATCAGTTAAAGTAAAATGAGCTTCCTTTTATTTTTTTTTTAATTAAAGGAGATAATTTGCTCCTTACCTATAATGTACCTATGATTTAAATAGTATCTTGTTAAGTGAAATACTTATTTGCAGATGTCTGGTTTACCCTCCAACTTGTGTTTGAGCTAGAAATGGTGCAGTGGGGTATATGTAATTATGCTACAGCTGCTGACAGGCATAGAAGTAAATGCGATGTTTCATCTCAATGGGTACATTTCCTGTTTAAACGTTTAAGAAAATAAACTCAACAGCTTTAGCCAAACTGAGACAGGACTATCTTAAATATTTTATTTCTTCATGGAACAGCTATTAATAACTCTTTCAATCTCATTTGGCCTAAGCCTGCAACAGATTAAACTGGTATGTTTACAGATTGAGTAAATTTTGTCATCTTGTTTTGTCATCGGTTTTGTTAACTTTTCTGAAAGCTTCATTTTTAATTGTTGATTTATAGTATAAGAATTGAGAAAATTTCCGTGGCTGTTGTTTCTCAGATTTGGAGGGACATGGAGGCTGAAAAACTGCAACATTTAAAATCAAAAAAGTGACATTCAGGATTAAGGTCTTCTAAAACTATAGCTCTTTGAACTTGTTTTTCAGAACTGTATTGTCAAAAATGAAACTAATGCAATATGAAAGAAACTCTAAAATACTGTTGTGCTCTAGGATGTGTAACAAAGTGTAAGTTTTGTTTATATGTTTTATGAAATTTTTAAGCTCAGATGATGACAATGCATGAACACTTTTTCATTTTTTTTTTCAGAAATTATTTGGAAAATAATCAATCAGACTTGGTTCAAAAGTTATTTTTAAATGTTCATTGAACAGATAAGGGGAATTTTTCTGTTTAACATGGTTTTACTTTGAGTACAACTTGAAACAGATAAACATTTTAGAATGACCTAGAAATTTATAGATGGAATTAGGTTACACTGTGGAAAGTATTCTCAGATGTTTCAATAAAATATCTTAAGACAAATATCATACTGAAGAGATGCAGGGAGGTTATATATATGTTAATTAGTGTGATGTTGATACTGTTTCCATCTTGCATTAGCTCATCATAAGGTGAAGAGTTAATAATTATTAACACGTTTTGGTATTCCTATTCACATGACTGACAGCAAAGCTTCCCACTTTAGTGACTTTTTTAGTCTTTTGTAGAATGAGGTAAAACCTTCCTAATCCTAGTGCTTAGGTTGAGGATTATTCTGTGACTCAAGAGAAAAGGTATTTCATAGGTAACAGCTCAATAGGATACTTTTATCTACGTAAGTGATTTTAGAGGCTGGCTTCTCGGAAGTGAAGGACATGATGCCAGATAACATGGTGGATGCACATAAGCCGTATTAGGTCTAAATATAACTGCAATAGCACTGCCTATGTAAAAATCCCCATGTATTTAACTGAGGAATGTGACTTACTAGCTTGTGTGCCATGCCAGGAAAGACAGAGTCAGCTTGGTGCTGTGCTGAGATTTAGCAGCTTATGTGCTTGCTTGCTCAGACATCTCTGCAGTGGACTTGATTTCATAGTGGGGATGTGTCCAGCTGTGAAAGCAACAGAGAAATAGATATCCGTCCTCCAAGTCTTTCTTTGTCTTTCCTGCATAGGTAATATTAGCCTTTAAAGGTATGGGGGCTGGTGGCTTTTTTTAGCCTGTATTTTCCTGCATTATCTAGCTTTAGAGTCTCAGACCATATTTTAATAAAAGAAGGAATGTTTAAAACAGTTAAGAGAATAAAAGGGAGATGGATATACCTCTTCCTTATTATCTTCCCATTATTTGTTAGTAATAAAGTATAAAACCATGAGGTATATCATAGAAACAAGAAACTATTCTGTGAGCGAACTGTTAATATACTTTATGGGTGTTGAAGATACTTGACTTAATCCTGTTTGTGCCAACAGACAGAATCACAGAATAGTTAGGGTTGGAAGGGACCTTTAAAGAGCATCTGGTTCCACCTTCCCTGCAATGAGCAGGAACGTCAAATATACACCTTGTGTATTTGACGGGCAGGGGAACGCTGAAGCTGTGAGATATGCTGCATCAATAGTCTGAATGTGTGTCATGAACCCTAATGGAGAATTTCCATACATTCCACTACTTTTACAGAAATCTTACACAAAAGTCGTGAAGTCACTTTTATGGTTAAAAAAAAAATAAATAATCTTCCCACTTTCTTCTACACATATTTCCAGCTATATGGGAGTCATCACACAGAGAAGGAACTGTCCTGTTTCTTAGTTTTCCTTTCCAGCTATTATTACTGCAACGTTTTTGCTAGTACAATCTTACTTATCTGTGCACTGTACAAGATTAGTGTTTTTTGGTTCTGCTGTTAATGTCATGGCATTTCTCTACTAGACTTGGACTGCTCCTCTCCAAACATTGCATTGAGAGTGAAGATCCATGCATTTGTTACCCAAATCATGACTTGCAGAAATAGTCAACCTCTTGCCTCACTTCTGAGAGATATATTTCCTATCTCTTCTATGTATTTCAGTACCTCTAACAGTTCTCTGTAGAGAAATGGGAAAAAAAATGATGGTATTAGTGAAAAATGAGTCATTTAGGTACTTGTAAAATCTCAAATAGTTGTTTTCAACCATTTTGTTATCAATATTATTACTATTTAACTGTTGTATCAGTTGATGATCTCCATCTTTGCTAGGAAAGGGTAGTGACATTACTCAGAAATAGCCTTCTCAGGCGAAGTCTAAAAATTACTCTATCATTACTATTGATAGTATGAAATGATGTCTAGTGCCTTTGAAGAAGCATTTTACAGACTGATATATAAAGAATATAAAAAGAGCCTTAATGATGCCTGATTTGAAGTATCCATTAAACATTTCTCACATCACATTGACAATTCTCAACATCACATTGAGAGGACTGTTTATTGTATTTTCCAGTACCAGGTCTACTTTATGATGTGAACAGCCAACTTAATGAAGTACATGAATGTGCTGAACTTCCTGAGCCCTCTCCAGACCTAGGAATACATCCCCAGTATTGAGGTGTTCAGAGAATTCAATGTCATAAATATGCCCATTCATATGGTGTTGTACCCCAGAAAGTGCAAATTTGGTGAACAGTTGCAGGCTGTCTTTGCAGCAGAATTTGAATTGAATTTATCTAGCCAGAATCTGAGAAATGTCAGGGAATCGTTAAATGATTTAGGTTGGAAAGGATTTGAAGTGTTGTTGTTCATGACTCTTCTTTCTCCTTAAAGCAGCACCATCTTTGGGCATTTGTCTACATTTTTAGACCAATGTCTAAAGCCTTCTAATTCTATCCAGATGAAATCTGCAAGAAGAAAGACACTATGTCTGGGCATCTAAGGTATACAAAGATATTATAAAAGAGACAATGGCAGAAAATAATATTAGCGTTCATCAGCAAAACTAATCATGCAGAAGTGGGTGTCTGAATTTAGCTAATGATTTTAAAGTACTTTATGGCCTAATAAACTTTGATTGCTCCAGTGGGAATTTCCTGTGAAGAGCAGACTCAGTCCTGCAGTCTATCCATTAGTTTAGCTATCTTTGTTCTTGTGAATAATGTTATTTGCATTTCTGCAGGCTTATTCAAAGAGAGAATATGGGCTGCATGGAAACAGACTTTATGAAAGGAAGTAATGTAAATATTTGTAAGAGGATGGTACTCTTCCAGAAGTCTAAAGAACAGTCTATAATTAATCTGTACTTACTTAAACAGATAAATGTAACAAATGTTTATATTAAGGTGACAAAAATTTGCATTTAACTTAGCTGAATACATGGTTGTAAGAAATTCTGTTTAGGCCTCTTCCATATATGGCTACTGCCCACAGTACCTTTTAATCTGAAGACAGAAGTGAAGCTATTGTTATTATTGTTTATGGGAGAACTTTTCTCAGTGTAAAAAAAGACATCCTACTTGATTCTCTCCTTTGATTTCAAAACTGGCTGAATAAGGTCACTGATATGTGAATATTTTTGTCATAAGACAAATATTAATGGGTTTGGACAATTCAGTAATGAATGGGAATTTCTGTGACAATAATTTAGAAAGTGAAAAAACCCCAAAACTAAACAACCAAGTGAAAAAAACAACCTATAAGCATGTGAGAGGGTTAAGCTGAAAATACAAAATACCTGCACATAGGATTCAGGAAATATGTTTTCCCAAGGGCATTAGAAAAGTACTGGTCAACTATAGTTCAGCTTGTCTGGTGGAATGCTCTTTGCTGTTTCCTGCTACCCACACTATTGTCTGCTCAGCGTTCTGGCACGTGTCATCTCAGCTTTCCATTGCTGACATCACCTGATTGCAGGATTCATTCAACTGGGTCAAGCCTTGTAGCTCCAAAATATGGAGCAGCAATCAAAAGAAACTGAACTCCAACCTACACACAAGTTTCTGGTTGGTAGCCCCGTACAGCTGGCTCTGTTCAGGGTAGGCCAGTGTTACAGCAGTAGAGCCAGCCAGAATTGCTGTCATGCAAGGGAAGATGTGGCCCCTTAATTTTTTATCCTGATGTTTCATTTTTTCTTAAACCCCCACCCCCCACAACCCTGAAGCATTATTGTTTCCTGAATACATTTTTCCATCGAGTTCTGGCAGTCCTGACATTGATAGGCAGTGAATCAATACTTTTATAGAATCGTGAAGCCGAACTAGTTCTGCAGATCCACAATGTGCAGTATGTGGTTTTCAATTCTGGATATAATAACTGCAATTTGAAATACTCTCCCACAAGGACTGATTGCATGCTTTAGGAAATTCAAAATAAAGAATTTAATCAGGAAAGAAGAAACTGCATCACTCCATTTCAAAAAGAAAAATTCACTCGAGATATTTTTTTTTCATTTTTGGGCTGTAATAGCAATAACTGTCTTTAGCTAAGGACATTTCCTGGGGCTTAATGGCCCATGGCTTTGCTTCTTCAGGTGATCATCATCATCTCCCAACAGTCATTAATTCTCTACAAATGCCTTGCACCTCTGTCATTAAATGTGCTTAAATGTGCGTTTTCTGAAAATGAAATACTTCTATATTTAATGCATCTTCCAGGAATAGGAGTGATCTTTCTGAGGTGAGGAATGAAAGAATTTAGTAATGTGTCAAAGAACTACTAATCATGACAAGTGGATAAGTTCTGTTTCTGGAGATAGCACAACAAAGAATTTTTCCACAGTAAGAGCATGTTATGTGTAAGTCATAATTTTATGTGTGTCACGATTCACACTCATCCCAACTGCATAACAGCCAAACCAGAAATACAGGTAGTTATTTGCAGTTAGATTTCTTCTGCAGAGTGTCTGACTATAAAAATAAAGCATCTCACAAAACATGAGGAGTGTGTGCCTGCAGCACTGCTTAGAAAAAAACTTTCCATTCCGTAGCTGTAAAAATAGAGCTATGCACTTTTACAAGGTGTTTGTGATAATACAAGAAGAAAAAAAGAAGTTAAGTCTTTCCTACCTAAGGTTTGAAACCTTACAAATAAATTTTTTGGTGAGCATTTTATGAGTCTAATACAAATAGGTTCTCAAGTACAGTACCAACTGCATCATCAGATTTTTAAACACAGTAGGCTGCCTACCCTTGCTCAAGTAGAATTAAAGCCTTCAATGAAAGTAATTGATAGGAATTTTTCTTGATAGAGATTGAATGAGAATTGGATTTGTTATTTGATTTGATTTTAATTCTACTTACTGATGCAGTGTGTTATTTTCATCTTGTGCTACTAAGCATGCATAGCTTACATCTTCTGTATGGATTGCATGAACCCTGTACCTGCCCCAAATAGACTGTGAGAGGGATCAGAACCGAACCCATCACATTGCTTTACCTGAGTGAAAAATTAATACCTTTTAAGTATTATGGTGATTTATTATTTATGTTGGACATTGTGATCTCATGTACCTCAGTAAATGACGGTGTAGATGAAGACAGAAATGGAATTTTGGGCCGTACATTGTTAAATGTTGAATGTTAGGTGATGTTTATATTAAAATTAGAACTCTCCTAGTCAATACCTTTTTGATTGCACATTAAAACAAAAAACAAATTATTATAACCTGAGTCAAAATTTTTTTTTCAAAATTTTCTGTTCCTTCAAACAAACAAAAAATCAAATGAACAAAAATATCTTTCAGTATAAATTGAATGTTTTGTTTTACTCACAGTATAAAATTTCACTTCAGTAAACAACAATAACAACTGTCTTAATTTTGCAGTTTTCTAAGTTAGAGAAATCATTCTATGTGAGAGACAAAAGTTTCTTTCAGAAAATTTTGAATCCAAAATGTCACATACAAACATCTCCTTCTTGTTTTATGGACAGAGCTATTACTTGATTTAGACTTAATTCTGGAATTATTCCAACTCATCCTAAAGCAGTTTCTATCTAATGAAAAAATAACCTAATGAAAAAAAGATCTTAGGTCTCTCATTAAATTCACCAACTAAATAAAAATAAAATTGGACAGATCCAAGGACAAGATAAAGAGTAGTGCACTTTTAAGTTGTTTCCAATCTCCTTTATATCTCATCATATGAGGAATAAGTATTGATCTATTGCACTGCAGCTAGAACACTTCTTTTACCATGGGTTCTGTTTAAGGCTTCTTTGGTTATTTGTACCCTACCATGCAACTTCCGGTGTCAGCATTCTTCAGACCATTTGTCTAAATTCAACAGGAAAGTACATGATAAAGAGTCAGAGAAAAAAGAAGGATTTTTTCCTGTGATTTTTGTTTTCCTAAAGTGAATTCATTGGTATGCCTAGAATTCTTGTATAATTATTCTGCTTAAGAGGTCTCTGTTTTTACCCATTCATTATATTTACAGATAAGTAGAATTAAAAAAACCCAAAAAAATGTATATAATGTTTCTCATTTTTAATTCTGTGTTGTAGGTCTTGTTTTCCCTCTGTGCTGCATTCTGGGGAATCCAAATTATGAAGCGGATCTCTTCAGTCAAAGATAAACATCAGTGAAAGAGCGGATCTATCACTTTAATTATGGAAACAGTACTTTAGAATAATCTAAGTTTCTTGGAAGTAATCAGCCATGAATCTTACTGAATCGCAATCAGTTCACTTATGGTAGGAGAGGTTTGTGATTCTGAATGAATGTTTAAAAGATTCTTTAGAGGATGTATTCAGTTTCATTTGATTTTAAAAAAAAATATTTAATTTCTCCCCGATTTAAATAAAATTTTTAGTCACAACATAGACTTTTATATTCATAGCATTGCAAATTCTTAGAAACCATGTAAAACTAATTTCATTTTTGCAGTGACTTTGTTAGTAATCATATGTGAAAAGTATTTTTCACAAGAGGTATTATTAAAATCATATTTATTGTAACCTGGTATAAAGTGACTGACTGTCTTCCTATTGAGGCTAAACATAAACATATGTGAATGTCATTTCTTTTGTAATGATTGAATAACACCAGAATCTCCATGTCATGCCCAATTTGGTGTTCATAACATACAGCTACATGAGAATGAGTAGTCGAGGCAGGAAAATGATTAAAAACAGCATGATAAAATAACTCCAACTAGTATGAGCTGAAACATCTTAAATAAAATCGGCTGATCTATCTGTTGTATGATGCAGACATGCAGTTTAGGCTGAATTATTTATGGAGTACACCTGTTTGCCAACTTTAGATGCTGATCAAGCCAGAATTTACATGTGGGTATCCCATTGACTTATGTTACTCACGTGACAAAATATTTGCAGGGCTGGGCCCTTAACTTCTGGTTATTTCCTGCCTGGGTGATGTCAGGGGAGTTGCATGTCTTGTCTTTCAGGAGCTGTTGGAAAGACGGTTTGTACTAAGATAGGAAAATTAAATACAAATGGTAAAGGGAGTCTCCAAACAGCAGGACTGGCAAAAATACTGGACCTGGTTTGTTTTTCTTTCCTCACACTCATCCAATTTTTTTTTTTTTTTTTTTTGGCTCTAAGCCTTTTAGAAGTGCTTAAAGTCAAGTAGCTAAAAAATGAAGGCTGTCTTGCGTGATTCAAATTAGTAATAATACCTGGATTTAAAAATTAGTTTGTGTTGGGTATTTTTTCCCATTTAATTTTCCTTTAAAATGTTAGTGATAGTCTAACAGACATCTCTGATTTAGACAGATAGCCTAATTAACCCCTATTTTCAATCTCTAGCTGTAACAGATGCCACTGTCTACTAAATTGAATGTTTCCAATAAATTTTCAGAAACACAGTAATGTTATATAAATAAAATTGCTGCAATGTGTGCTAATAGTCTCATCTTAATTTTATCCTAGAATCATCAAAATGCTTGGGTTGGAAGGGACCTTAAAGATAGGTTATTTAGTAGAATGTCTAGTAAAATGACACAGTCTGATTCCAGAAGTACAACACAATCTACAAACTTCTTAAGTGACCCCATAAATTAGCATACCTATATTTTCCAAATTTTTAATGCTGACATCAGCCTCACAGGAAAATATTGAAGTCAGTTTAATCTAATGACTAAGTAACATAACAAATAGTCCTGTTGAAAGTCAGTTTCCTTATGAAAATAAATCATTCAAAGAGACAGGAACAGAACAAAAATTTAACATTTTCTGCATTTAAAAACTGGCTCTCTTGGAGGCATGACAATGAAGAACTTAGTCAAATTAAATTAATTTCAAAGCTATCATAATAAATGTGTATCTATATGAAGTAATGAAAGGAATGTGATTTCAAAGGCAAATATAAAATGTGTCTGATGAAGGCAATCTAGTCATTAAAGAAAAAGACAAACATGTTTTCACTTTTCCAACGGTTTTTAAATACCAATTTCCTATTTCCAAAGACTTGCCATTGCGTATAGCTTGTTTGAAAGAGAGGAGCAACTGTCTTTCATTGCATACTTATCAGTAGGGTCTGAGATTGCCTCCTCTGGCTGAAGGCTTGAACAGACTCATTGTGGGTGTCTGAGACTTGTGTGCTTTACAATAATAGCCCCTGGATATGTATAAGCAATCCTTTGGATACAGACTGGAAGCTCTGATTTTAGGCACCTAACACCACTACTGTGTCTTGTTCATACTGTCTTTTTATCCGCTGCAGAGAATGAAATAATCATCCAAAAGGTCCCTGGGTTTAAGTAATCAAGAGACTCTGAAGACTAATTGGCCATTGAATTGAATTATGTATAGTTTATATATATCATGGAGTTAATCAAATGAATTTAATGCAAACTGCAAATAGTGCTCATTGCTAGCACATATTGATGATATTTTGGTAAGCCACCCCACTTCCCTCATCTATTTAATATTCCATTACTTATTTCTTTACAGTTTGACCATGTTGTATGGTTTGAACAATTGTATGGGATCAAGAGAAATCAGGTGAATTATGTAAGGAAATTAGTGAACAAATTTTGTGTGAGTATCTGTCTTTCTTTAGAAAACCACCCTTTCACGTCTCTGGAAAGAAAAATATTCTGCAGACAAGCAGCCTAGCATCATGTGCCCAAGTGAGAAATTTCATAAATAACATTTGTAACTTGCACTATTTCATAAGACTTCCTTTTAGTCTTGTTTGTCATTGAACTTCCTAGTGACACACCTTGGAAGAAAAATGCAGAAAAACAGAACTTTTTTCATCAAGATTGTGAAAAAAGTGACTTCCCCTGCTCCTACTAGCTGTTGTAGTATCACATCCCTACACATGGCCTTTCCCAGACTATGTACGCAGCGATATCAAGTTACCGAAAATGCAGCAGTAAGCAACTAAATATTCTGTCAGTTGGGATCTGACACTACACCATTCAAGTAATTGAAAACTTGCTGCTGACCTCTGGATCAGAGCAGAGTATTCCCTGTATTAAAATAACAGTGACGCAATATTTACTGCAACTGAAGCTTCAGTGCAGTGCATTGATTAAAAGTAGAAGAAGTGCACAATTATTTATTCCTGAAACACCCTAGCAATTACTTGAGGCTTGACTTGGTTTTTTTTAACTCTTGGGATTGCTGATGCTGAATGGGAAAAAAAATATTTTTGGTCTGCCCATTTTCCATAAAATCTCTGGTTCCAGCACAGGCTAATACAATAGTCATGAGACAGTTTCCTGGGTTTCCTTGTTCCCTCCTGGTGCTGGACCAGCAATTCAGTTTGGAGTTAAAGCATGCCACAAGCTGGCTCTCTGACCCTCAGTAACTCTCAGCATACACAGACCTCAGCCGCAGTAGGTCCTGCTGTCTTCCACCCCCAGCAGTTCTGGGCAAAAAACCAAGAGATATGCTTTAGACTTCAGGATTTTCTCTTTCTATAGGGGAAACAAGTGTTAAAATACTGCATTTGCAACTGAGATATAAACCATAAAGTAAAGCAAAAATAAGGTATCTCACATGCTGGAGAAGCACTTCCATATTAGTATCAAGGCCAATGGAAAACTTGGCTCGGTTTTTTGTCATTTTTGCCCCACCTATGGAAAGCAGCAGAAAAATGTGGAAACACTGAGTAAGAATGAACTGCTTAGTGTCCTTGTGTTTATGGTTTGGCACAGAAAAGTGATACAAAATGAATTCTCTCCACTCCACCCCTTGCTATATTTTTACTGCTTCCTCCTGTATTTTCTTCCCATTTCTCTCTCTTCTGTTTATTCATCTTTTTAAAATATCGTCTCTTGTCATGCTGTAGGTTTGTGGAGATGTGGAGGTACACAGTGGCATATTTCATATCCACAAATTTGATTTGATTTGATTCTTTTAGTACATGAAAACCAAACATACCTACCTAAGGTTTCCAACTTTCTTTACTGTTCCTATCAGTCAACAGGCTCATTTAATATTCAAAACACACAATGTACGGCTCATGCATTGTTAATATTATATTTATGTAGTTATTTCCTATGTGTCTGCCTCATGTCCTCTAATGATTCATTTTCTGTTTATACTCCAGTAAGATAGCACTGTCCTTTTCGCAGTTTCCATTCCCTCTCCCGCCTCTTTGCTATTCATTCCTTAGAGTTAGTTTTTGTCCCTTCAGCACCATGCTTTACTGTTGCTGTCTTTTTCCTTCAGGATATACCACTGTAGTTTTTATGGACCATCTTCTAAGCTGCTGATTTAAGCGTGGCAGAGGCAGGCAGCCCAGTAATAATAATATTGATTAAAAAGAGATTAAATAAATAAAGAAAATCACGAAACATTTTAAGCACTATGGAATTTGTAGTGTTTCTGCTACTTATTTTTTCCATAAACCTTGAATGTAAGCATTTATCAGCATGTAAATTACAATTATAAACATGTCTGCCAGGAAACAAAAATACCATAAGACAATTGAACTACAATTTTTAGATCAAAGAATAGCTTATTAACTTACAGAGTGTGATCATGTCTTTTGCTGGTGTCTGTCTGCACTGAGGTCATGAGCCTGCTATTTTAAGATAAAGGCATTACTCTTGCTTCAAGTAGCAGCATTTGCAATTTCAGATCTAACAGCCCTTTACCTTCTCTCCACTCATGACTCACAGTTGACTCATTACCTTTAATCATTCAAAAAGCACAGGTTTTATTTTTGCTCTTCTTTTAATCACAATGAAAAAAAATGCTTTGAGGGAAGGTAAAGTGTTGTATACTGCAAGAGTGTAGGTATGTACCAAAATGGTTATTTCTGTAAATCCTCAAGTATTCCTAGATTCCTACCTATGACCATGAACTGGATCTCACAGCAATGTCTGACAGAGGAAAGCCTGATGCTCAGTGATTGGTGGGAAATATTAAAGGCAAGTTTCTGAGATTCTGACAGCAAAGTTTGTCATTGAAGGTCAGATCAGCTTTGGTTTTATTTTATGTATTATTTCTTTTAATTGAAATACAGTTATAAGAGAGAACTAACATGTTCATGACTTCATGGCAAATAATAAGATATATACTTGAATGTATATTTGGTTTTGCCAGCAATATTCCTATTACTCATGTGAAAATCTAAGATCGCTTCATGCCTATAGTTAATTATGGTTAATTATGCATGATAATTGGACTGTGATGTGTATGTAAAGGGCCTTATTAATGAAGAATAATGAACAACGGTTTGTGATACAGAGGAAGAATTATTGCTCAGTATTATTTTCCCCAGGTTTTCTCCTTGCAAGAAAGCCCTGTGGTAGAGTTGGACTTTAGCTTACCTAGCTAATAGACATAGAAACTTGCTGTACAGTACTAGCAGCTTGCTCCTTGCATCCTTTCATGGAAGCCTCTGATATTTTCTCTGAAGAATCAACCAGCTCTTAAGGTGCTACATGAAAAATAACTTATCTCTGAATGTGGCTGAGAGACATCTGAGCATTGGCAGAAGTGGGCCTTGTACTGTGTCAAGCAGCCTAAGCAACGTGGGGTGATCAGTATCCTTTCCTCAGCATTTCCAGGCAGAGAAGCAGAGATGGAGTTGGGTGGCAAAAGTTGCAGAGTGAGAAAGGAGCACAAGGTTATAGCAGATTCCATGGGGGCAGCTGGTGGGGATGCCCTGGCAGAGGAATGCAGCAGGAGGTTCACAGCTACAAACCTATCAGGCACCGAAATTAACAGCATGAAGTCCTTGTCATTAAAATAGAAATTTATTAAGAGCAGATATTGCAGAGAAGATGGTCCACAAAAAGTTCCTGTAGTGGAACCACTTGTGGTGGTGGTTGTTATTATTCTTTCTTGGGCTTTTCCTGTTTAGGAGTTTCTGTTATCCCATGTCTCAGTTAAGTGCACAGCATATGGGGGTGTTCTAATACATATCAGTGATTTTTCTAACAATACTTGAGTAATAAGGATGAAATGGGAGCCCAGTATTTTAAAAAATGTATTTCTTTTGAATTTTCAGAATGAGAAAAAGTTAAAGTACTATCCTTCTAAATAGTTTTTCCCAAACAGTATGGTTGTAGGCAGTGTAACTAAGAGTAAAAGCTATGAAGTTAATTTTTATGTGCATGTTGAAGAACTTATCAGAGATGTCTTGCAGTCAGATTTTAGAGAGAAACAGTAGTAATGACTAATATAAGTTTTAACAAGAGCTAAAAGATACTAGTCAATATTATTATTAATGTAAGTAAAAGGAATTCAGCTTTTTAAGTTCAGTTGAACAGTCTGAGCTCAGTCAAAATTGCCAAAAATGTGCACTGGGGTGTTTTTGTTTTTTCTGGAAGATTTTCTGGAACTTATGGAAAATGTAGTTATGCAGTCTAAATATATTCTGTGGAAAATACTCAACCGTAAAGTCCATTTTCCTGTTGAGGAGATCTCAGAGAAACAGAATTAAAAATGGCTGAGTCCTTGAGCTTGCCTGGTTAGAATTACACATTTGGTTTCTAAGATGTGTAGATTTATGTCTGAATTCTGGCAAAACAGGATATGTAGATAAACTTTTGAGTTTGCCAAAAGGTAACTTGTCTGTAGTAACTTCAGGGTACCTGAAGTCATAACTTCTATATTTTTACTGACTGCCTATGCAGCAGACCCTAAGGTTGAAAAGGTGCAAAATAGTAACACTACATGGCTTTGTTCTTACATTTGGTTCCTCTAGGGAGCAGCTTCTGATTAGGAAGAAGTGAGCTAAAATTACATTGATAAATATTTTCCTTTCATGATTGCTGTATCCTATTTGCTTGTCTGGAGAAAATATGTCAGTTTTGTCAATTACGCATTGGAAATCGTACCAAAATTTTCAGCTTTTTATAGCTGTGGTCACTGAGATGAGAACTTGACATTTTATTTTCTTTATGCCTATAGCAAGTATGGAATTACAGGCTAGCTAAAATTGTGTTCTCTAGATGTTTGAGCAAATCTAATCAATATAATCCAATCAATGATTTTGCTATGATATTGCTATTGGAGAATGCTGCTTTCAACTTTATCTCACTGGATTCTTTGAAAGGTCTCAGTGTCTTTCTTATACCTTCTACAGGAAAAGCACAGAAGTGGGGAAAGCTGGGTAGGCTGTGGACCATGTATCATCTTCTATATATGGAGTGCCCATGCAAGATTTTTTAAGACTAAAGAGTGATGCTTTACAGTTTAACTCCGCTTCCTGGTTTCCCATTACACAGAATCTCTGGAGGCGGTCACTCAAGTAAACTGCTTAGACATCTTTTGTGAGGACCTGGGGTCTGCTTTTCTCTAATGAGCTGAGTTGAAGACAGTCTCACAGATAAGGTTCCTGCTGTCAGTACCATATCAGAAAAGATTAGTAAGTGATGAAAGATTAATTCCTCCTTGCAAGAAACAGCAGGTAAAAAGCAAATGGAAAAGGTTCTTGCTGTGTTCTCTAAGAAATAATTCTAGATCATATGTACTCGGGTAATGTAATTTCTAATGGGAAGAAACCCTGCAACCTGTGGAGTGTGCTCCTAGTTGGTGGTCTGTAGCATGCTCTAATGCTTCTACCTTTTGGTGGTTCCCATCATCCCAAAGCAAAGCAGTTTAAAAAAGAATAAATAAATTTTAAAAAAAAAATAGGAGGCAGAAGCAGCAGCTTGGTCCTATTCCTACAGTGTTTCACTAAAAAGAACCTGATCTTTGGCTCATATAAATTGGATGGCTGTGCTCACCTTTGTGTTTTATTGTTTTTTCTTTTTGTCTCATGGTATTTCCTCACATCCTAAACTCATTAAAATGTGGCTCAGCCAAATTGCCTGTAAGAAATGGTTTAAAAGCTAAACGCAGTAAGTTCTTTAGCTTTGGGCATAAATTTTTCACAAAGGTAACACATAGGTTCTCTAGACCGGAAGCCACAGACTTGTCTTTAACAAACTACCCCACTGTTGTGTGTTTGTGTTGATGTGCAGGTCTGGGATTTCAAACAGAGCAAGACTTCCTACATGAGCAGTAGGGGTCTAGACTGGACAGGTCATTTGCGACAAGTTATTCAACTGTTCTTTTCTCTTTGGTTCTTCCGCTATGTGCTTGTAAATAGACCAGCAACCTTTGGGATGTATTTGTTGCTCAAAATAACTTTAAACTGGAACAAGGTTCACAAGCAAATCATGTGGAGGCATCAACATGGGAGTTGTTTACACTGACATCTTGTGGTGCAATTTAATTCGGGGATGAATCCTGATGCAGGTTTTGATAAACTTGCACCAGTGAAAACACTTTACTAAATGAAAATGACATTCATCATACGAGCTTAAAGATATTTATAGGGAAAGTTGTAAGGTTTTCTGAAGATGGAAATCCTCCCATTCCCAGGTGAGTTCCCAAGACTTAGGAGCTACAAAAATCTTATTAATTTCCAAATAAATAAGTAATTTGTTTTATTTTTTTAAAGGAGCTTTTTTTCCAAGGTAGGAAACTAGTAGACTCATCTCAACGATATGTTGTAGAAATGACACAGTAATACATAAAGTTTTCCTGCTCTATTTCAAGCAATATAAAAAAGAGATTGTTGAGAACAATGAAAGATTCCAATATTCATACAGAAAATGTGTGTTTTTTCCCCAAAGACTTAAGGGTTAGACAAAAGAACAAAGTATGTGCTTGATCAGTACAAAAGCTTAAAGATTTCTGTAGCATGGGCAAGTAGCTGTGAAATCATTTTACTCATAAGCTTTACTTATCCATTTCAAGCAGTGCTGTCATGTTTTGACAGGTCATTCCAAAAGCAGTAGTAAAGCTTCACGGCCGACTTGCTTCAAATGCGATCCAAAACAACAGAAGAAGTGAACATTTGTAAAACACAGTGCAGTAAAGTGCAAAGTGGGCTGAAGAAAAGCTAGGCCATTTTTTTGTAGCTGAATGAGCAGAGAGCAAAAAAACCTAAGAGGAAACTATTTCTTAGTCAAGGCACTCAGTAGGCTCAGTCTTACTTTCATGTTCAGTGAAACTATGAGATATTTTTCATCTAACAGTAAGGGTTTAAAGAATAAAAAGACTTGCACTCTTTGGCTGGCAGCTGCTCACTTCCACGTCTAGCTTAATGAATTGTGCTGTCATGACGGGATTTTAAGCAGTCCAGTGAGTGAGGCTTCCCTGCTGTCCTTCTCTTTGTATTACACAACTAGCTCTCTTTTATATTTTTATAGTGACATCTATTGGAGCTTTGAAGAATAATCTTTGGGAAAAAAAATCCAAATGTAGAAGAAAAATTGTTGGACAATAAAAATTTCAGAATTTCAGTCCAAACAAAAGGAGATACATACCTGTCATCAAAATACACACAAGAATGAAAATTCTGAGGCAAAATAAGAAAAATGTAGCAGGAGTTCAAATCAGATTCAAGAAGCAAAATGTGCCTGTCACAATTTTGATGATGGGTGAACTTAAGAAACTTACCCAGCTGTCTGAAGTTCGTTTAGAAGGAACACATCAACCAAAGCTGCAACCTCAAAGTGAAACAAATACAGTATTTGATTGAATTCTGTATAGATATACGCAAGACTTCGACAAGTATTAACAGGACCAAATCTGACAGAGTGAGTACAGTGGCAGTTAGCCAGTCAGCAAAGACCTGGCAAGCCTTTCTCATTTGCAACTGATGTCTGTGCTGTCAAATGAACACAACCATACAGAGTATTCCAATTAAAATGAAATTAGCTCTTTTTTTTCTAAGCAAGCTGTCTTCATGGATTATACTGTGAATATGGCTTGTGTCTGTTTAGAGGTTGTGACAAGGATCCTAGACTTTTCCAGAGATTTAAGACATGTACAATGAGTGTGGCCAATGGATTTACATTACACTAAATTACCCAAAGTATTTACATTTTTGGTAAAGTGTATGCACTATGAAACAGCTCTGGCATTCAGTCCCTGGTGTCAGCAGAAGGCAGTACTGAGTAATGCTACTACCTCTCAAAATCTCTAGGAGAAATTAGAAGATGTGAAATGCTCAAGGAGTGTATGCTATGGCAAATCCTCAGGACAGCACCTTTCCCTTCTATTTGTTGCTTATTCTCCTGAAGACTCACAGAATCCTTTAGTGCACAGCAGAGAAATCCACCTTATTTTCTTCAGCCAACATCTCTCTATAACTTCTGACCCATGATGAGTATCTTCATAGGAAAGTTTCATGCTTATTTGCTAGAGCTTGTGACATTGGGACCTTTCTTTTGGCTTCTTCTATTCTACAGAAATATGATAAAGAGTTCCCCATAAAAGAAGCTGGAGGTTTCTTTATTGCCTCAGATTACAGATTTTGGTAGGGTTTTATTTTGATTTGGGTTTTTTTGCGTATAATATGATTTCAGTTAATTCTAATTTTTAAAGAAAATTTATTTTCTCAAGCAACCAAAGTTTTAAATTACATTTTACTGCTTGATATTGTTTCACAAATCCTAAAGTCTGATTTTGCTTTTATTTGTTCTGGTGTGTCTTCACCATTAACAACATGGCTTATAGCCTATCCACTCCATTATGATAATAACCCCACAACTCAGTCAGAGAGCTAGTCAGACAGGGATCTTCTATGAAATGAAGAGGTGAAGTATGATCTTAGAATAGCAAATATTGGCTCAAACTCTGAGTGCCAAAGTACTTGACAAAACCTCAGATAACTTTACTGTTTCCTGAACTGCATGTTTTGCAAATTTTGATGCATGAACTGCATAAAAAAATACATTCAATTATTGTTTTTAAACAAATCATATATCCACTTCTCCTTCTGCTGAGTGAGAAATGTTCAATTTTTATAGCCATTGTTATATTCTCCATTCTTATTCAACCTTCACAGAGCCTGTGGGAGAAATAAAATGTTAATAATGTTGTAAAGACACTTTTTATAATAAAAAATATCCAAACTAATCTAATTTTTTTATTTATTTAAGAGGAATTCTGTCATGCTCCTTGGTACATTCAGATTGCCTGTAAATGAATAAAAGAGGAAGTAATTAAGTAGTTTAGTTAGCATATTGTGACTTTTTGTGCAAATATTGCTACATTTGGTACTGTGTCTGTTTAGCTTTTATGGGCAGTTTTGGTGACATCACTTTGGGTGAGCAAACACAGCAGTCACTTTGTTGAACTGTGCTTTCAAGATCATTGATTGCACAAATTAATATAAGAGGTGAATATTAGAAGCTGTAAAGTTTCTTTCTCTAGGCTTGAAGACAGATATTCAGGGAGACATTTCTTTAAGTAAAATGAGTAGAACTCACTAATATCTGTCCTGGTTACTTAGCAGGTAAGATCACAAGGGACAGGGACACCATGAGGGAATTTTATATATGTATCTATTTCTGGTATGGCCAGGAACTTCTAATATCCCTGACTATCCTCCACCAGATTCTGAAAGGGTTTTTAAACCTCTGTGTATGCTCTTCTATCATACAGTTAAGCATTAAGCTCAGAAAGGCTCCAGCCTGATTTTCACAGTGCTGTGCTGATAAGCTTCTTGGAACATTGTGTACTGAGAGCACAGGACAAAGACATCCTGCCTGAGCCTGTCCTGTCTTATTAAAATCCACCTTCATCTCAACAGTGCCAGAGCACAGCTCCGTGCAGGGCCACCTGGATGCCTGCTCCATCACTTCCCCCAGTGTTCAGGCAGTGGGGGTAGCATGTTAGTTCAGGTGCATCACCAGATTCATATTTCCATGTTGATGCAAGGTAGTATAAAGGCACAGTGTTGAAGTAATGATCCCTCCCAATGGCACCTAAACAACTTGTACAACCAGAGCCACAAAGATAGAACAATTTTTTTATTATTCTTGTTATTATTATCATCAACATTATCATTGTTATTATTATTTCCTATAAACTGAAGGAAGAACATAAATAGACAGGGAAAGATCTAAGCCTAATTAGATGAACAGTCATATAAAAACACACTAGTAGTAAATCCGAAAGAAAATTAAAAAAGGAATCATCAGCAAAGAAAACTTTACCTAGGAAGCCAGATAGTAGTAAAGATCAATTGAGAGCTGTAAAACATTGAGCTCAGAAGCTGTAAAGGGAATGGAAGAATAAATTCAAAAAGCATGTGTACAAATTCAAATCAATGCCTTATTTCAGTTTTAAATTAAGAGGAAGATACAGAACATGAAAGGAAAATGAGGACGATTCATGAGTTTGAATATAGAAAAAGGAAATAACTCCTGGAAACAGAACTAGGTAAGCTTAATGAGTTCAATTTGGGGCACCCATTATTCACTGTTCAAAAATACTGAAATAATAAGGATGCTTTCAGCACTGGAGAACAACAGATGCTGCTCTTCTGTTAGAAAAAAGGACAAAATTATTGAAGCAATTTGACACTCATTAGTCTGACCTCAATATAATTAAAAAGTGTTTAAAAATAAAAATTAAAAATATGCACGTAAACAGAAAGCAGAATAAAATACAGCATGGTTAACAAAAACAAGCTCATTTCAGACTAAATTGCTGCCATTTCTACATGAAGTAACTGGTTTTTTCAGACAAGAACAATATAATGCATTATCTATCAATACTTTAACAACTAATTATTGCAAAGTTGAGAGAGATTATGATAAAAAATTATAAAGCATGTAAGGAAACAAACGGATTACTAAATACACTAGAAAGAAAAACTTGCTGAAAGGAAATATGATTGTTGTTTATAAAAACACAAGTAGAAAGGGTACCAACAGGAGATGCTCATTAACTTTCTTTAGTATTGGAAAATTTATTTAATATCAAATGAAATTATAGGCTGCTAGGTTCAGAAGAAAATGTGTTACTATTTCACCTACCACATGATAAGCTGTGAAACTCACAGTTATGGAATGCTATTAGTATGATAGCATTTATGAAGTTCAAAATACTTGCATTTATGGAATTAAAAAAATTATCATGGGCCATTCAAGACAAAAATCATATACTTTCCCTCAGCATCTAGATAGAAGGGAAATTTTTTTCTCATGCAGGTCACCTGTTCTAATTTTCTTTGAAGAATCTGATAACAAACACCTGGGAGTTGTTATTAGAACTCTTGGAGACTCAGTCTTGGGGTTATTATTATTTAACTTTTCTCTAATTACCTTGGCACAGAATGTTTTAGCAGAAATGAAAATTAGCTGATAAAATTGCAAGATATCAGGACAAACAGATCTGGATATGTTATAATCTTAAAGAAATAAAATAACAGAAATTAAACTCTAGTAATATGAAGAGCAATGTCATTCACTGAAAGGCTAATGAAAAAAAGCTGTGGTTAACTCAAAACACAAGTGTCAGAGTAATTGAGAAGGAATAGCTGGGATTGTAAGTCAGTTCCAGGGGGTCTAAAGGATTGAGAAAGGAGGTGGTGTGCAATGAGGAATTCCTTGTTAAGATGGAAAAGGCCTAATGCTATTTTTACAACATGCTGATGAGATCCTATTCATATTACAATAATATTAGTTACCGTTCCAGTCACCTATATGCAGAAGAAGGCAAAAAAGGTTATTTGAAGACTGAAAACAGACTTGTCTTTCAAAGAAATGAAACAAAAGGTAAGAGACAGTATGATTTCTTTTTTCCAGGCTGTCTGTAGATTACATGGTAGCTGATTGAGAACACAACAAATACTGCTTTCAGACTGACATATTCATCTGTCATAGGGAGGGAAGAAGAGTGAAAAGCCTTGCCATGTGACAACAGGTAGTCAAAACACAACTGGGATGCACATTAGACAATGGGAGCATAAAAGGGCAATCTTCATATAACCTTTGAGTCTTCAGGGATTAAACAAGAAAAACAGGTGGTGGCAAACTTCTTGGCAAAGGAGCCTTAAAATACAGTAGACAGAATAATCATCAATAAACTTAGAATAAAAAATTGAAAGTAGATATTCTGGAATTACTTCTTAATATGACTGGTTGCATGTAGTATCAGAGTTCCATGCCCTTCCTGTCCTAAAGAGAGTAATACATGCATTCTTATATAATGTGAGAGAAAGAAATCTAATTAAATAGACACTCCTTTCTTATCACCCCTTGCAAACACAAAAGCAGAATTATTCAGCTAACAAAAAGCTTAGTCAGACTGGTGTAAGCATAGATGCCTTGAAGGTCTTATACTGTATTGGAAGCAAACCAAAGTGAGAGCCAACAGAGAATTTTTCATCCAATTTTGTGGGTGAGTGACGTGGGGACAAAGGGAGTGCTAGTAGAGACACCAAAGATGTCTCTATGGAAAATGTCTCTATGTCTCTAGTGGAAAATTAAGATACCAGATTTTGTGTGTCTTCTGACTTCTATAGCAATTTCTATTAAAAAGTATCAATTTCCATATATTCATTATTGTATCTGAAGCATTACAGAGATTTAGGGTAGGAAAGAGTATTGCTAAATTAGACTTTTTAATGTTATGACTTGTATGCATACACATACAAGCTTAGAGCTTGATATTTAACAGCAGATGTGATCAAGGTAGAATCTTTTGCAGTTGCAATTTGGTGCTTGCAGCAAGGAGATGTTACTGAAGGATGATGCATTCATATTTACTGAATGTAATTTTATCATCCTGACACCTAGCATGTTTTTCATTCACAATGGGTTTATTCTCTGGTAAGTCTATATTGAAAAGAAGCTTTACCTCTATTGCTCAGAATTTGTGATATTATAACACATTCTATTTCACTTACATCACAGACTGTGAGCTTTATTTGTGCAGTGTAATGCTTCCTGATACAGTGTATTATATATATGTATATCCTCTGACTTTATTGATATTGATATACTTAATATAATGAATTCTTTCACAAAGATATCAAACTATGTTTT
>VWZD01012031.1:739-26182 GCA_013396695.1 Sakesphorus luctuosus | reverse complement strand
TAAAGAAGGAATAGAAATTTAATTCAGTTCATATTAGCTGAAGTAAAGCTTTCTTTGCTAGCATTTTTCCCCTCCTCTCTGTTTATATTGCTGTAAGATGTGTGGGTCATTTGCAGTTCATTCACTGTTTCATACCATTAAGAACCGAACACCTTATGCTGATTCTTGTCACTGCATTTCATTTTGTTTACAACTTTGATATCCTTGAAGATGTTGCTTGATGCAGTGTTAATCCAATGGCTTATTGCAATTACAGTACTTCACAGCTCTCCTTTGTTGCTAAGCTCCTAGATAAATGAATCCTATGACCTTGGCAGTTTCCCTCTGTTAACACTGCTGTTGTTTTTCCTCGAAATTTTGCTCTTTGAATTGTAACAAACAGTAGGTGTAACTAAGTCTCTACAGTTGTATGCTTGTAGATAATTTGGGCTGTTAATAGAGAAATTTGGCTAAACCAAGTACAACAGAGGAACCTGCTGCCCTCAACGTAAATTATTGCATTGATTCAGTGGAGAAGTTGTGAGGTGTTTGTTTTTATTTTTGGTCTTCCTCAGACTTTTCACCAGTATAATGTAAAAGGTTATTCTACTCTGGAAGTTTGGTATTTCTAGTGGTGGTTTTCGGTTGGCTTTTTTCTCTGGTGTGAACTAGAACAAAGAACCTTTGCCTTTAGCTTATCTGCAGGTTTGTTTTGTTGTGTTCTTGCTTCTGTTGTTGGTGTTGGTTTTGGGGGGTTTATTTCCCATTTTTTCTGCCATTTCCTCTGCATCTTACTGGCTTCCTTCTTGATTTATTCTCAGACCTTTTTCTTTATGCAACCTTGAGCGAGGGTCAGAGACCTACTTTTAGAGGCTGGGATTTGGGGAATTTTTGTTTGTTTTGTTTTGTTTGCTAACTGGGTTTTTTGTCTCTTCTTAGAAATAGGCATTTAATTTTCTTATTATTCAAATAGCTGGTAATAACAACATTTCTCTTTCCATACCTGAGGACTTTTACAAAATTTACTTTAAATGATCTGTGTAGTTTTGAAGTAGCCTCTAATCAGACATAAATTTGTAGGGAAGAATATAGTAGAAATTCAATGCGGCCATAGTCATTCTTCTGAGTCTTTTTAGTGACTGAATGATCCAGAGGGCTGTTGCTATCTTTTATGAACTACTCTGGAAGACACTCCTTCTTAATGTGTTAAATGACAGTGTGTTATTTTGTCTGTGCCAATCTGTTATCCATTTAGGACAAGGGTCATGTCTTCTTAGAATTTAAAACTATGAATGGCAGTTCAAGAATAGCTCACAACTTTCTTTCTCTTTACATATTAATGAACTTAGTGTAATTTAGGTTGTAAGTGTCTCAGTATGTGTCCTGAACATTATTTTTACTGAAGTGTGTCAATTTTCATTACATTAAATGAATACTCATTTAATTTTCTATTTCACCTCTGAGCCCATTTTGTTAATGTCAGGATTATTCTTACATCACTCTGAGTCTTAAATACTGTCCTTATTTTAGTATCATGTGCAAATTTAATGATCTGACTTATTACAGCTTTATCTAGACCATTGCATAAAATATGAAAATCTACCTGTGTTAATCTACAACCCTGTGAGACTTCACTTCTCAGCTGCCGCCTTTCCATTTTCCATCCAATTCCCTGGGTTCCTGTGTACTGATAGGCACCCTGGTACTCCTCACCCCTGAAGGCAGGCAACTGCATCAGAACTGGAGTCAACTGAACTTATTACAGTTTTACAGGAAAACCAGGTGCCTTAAAAACCCAAACTCATCAAGGATTGAAAAGAGGCAGACTTCAGGATACAGAGCTTCAGATTTGAATGCTGGGTCACTAGTGCTTGATATTGGAGAAAAGTTTTAATAAAAATTAACTCTATCCACAACAGAACTTTCTTAATGATAACAGTGATCCATCATTTTGAATTTCCTCTGAACCTTTCTAAAAACCCAGCTGTGTCAAGCCTCTTGGTTTATCTAGGCCAATAACATTTTTCATTTTTAAAAGTAACCAGATTTCTTTAACATGATTTACTCTTTCCATATCCACAGTGACTCATAATGATTAAATTGTGCTTATATAATTATACCCTTTAAAATTATCGATAAATGTAACATCTCTTTCCTAAAGATCAGACTCCAAGGAATAAAACTTCCTTGGTTTATCTCCAGAGATAAAATGCTAAAGGTGTTCATGGCAGGATTAGGCAAGAGACTGGGAGCTCTGGAAAAGGGGTTTGAAACTTGATAATGGAAAGGTCTTCCATTAGTTTAACTGGAGTCTTGGGGTATAAAACACTTGTGGACTTTAGAGCAGAAGTGCTGAGAGTCAGATTGATTTGAGTGTGTGACCAAACTAAGAGAAGGAACTGTGTGAAGTATTTGTATGTGAAGATTAGAGACTTGTGATCATGGACAAATAAAAGAAAGACACCAGGCCTTGGAGCTGGAGGGTGGGGAGCCTAGACTGGCCTCCAGCTTGGTGAGCAAGAAGAGAATGAGTCTAGGGAAGCCTGAGTGTTCACGAAAATAAACTGTATCATCATATCAAGAAAGAAGGAAGTGGAAAGTTTGAGTGCATTTTGTAAGTAAATTAATATATTAAGGTGTAGTTTTTTTCATTTTCCCCTGAAATGTTCAGTACATACAGTTGGGGCTTATAGTTTGCCTTCATTTTTGGAGTCAATAATGAAATATTGTAACATACAAACACTGTAAGTCCAATTGTAAATCTGGCTATGAGATGTAATAAATCACATTCTTCTTAAGAGCTACAACAGTAGTGCAGAAAAAATAGGCATAATTTCTTAAAATTTCCTGCATTCTGGTCTGGATATAATGGGTATTTTAAGGATGGTTTATTGTTTGGGGGTTTTTTAGTACTATATTTTTGCCTTTTAATTACTAGTGTTTGAGTTATCTTCTGTTACAAATAGTAAAAATCCGGAGAGCTGAAGTTCCCAACTGAGACGTTGAGAGTAAGAAGACAATTGAGAGGAGACTTGACAGTGATACCTTAGTAGCACACAGGGTGTGAGCAGAAAATTGCTGCTCTCCGCTGAGGTAGAGGAGGAACAAAAAATCAACAGCAGAAATTAACCAGTAGATATTAAGTAGTCAGAGCTGGCTTCAGAACAAAACAACAAGGATGGTCCTTCATTTATATAACTGATCTGTAGTCTCTCTTGTCAAAGAATAACGTGTGTGCTAAAAACTTATATTAGGCACTAACAATGAATGCCTCCTCTATGAGCTTTTAGGTGGCTAATATAAAGAAAGTGCATTTTAGGAGATATTTAAAATGAAGAAATGAATCAGTTGGAGTCTGGTAGAAAGCTAAGAAGTGCTCTGTTCTTGTATTTCCTCCTTTGACATTGGCTTTTTCCCCTTAGCCAGAGTAGCTGCTTTTGTGTTGTGTTGAGCTGCAAAAAGCAACAGAATACCTGTTTTCTTGGCTGTGGGGAGGACAGAGATATGGTGACTTCTTTTTGATCTATTCTATTTTCTTTTCTGTCATGACCTTAAAGATCTAAATTCTTCTGTGGTGAGGTTGGTATGTGGAAACCCTTTAAAGAAGGAACTTGAACTGCATATATTTCAAATAGTTGCAGCTGCTGTCCTAGACTTCCCTGGGGGCCTTTCTTGATCTTTCCCTGTACTAGTCTTTCACCTCAAGTACTGTGTGCAGTTCTAGGCACCACAATATAAGGTTATAATGCTACTAGAGAACATCTAAAGGAGAACTATGAGGATGGTGAAGGGTCTTGAGGGGAAGCCATATGAGGACTGGCTGAGGTCACTTGTTCATCCTGGAGGAGAGGAGACTGAAGGGTGACTTCATAAAGTCTACAGCTTCCTCATGAGGGAAGTGCAGCAGGGCAGGCACTGATCTCTCTGGTGACAGACAATGGGGTCTGAGGGAATGGCATGAGGCTGTGTCAGAGGCAGTTTAGGCTGTATATTAGGAAAAGGTTCTTCACCCAGATCGTGGTGGGGCACAGGATCAGCCTCCCCAGGGCAGTGGTCACAGCACCAAGCCTGGCAGAGTTCAAGAAGCATTTGGACAGTGCTCTCAGAGACATGGTGAGGCTCTTGTGGCTGTCCTGTGCAGGGCCTGAGTTGGACTTGATAATCCTTGTGGGTCTCTTCCCACTCAGGATATTCTAAGACTCTTTCAAAAATGCAGCTTGATAGAGTAGACACACAAGAGGAAACACTGTTAATGTCAACAACATGATCCAGGCACTTCCAAGACTGTTTAGGGACTCAGTAGCTGCAGTATTTGCTTTTCAGCTCCCTATGGAACTACCAGCACCACACCGCCCACTTACCTCTTCTTTTGTATTCTCCATTTTTCAGGATGATGGCATGGGACAAAAGTGGGCACTAAATCACTGTTTCTATATCTTACACTTTGCATCCTGGGAATTTACAGTTCTGTCCGTATTTAGCCTGAGTGTGGGTGAACTCTAAGGAGAAGGTGTGGGAGAGCAATTTTACAAGGCTGGAAAACTACTGTTCAGTAGCCTTTAGTCATCTGCAGGACCTTTTCCCAGCTGATACACCTTATTAACAGCACAGGCTAGATATTTATAGAGCCACTGCATCAAGAATTTCTTTCATAGACAAGCTGTTCATACTCTGCAGGACCACAGCACTTGGTGAAGGAGGCTGAGCAATCTTTATTGAGGCAGCAGTGTGACCTCATACCCTGCTGCTAACAGGAGCATAACAGCAATGGAAGATTAATTTTCTATTTCTTTCCCCAGAGTGTGAAAGTGTATCTCTTTCAGGTTCAATCTCAAATAAAAGAATGAGGTGGAAAAATTCAGCTCTGCTTTCCCTGTTCCCCTTTTATTTGGTCAAGAAACAATTCTATAATTTAGATTCTACACAGTTACAATTACTCTTATATTTTTACTAACTCCACAACACTTTTAAGTCACTACAGAGAAAAAAAATGCAAATCCTACAGAAGAGGAGAAAAATAGGTTCTGAGATTTCATTTCTTTTATGTTCACACTTGGTATTAACACCTGGTTAGAAAATGTACTGTGTCATTTTCGTAAAGCCATTTTCCATTCTTAGGATGGACCATCAAGATAAAATCATAAGAGGTGGACAAAGGGACTGTGTATTATGCTTCTTGCACTTAATTTAGTTTATAGACTGGTACAATAGCTGTAGCTAATGAAAACCGCAGGAACAGCATAGCACATCAAAATACAGTGTTTTAAAAACACTTTGGCACAGTTCAAGAGTGCTTGGTTCATAATAGCAGAAAGTAGGGTCTGATATTTGAGAATTATAACAGTGACACAGACCAATGGACCATCTACTGCAGTACTCAAAGCTCAGTCCATATGTGATGCTGTGGAAGCTGTTAGCTTGAATTTGTACTTTCAAACCCAATAGTGCAATATTACTAATTTGTCTGATTTCACTCATGTCAGTGAGCATTTTATGCAGGAAAAGGAGTAGAAGTGTAGAAATTTCTAGAAGGAGCTTTTTAATGATGGATTTTTTTTTTTAAGGGGATACTGTTTTTTCTTCACAAGAGGATGTCCATAGATGTTTTACATTGTAGACCTCTGAGGTACTGGACATTGTAAAAGCAACCATGCTCCTAAGCCTTCACACCATTAATGACAGTTCTCATGAATACTGGGAAATATTTCCAAACCTCTTCAAGCAAAAAGAGAACAAAACTCTTGGTCAGAAAATATATTAGTTTTCCATTTCTGGTCTGCTTAGCTCTTGGGAACTCTGAGGCAAAAGCTTATTATAATTCTCTTCTACTGAAATACCAACTTAGTATTCTTGCTGAAAGAAATTACAAAAATTTAGAGACTATTTTGCTTATCTGATTTACTCCTCGGACACTTTGTTCAGATTTGCAAAAATAAGTAACCATTACTATGAAGTATCTTGGAGTACCTTCTCTGTATTTTTTCGGTGCTAGCCAAACTGAACATTAGTTCTCTTCAGGTGGTTAGATGAGGGATTAGGTAGCCCTGATATCATTCTTGAAGATTGCCATTAAGAACATTTTTTACCATCAGAGAATAATTCTGCAGTTCCTCCTCTACTTTCTCTGGGAAAACTGCAAAGCAATCTTTTTACTGACTGCTTCAAGAACTTCCTGCTATCATTGAGGGGTCGGTGGTGGTTGGTTTTGTTGTTGTTGTTCTTATTATTATCAAAAAGTGAATCTTTTTATCTAATTGTACCTGGTAGCTGAAGGTGGCAGCCACCCTGGACTCCCAGTTTTCTCCATGCCTCTCAAAACCAGAAGTTTGTCAGGAAAACAGTCTGATGAGACCTAGTTTGGTAGTAGCTATTGTTCTACAATGAGTGGTCATTATGGGGCTATCTTTAACTCTCATTCCTTACTTCCTCTTTAAGTAGTGGGAATTGCACCCCTTGGTGTAATTGCATCAGTAATATGCATGTCATTAAGATGATGCAATGTCCTCTGATGAGGATGATGAAGTCACTTGGGTTTAGTTGGTGGGAGCAGCATCTTTACAGGTGTTCCTTTCCCAAGTGGATGTACTTATCAGTGAGCAATTGACACTAAACAATTGTGTCTGGCCTTAGGTTAAATGTAGAAGATGATTCCTATGGTCAGCTCCCTGTAGAGGGCATTTTGGAACAACAGGATGTTTAAAAGAAAAAAAAATAGTACAACATAGTTATCTTAGTTTATGCCTTTAACATGAAATACAATGCCAAAGCTATATATTGCTGCTGTCATGCAGAATAGAGAGCATAATGCCTGCAAACAGGCCATTTGCTTCTATCTGAGCAAACATGTCTCTTCAGAAAACAAAACATAGCCTGTCTTTTGCTTGAACCAGCACATTTCCAAGGAGATTTTTTTTCTGCTCCAAGGTTATTGGTCAGATCCCACTTGGAATCCTGGTGACACATAGAAAATAAATCCGGTGCCTCTGAAGTCTTGAAAACAGAAGAACTTCATTCAGTTTTGTTGGAGGTTTTGGTTTTGAGTGTGATAATTTGTGCAGGCATTGAACTTTGGTCAAGAGATATTTCTGTTTCATGTGTTCTAGATAATACTATTGTTATATTATCTTTTAGTCTATTTGCTTTTTCTCTTTTGGTTGTCTTAAAATGTATTTTATTTTCTTTAGTTAGAAAAAGTTTCTCAAGCACTTGGGACAAGTCCTTTTAGAAAGAGTAGATTAGAACACTGTAGTTTGAGAAAGAGTGTCTGCTGTAGTTGTGCAACTGAAATAATGGTTTGGAGTGGAACTGATAAAAAGCTGGATAATAGGCCAGCAAACAGGATGTCTGCAGTCCATCAAGGACTAAATGAGATCTATATAAAGCAACAGTGTAATTGTAAAATCAAGACATGTAGACTGGAAAATATCCAAAAATAACATTTGAAGATATGTCATAAACTGACCATGTGGTTCTGATAAAAGACTAGAATGACACTGTATTTAGCATATAGGTAAAGCAGATAAATTAATTCAAAAGTCTTAATAGTTGCCCTATGACATCCAGTAAAAAACCAGTCAACATGTAAGGTACTGATTCCCTGGGCATGAAACAGAGCTGTGGCTTTGATATTTTATATTGTTTCTTGGAGATGTTGATCCTCATGGTGTTTGGCCCCCATACACAGGGCTATGCTTATTAGTTGTCATATTGTCTGAAGAAGGAACCCACATGACAGGCCAAACATTAAGGACAGATGAATGACCATGGTCTGTGGTTTTTTCTCCTCCAATTAAATCACTGTAGTTGTTTGGTAGTGGTTGGATTGTTGACAGATTTGCTGCAGACATTGGAAGAGGCAGATCCAAGAGGTAAGAAGTGAGCATTCTTTCTGAGAACCACTTCATGTTCCTGGACACTGTGGCTTCATCAACAGCTTTGGCAGATTAAATACTTCATATTTAGATACCAAATTCTGCCTCTGGAAGGATTTGGAAGCCACTGAACAAAATTTCACATGCTTTCCAGGAGCATCTTAGTCCTGTTAGGGCTCTGGTGTCTATGATCCACAAAATTATGATCCATGGAATTAGCTGTCTCAGCATGGTGAGAGGTATGTCTCCAGCCACATCAGTTCCTCAACAGTTGTCTACAAATGTCTTGGGTCATATCAGGCTTAGAGTTACCAAAGGGCACCTAGAAGGCAACAATGTCAGAAATCCAGAAAAAGTGGGTTTGAAATAAAAACAAACCATAAATCTAAGCAAATCATATGAAACAAAACCAAACCAAAACATCTTATCATCTCAGATCCTGTCTGAAGATGCAGAGAGAGGAGTAGCTTCCATATTGCATAAACAGTACATACATACAGAGAAAAGAGAATAGAACTGTAAAAATATTACTTGTTCCTCGGACATTTGAATGAAGGAAGGAGTCTGTCCTTCTTTTAGTTAACTTTAATATCTGAGTTATTTGTTCCTTGATAAAAAAAATATAGAAAATGATGCATGAAGTTTGTAATTTCAAAGGGTTTGTTGCAATTTTATGGTCTATATTATAGCTTCAATAAAGTATTTTGTTAATGATATCTCTGAAGGTGGTCTATGCCTTGTGCTAAGCAGTCAGGCTCCTGCCAAAGAAGAGGCAAGACATTTTGAGGGAATGGAGAAGGTTTTTCAGAAGTCTTAATTCCAGACTCAGCTCTGACTTTAAGCACGATGAAAGCTATATCCAGTTCATTAGACACAGCAAATAATTGCAGGATTATCATTCTATCCAGGTATAAGCTTTGTTAGGGGTAGCATCACTCCACATCTTCACTCCAAGAAGAGAGGCCTCTAGCATACTAACTGCCTTGAGAAGGAATCAAAAAGGGATTAAAATTCATAATTATCCTTTGAATTACTATTTTGGGGATATGTAATCTGAATTGTAACTTCTTTAGCAAAGGGCACTGCAGAAGGTCTAGATCTATTTAGGAAGCATCAGAGCTACAGTTCTCATGGGACAAAACACAGCAATTCTTCCAAAAATAAAAGTAGTTACAAGAAATAGCTTATTTTTATTTATTTTATGTAGGGCTTTTTAAAGGCCATCTATTAAATAAAAATATGGTCTGTTCTCTGTCTTCCAAAAGCTCTAAAAATTGTCATGGTATGCATAGTTTCTCTAACTGGTTATTCAAACGTTCTGTTCTTTTTTTGAGGTCTGTGAAGTACAATGACTTCTCATTAACTTCACAATGTGGATGTATAGTTTAAATCAAGAGCCAAGTATTGTGTGATCCAGGCTATCAAAATCCCACTTGAGCACTAAGAATTTCAAGCATAGAACATATATACCAGGCAAAAATCCAGGTAGTGAATCTTTTGTATATAAAATCATTAAACACTACGAAGTACGAAAATTGCCCAGGTATTCAACTTAAGTCCTTGTGAGGGTTGTCTTTGATTAGAGTTTTGGGGTGGGTTTCTTAATGCCTTGTTAGGGAGAGAGACATGTATAGCTTGTTCTAATCCAAATTTGTGCAGATAGATATAGTTTGAATATTCGAATTTCTTGGAAAACATCAACCTTTTAGGGCTTCAGTTGGTCACTGGATAGAAGGTGATGATCTTCTTCCTACTAGTTTAATTTCTTTTATTCTGATTGAATAAAACTAGATTAGAGACAATTGTTAGATACTGGAAATAGTTGTCTTTCCTCTAACCAATGTCAGTGTTTGAGCAAGCAATTGCATGTGTTTTAGTCTCACCTTAGACAAACCAAGATGTTGTTGCCTTTTGGGGGAGTCTGAGGGAGTGGTTATGTTGCATGCAAAGTGAGCCACATGGATGTAGACAAGCCCCTTAGTGACTTACAGCAAACTGCCTGGTGAGGTTCAATTCTGTGCCCATCAATAGAGGAAGGACAAACCTAATTTAGTCACACAGGCCTTTGTTTCAAAGGTTTTTAAAGATATTTAACTCTCATTTACTGCGTATAAAACATTAGGCATACCAGAGAGGCCTGTTAACTTGATCCCAGAAGGCACTTTTGCATTTCTCCTCCCTTAATACTCATTTTCCAGGATTTCTAGTGCTGCTGAGCACTGTGAAAGTGTCATCCATTTGCCTTTGGCAATGCAGCATACATGGGATATGTTTTGTATAATAAAAGTTTAAAAGCCAATGGGGAAATGTTGATTTTCTTTGTGGCAAAAGTTGCTTTATACATAAAGGAGATCTATAAAATTAAGAAGCTTATGTAATAGCATCTAAAGTCTATAAAATTATTATTATTTAAATCCATTATAAAAAATACCTAGCATATCATTGACTAAACTTTAGGATCTGTACTGAGTCTCGCTAAATTGAGCTGTTGGCCTAAGAGCTGTCAAAGAATGAGGAAAAAAAGTAATTTACTACCAATAGAGGATGCAAAAATGAGTTGAATCTAAGGTGATGTAAAAAAAATACAAATAAGCTTATTAAAAAATGGCAGTCAGTATAATCTTGATGCATAAAGTTTAATTTATTCCTAAAACCTAGATTTCTATGGAAAAATACACTAAAATAATGCATAGAAAGCATTGGGGATTTTCCCCTTAGTAGTTCACAGATGGATAATTCATCAACCAGTTCTCAAAACAAGAAGACAGATTTTTCTTGGTATAAATTATCATGTATTTCTCACTGTAGCTCCTGTTTAGGGCCAGCTTAAAACTTGAAAAGGTGCAAGAATAAAACTCCCTTTCCTCTGCCCTTTTCCCCATCTAATGACAGTGAAAATGTTTTCTGAAGAGCTTCTAGAAACTCCTCCAAGATAAACAATTGCCAAGAGAATATTAAATGTTTGGGGGATTTTTAAAAAAAGCAGTGGGTGAACACTAAACTTTGCTTTAGGGACAAATCTAACTGTGTCAGAGTCTCTTTGTGTAACTTAACAGCATGAGCTTGCCATACAAAACAGTTACTCATCAATCAAAAAAAAAAAGACAGGAAGGTAGAAACTAGTGTCTTAGAAATATGTTCTGTATTTACCACTTTTCATCGAGTGGTTTTCCAGGCAAAATTGTAGCAGTGGAGGACTATTTGATGATTTAAAGCAGAAACATTTTGCAATCCTAGTGGATCTTAATGTTGAAATATTAATGTCTTGCTCCTTTCCACCTTTTCTTCTCAGTGTTTTTTGAGTTATGTGATATGTTAGACACAAAAGGCTTTCACATTTAGGAAAAGCAACGGATCCAGTAAGACACCTGACTAAACAGAGACAATATGAATTTAGTTTTTGTGATTCACTCCTACCCATAGGAGTTAATTCATCTGTGTTTTGTCTTAATTGTTTGGTTCTCATTCACTCAACTCTTGATCTAGTCTTGTATGACAACCAACTTTGTGTTTAAGCACAGGCGTTGGGTTGCCTTCATAACCCTATTGAAAGTACAAATGCCAAATGTGCCTGCATCAAGTTAGAGAGTGATGAAGTCTTGGAACAACTCAAGCACAAAACCAACTAGGCCAGGTGAGAAATTGTCCAATACTTTTCCCTAGATTTTAAGAGGGAAGAGGGAGGAAGGGAAGAGCAGAGCCATGTGAAACTGGCTCAGCGACCAGGGCCTGCAGCTGTGTCAATATCACATTGTAGCTGCCAAATGTCTCTGTGACTGGTGAGAGCAGCTTTTACTCCAGCTGGGAATACAGAGCTATTTTTCACAAACATTGCCTTCCTTCTAATAAATGAGATATACTAGGATCTGTTTTTATGGTCTAATGGACTTAAAATTACTCTTTGCAGCCGAATTATGTCCTGTTTTGAAGTCTGCTGAGGCCAATGCAGACACATTGCACACGTAAATGAAATGACACTTCAGAGCAAAGAAGCATCTGGAGAAGACACAACTTTCATGACTTCTCCGTGTATCTCCTGGGTACATATGGTTATAGCATGCAGCAAAGACAGTTCTATCAAATCTTGTACCAGATCACTAACACAATCAAAGAATCACTGAACATCCCAGATTGAAGGGACCTTGAAACATCACTTTTTCCAACCTTTCGCAGGAAAGACACTCTAAATGTGATGCTGTAGTACCCTGTCCAACTGCACCTTGAAAACCTCCAGTGACAGGGACTCTACTACAACCAAACAAAACACTGAAAAGCAAACACAAAAAACCACAACCACCCTATTTCTTAGGTTTCTTATTGCTGGTATACAGATATTGTTACTTTATAAAAAAAACCAAAAACACATATTTTATTTTTTTAAAACTATGCTTTCTTTAATTTGGAAAGCATGCAACTATATTGACTTGAAATACCTAATAATAACAAACTGGCTTTGCACAATAATAACTTCAAAAACCTCTCAGAATTGGTGTTCTTGTTTTATCTTTCACTTGTAATGTTCTGAAGTCAATTTACACATTACTAAATATTAAACCACCTAAATCAGCAAGTCAGAAATTTGGCTTTAAAATGGGCTAGATTTCCTGTATAACCAGCAAAGAATTGGTAATGAAGTGCAGAGTGTTTCACAAATACATACATACTTCATAGGATTGTCTCTCAGTGCATGTGGAAGAGATAAAAGTACTCTGGAAGAAGTTCAAAGGAAATATCCTAGTAACTATGGAAACAAAAGCCCTTCTGCCCTACATTGTGAAGAAATAAAAGATTAAGTTAGACTAAATGAACATCATCTTTTTAGTACCAGTTTGGCTGAGACACATTTGTCCTGCAGAGTTGATGAGGCTTTGAAGGAGATAATTATGAGATATCTCCATAAAACTCCAAATGCTTTTCTTATGACCTGGGGACAGCCTTGAAACAAGCACCTTACAGCATCATTCACTCACATATGATTGAGATCAAACTCTGTTTCAGAAAAACACTTCTTCATGTTTGGCTGGAGTTCCAGATTTTGTGCCAAATATGGGAACCAGTGATTTCAATTTTAGTATGGCTCAGGCTCTGGACTTTTTAATAATAAATAAGTAAATGAACTTCATAAGTTCAATATGGCAGAAAATACAACTCTGGTCAACAAATGAGAAACATGAAAACCTATATTCCTGTCCTTTCATAAACCTTTGGATAGCATTTTATTCTAATAAACATAACCCAATAATAGTTACTTAAAGAGGATAATATAAGAAAATGTTACAAAAGCACTGGAGTCATTCAGTGTGAGATTAATACAAGAATTCTGGTCCATCTAAGGTTCTTCAACCATTTCACCACTGTAATAGCAATGGGCAGGAAAAGGATAGTACAACATTATGTATCCCATGTTAATATGAAACATTTTTTTATTAGTGTTATTGGTTAAATAAAAAATTGCACATTTTCCTTATAATTTTGACACATATTTATTCCAGTTTCATCCCTTGTCATTTCTTTATCTGTTTTTCTTTTATTCTGAAATAGTTTTTGTGTGGGCAAACTTGTTCACTTTTGTTTGAGTTACATCAGAGTCATAGTTTGGCAGCTGAGAAATATTGCTTGTCAAAGATCTCCTGGAAAACTGCATATATTTTTGAATTTTGTTGTTAATTTCCTGAAGGCAGTTCTTGAAGTGCATCTGTCCTTTCTTCTGGCTTATTTCCTGAAAGCCTCATTTGTCCTTTTGAGAATTTTTATCCTTTAGCTTAGTCTTCTTTGTGTTTTTGTTAGGTTATCAGCTGAGGTTATATGTCATATGTATTTTACTTTTGCATCCACTGCATGTTAGTAATTTGAAGTACTACTTTTTCTCTGTATTAATAGTTGTGTAAAAAATATACCAAGGGTGAATTGTGAGATATTTCAGTAGACTCACCTATACCTTATTTTAAAATTACACTAACTGTTTTTCAAACGTGAAGGATTCACTCATATTCTGAGCATTTTCCCTCTATGCTAACAAGCCACTAATTATTATGAATGATTTCACTACAGGTAACATTTTTCATGAAAGTTTTATAGAGTTTTTTCCTTTCTGCTATCTTCAGCATTCTTACAAAACCCATAAAGGCTTAAAGCTCTGTGAAGAATTAAATGATTCATCTGAGGCAGTTTTGCAAGACAGGTCTAAAGTCCCACTTGAATTTTTTGATTCTGAATTATGAACTTACAGCATGACTACTGTAGTCTCACTTAGAATGAATGGAATTTACTGTAGGAAATATGAAACAATAGGATCTGTTCGTCTTTATCAGAAAGGCTTTTAATTTAACTAGCAACAATATCTTGCCAGGGAAAGTTCCTCAAAGCACTTTACTCAGATTTTGGTAACGAACCAATGAGGCTTGGTTACTATCTTTTGCATTTGTCAAGAGTAGGACTCAAGATAGCAATGAAATTGTTAGAATGCTGCAAAAATTGTATTCTGTTTTATTCACATGTAATTAATTATAGGATTGCCTAACCCATGCCTAGAAAAAACCTAAGCATAGCAAAAAAGCCTCCACAACATACTTTTGTCTTTGTCCTCAGCTTTCACTACATAAAATGAGAACTGTTGCAATTACCTTTTGCAGAGACTTGGAAGTTGATAACTGAGCAGACATAATGAATAGTTTTCTCCACTTTGGGTCTGTGGCCCTAGGCAGAGATAAAGCTCTGAGATCATCCCATTCTCCTTTTCAACTACATAATTATTTCAGCTACAGCAGCACCTTGGAGCTGTAATCAAGCTCTGAGATTCCTTGATGCTACAGAGCATACAATTACAGAATAAAAAGAGGTCTCTGCTTGTCTGCACTGATGCACTGAGTAGTAAAAAGAGAGACATGAGATGGGTAGAGACTGATGCAGGAACAAAATAAAAAGAGAAGCGATACTAGACAACCCATGTCAGTCAAAGGTCTCTCTGTGTACATGTTCAGGTTTCTGCACTGCAGAGGTTACGTTGTGCAGGCTGGCTTGTATAAGAAGAAAGAAGTAACTTTTCAAACCTTTATGAGGAGCTGCTCTCCAGTGGCTGCGTGGGTGAAGGCTGTGATTGCACTTGCAGCTCTCTGTCGTAGCAAAGCACTTGTTCCAAAATCCTCAGCCATGCTGCTTTGGTGATTGGTTTCCTTAGCAAGGGGTACTTCAGAAACAGAGGTATTTGTAATCTGTTTCCTACAGTGCAGGACTTGAAGAAAGAAATGTCTCAATTTAAAGTTTACTTTACATTTAAACATTTACTACGTTTTTGAACTGTCCTTAAACAGCTTAGTATTATAACACAGAGTGTTGGCTCTGTTACACACAAGAGGGTGGCTACAGACACAAGCAATGTGCTTCAAACTCAAAACTCAGTGCCAGCGTAAAAAAGCTTTCTTATCTATACTTTTCTTGTAAATATATCTCTGCCTACTTTGATAGCTTGTGAGTATTATCCTGTTCATAATTATTCTTCCATGCAATTCCTTAAATATAGGAGGTAAACTTCTTAAAAGATAAATAAATTTTTAAATTGACAAAAGTGCCCCTCTGACAAAATTAGTTATTTCAATATATAACAGGATCATGATACTTCTTGTGAGGTTTTAAAGTTAAATAGGCTGAGGAGAATGAGAAGGATTGTTTAGAAAATGCTACTTTTCTTTCTGAAAACCCACAGGGTGTCCCCATCCTTACTGTGTCATGAATTTCTACTTTAGTTTGAGTAATCTCAATTATCCAACAGCAGTGCACTGGGGAAGAGAACTTGTCTTCAATATCAAAATAGAGGATAAAAATAATCTGTGCTTTTGCCAGAGCTATTTCTTGCCCTTTATTTCAGCTGATTGCTTCTATTTTCACTTAAAGCCTTTAGTATCAGCTGTGCTATTTCTACGTGAAGAAATAGTCATAGAAAACTAGATTTGATTTTACAATTTTACAAAGCTATCTAATACTCTTACTCTACTATGTCTTTTAAGTTATATTCTAAGCCATAGTACAGAAAAATTTGCTTACACAACCTGGTGACATAGCTGTAACTTGGAGCCCTTTTTCTGCGCCATGTTCTCTCACTAGTGTATTTTCCTCATGCTACTCTGTAATCTGTTAAAATGATGATAATATCTAGGTAGGGTATGCTTCTACTCCTCTAAAATCAGTATCAAGTTCGAAAAGGGTCTTCTGGCTTTTCAACTTATTTCCCAACTAGACAGATGCACTGTGCTGTTTCAAATTAAATTGAATTTTGTGCGCCAATGAGGGTTAGCAATAATAGGGAAGTTAAACAAGATGACATCATCATAAATTATTTCATACTTATTCATCCTTAATATTCCTTTTGTCTAAGTGACTTCCAAATAAGTAATTCAAAATATCTTAGTAAAACTGGAGAAGTAATAATGTTTGGTAGTAGTAGTAGCAGCAGCAGTATTATTAGTGTTATTGTTGAAATTTCTGTTTTATTTTGTCTTTAAATGTGTGCAAAGTCATGTCCTTGGTAGAAATCATCAAATGTGGAAATGCATACTGTGGAATTACTCTTAACTAGAACTAGTTCCTGAGAAAAGAATCCTGCTTACTGTGAATTATAACTGAATGTGAACTAAAAATCTTAGACTGCTATTAAACAAAGCATTGTAGGAATTGGATAAAGGAACATAATTTATAATGCATTCAGTGTAACATGTCTATTCTACCTAGTACTACAGTATTAGTAGCTTCTGGAGTATTTGTCCCCTTTTGGGTATCACACTGAAGAAATGCCATTGGAAATTTAAAAGAAAAGAACAAGTGAAACCTATTGCAAATTTTGAAAACATGACCTTAGATCAAAAGATGAAAGAAGTGATTGTTCAGTTTGGAGAATAAAAAACTACAGAGTGCCAGAAGTCTTCCAACATCTCAGTGTTATCTACAAATAGGAAAGGAGCACAACACTCACTCCATTCTGGTTCTGAGGAGGAATATATAGCAGGCAGCACAATATTTAAAAAAGGGCAGATTTAAGCAGTTTAGTTAAGCACGAAATATAACAGTAGGGACAGTGAAGAATGGAAACAACCCAAAAGTTTAACTGATAGTTTAAATCAATTGGAGAAATACACTGTAAAGAATTTACAAATAATGAATTCTGTCATGGAACAGGAGGTTGGCCTGGATATGCTTGAAGTGTGCTTTCCCCCCTTGTTTTCTTTTGTATTTCACCTTGTATGAAAAATTAATGTGACTCTTTAGCATAATTTCTAAATTTACTTGTCCAAGACTATCCAGAAGAGAGTAAAAGGTAAATCCAGTAGAAGGTAGCTTTTTTTTTTTCATTTTTAAACAGCAAGTGTAGTTTAAGCAAAAATTGCTTGATTGAATAGCAATTATGAAATCTGATATATTTGAGAAATTTCAGTGTCATGGAAGAGAAACACATATACACAACTGTTGTATTGCAAATAGCATTTGTTTACTGTGTATGTAAAACCTAATTGTAATTTTGGCCTTTTATCAAAGACACAAAGTGATTTTTTACAGTTTAATATTTCTAATAACATAATAATTGCAAGTAAATTCAACGTATTTTATCATCACCTGATAAAGTCTAACATTTGCTGTAACTTACTATTTTAGCAGTTTTGTTCCAGTATTTGCACTCAAATGTGAAAATATGGTAGAGACAAAGGTTCAGGTTTTAAGAAATGGTGTATACATGGGTTCTCTTAAAATAAAAAAAGTACTAAAATGAAGAATTTACAGTAGCAATGTATGAACTCATTATAGAATAGCTGTTGCATATGAAAAGTAGGCTAGCTAGCTTTCTCCACTTGTAAAATGCATTGGGGGCATCATTGTACTATATAGGTATAATATAAGGTTTGGTCCACATTGCTACACAATTCTTTAAGGAGAAAAATAAGAAAACAATTCTAAAAATTTGAAGCTAAGTAGCAGAAGGAAAAAAAACCCATAGAACTGCATCAAATATGTCAATGAAAAATCTCAGCAAATTGTGTGAAAAGAATTATGTTGCAATGTCTGTTTGTCCCAAAAATATATAATATTAAAGAGCTGAAAAAAACAGCCTGCTTACAAACCAGAAGTAAAAATCTGTTCTCTACCACATGGCTTGCTCATGCACTGCCATATTTCATCCTTTCTTCCTTAGCTGATGATATATAGGTGTGTCAGTGAACTAATGAGGTTTTCTTACAAGAGTCAGAAGATTTTCTCTTTTAATGAAATATATAAATAAAACAAATTCAACTGCAAAACCTATGCCAACCTGAAAATTATTACAGAATCAAATTAAGGCCAAAAATTATTTTCAGTTATTCTTTTGACAGCATTTTAGAACATTTGTAAAAAGTGAGTAATTATCCTCTGAAGCCCAGATGGGCACAGGCAAGCCTGTATGCGCATGGGCAGAATCCATCCCTATAAATCCTCCAGCTGAAGTTTGTGAATGCTCAGGAGGAAACTATACATCACTGCAGCACTACTCAGTGAAGAAAAAGGGCAAAACAGATGAGCTTTAAACCAATTCATAGAAATGATTCTTTGATTTCTCTGGAGGGCTAAAGAAAGAGAGCACCTATTTCAGAACTCCCCAGTGGCTTTCCATCAACACATTCCCAGTTTGCATCTTCTACAGAAGATTCACAGAAGTGTCGACTCCAGACGGTGGCTTTGGAAAGGGGGTAGTAAGAAGACAAAAATTCTTGAGGAATGGTGGGGCTGCTGTCCAATTTTGTTTTTAAATAGGGTCTTACTGAGTTTTTTTGTGCCATTTCAGTTCGTTTACTGCAGGAACAGATCAAATCGCTTGACACCTTTTTGCTGTTGCTTAACTCAATCAAACTAGAATTCTTAGGGTTTTGTTATGTTGGGGGGTTTCATTGCTGTTTATTTCCTAGAGAGTTGTGTATAGAAACTTGCAGTTCCACTGGTTAATCCAAGGGGGTAGGGACATGGAAATCTCTGTGGTAAAATCAGTCAGTCAGAAAATTTTACTCTAATGGAAATAATTGCATTCAAAGAAAACATACCTGTGCTCTTAGAGAATGGGATGTGTTTTGTGTCTTGAAGTATCAAGTAAAACACATGAAGTCAGTATGCAGGTAAGGGAAAATGTTAAAAGGGATGGAGATATTGACTTTTACTTCCTTTAGAGCTAGCCTGGCTTCAGATTTTCTTGGATGGTGGATTTGCTTTCAGAATAACATAGACAATCCTAGAGAGTGGAAAAAGTTCTACTTGCTTCTCTTCTCCATAAAGTAACCTGGAAGCAACCCTATCTCTTATTGAGGAATTCAAGTCCACGTGATTGTAGCTGAATCTGCTCCATTTCAGTAGTAAGGTCACCAAAGCAACATATATCCTAAATACTACATTTTCACATACATCACCAAAAGAATTATAGGGATGGTAATTTGCTGTGGTGACGTTACAAGAATGGCAACAGCACTTTATTAGGGACACTAGAATAGCAAAAGAACAAGAAGTGAAATGAAAGAACAAGATTATAGCATGCTAGATAGTAATTTCTTTTTTGTTCTTGTTATTAATACAAAAGAAGAAACTACCTATTTTGTGGTTTTAATTTTAAAACTTGCTTGTGTTTAGAAATGTACTTATTTCAGTTATCATTAAAACTTGGTAAGAAATAAATTGAAAGAAAATACAGAAATCATATAAAGAATTTATTATGCTTACCCAATCCATAAGTGGAAAGATAATATTTTAAAAGCCTAATCTCTAATTAAAAGTTTCTAATTATCACCTTGGGTCAATTGTTGAAAACTTCATTGCTGCATCTATATTGATATCCCAGTTTCTAATATAACATCAAGTTTCCACCTTTGGATTTTGTAAATTCTTCTGGTCTGAACATCCTTTTGCTGTTTTACAGTCCAGTTTCTTTCTCAATCCAGGAGTAATGTAATACATCTTGAGCATTTCAAATACTATTTCTGTTGAACCACTTTTACTGCTTAATTTCAATATATAGTCAATATTCAGTAGTAGATGTGTTGGGGTTTTTTCCCCTTCCATGTGCTTGAGAACATGGTTATGTGGCTGTTCCTAGGCTTCTGGAATAACACTCAAATACCTAAAGCTAACCACACATGCAAGTACATTGACTTTGTGAGAGCAGGATTCTGTAGAATATGGAGATTTTCAGAGATCGGATTGGTGGACATTGTACACTTAATCATGAATGATCTCTTTTGCACACAATTATTTAACTTTAAAAGTTTTAAATGATGCCATAAAGTAATACTTTCAGCTATAAAATCACTGTATGTTTTCTGGCAAAATTTAAAAATATTCCTAATATTTTTGCTTTACTGATTCCTGATTCAATTCAACTAAATAAAACATGACCAGTGGTTATAACACAGTATGGCAATAAGGTCATTTCCACTAAGGGAATTACTCATAAAAAATTAAGGGAAATTAAACAATGAAAACCAGTATGATAGCTTCCTGATTTCTGTACAGGGAGAAAGAACTAGAATATGTGAAATAAGTACATAACAAGTAATATCACCATGGTAGTAAGGTGTGTGTTGTAAGTCACTTACTTCCTAGAAACAAGATATTCTTTCTTGTCTCCTGTGCAGACATTTATACTTGTATCATGCTAGAATGATGGCACAAAAATAGAGACAGAAATTTCAGAGATTTGTAAAATGATACCAAGAAGTGCAATAAGAAGGTTCCAGTGGTGGTGCTTTCTTGGTCAGAACTGCATGTCCCTGGCACAGCTGGACAGCGGAGCCAGGAGGGAATCCTGCCTATGGGTGGGTGTAAGGCTGCTGCTCAGGGTTCTGTCTCAATGTGAAAGAGTGCAGTTGGTGACATAGTGTGGCAAGTCTGCCACCCTCTGTAGTTGTCTCCTTTTGCACTGGGAGCCCATTTGGCTTTTAGAGGAATATGAAGGAAGGAAGGAACAGAGGAAAGAGAACCTATTTTGCCCTTACCAATCTCTGAACCATAGGAAATATTATATTGCCAGGGTATACATCTTCCTGATATTATCCTGACCCAGAAAGACACCAAATTACTTTCTTACTGCATTGTGATACAATGTATAAATATGATTAAGATATAGGTCAAAGGAGATACTGTAATTAGCATGAAATAAAATTACATTAGAGGCAAATAATAAATCTTGGTAATAAACTACAGTTTGCTTAAGTGTTGTTTGCTAATACATAAATGAGCAAAGGGAAAAAGCTGCAGAGGAAGGATGCAGGAAATGATGGCAACTGGCATACCTGGTAATGGAATTTCTCCCTGTTTAATAAATATGTTCTGTGGTACCAAAAGAGTTACTGTTTTTCACTGATAAACACAGGGCTGGGTTATAAATCATTCGGAGTGACAGATAACAGTATTTATTCAAGAAGTGTCTCAAGAAATCTAGATTCAGCTGAAGAGATATGAGGATGCTCAGGGGAGGAGAGTTAAGAAGTGAATATGATGCTGTGACAGTATTAAAACATTTTTTTTCTCAGTTTTGTTTCCAAGAATGTTTCAAGTTTTAAATCATGTAATTAATAAATCACTATAAACAGTGGGAACTTTCAGGAAAATAATTACTTGTATCCAGTATTTATTGTAATAGAGATCTCCACCAAAATTTTTAGAGCAAGTAGTCAATTTTACTAGCGGGGTAAACAGTTTAACTCTTTCAAGACATGCATGCTGTAGAAATGCCAGTCAGTGATGGAGAACATAGTGATTCAGAATCCTCTTCCATTTAAAGGCATACAAGAACTAGGAAGCCTTAAGGTACTATGCAATAATTACTATTTGAGTAGCAATCCAAAGACAAACTGTATTTATGGTTTTGAAATGCAAAGGACCAAAATTTTTTGGAGGTAAATAACCAAATCCGTAAGGGTGCTCTCTGTTTGCCTTTTTGAACAGCAGAAAACATCTGGACTTTACTTGTCTGGAATATTAGAAGAAAAAATGCTGGATGAAAGAGAAAACCAGAGACCAGAAGTTCCAGGAATGCAGCCCGTTTTGTATTATAGTCAAAGGTTGTGTAGCTGATTCAAAGATTAGTGTGCCTCCAGGACATTTTTCCAAACAGAAACACTGGGGAAATTAGGAGGAATAGGCTGAAGGTGTGAAGTTGGGCTCCAATGCATTACATCTGCATGGCCATTCTTTTTCAGACGCATGGTCTTGAGTTAGTTTAGTCCAGCGAACCTTTGTATGAAATAAACAGCAGCACAAGAATCGGATAATGCAGTTCAGTTCACACTTTCAGTTAGTTCATTTTAACTTCCCTAAATGTCCTTTTGCAGATGGATGCAAATTCTTGGTCAGTGATATCATTATGTCATCTAGGAGAGCAAAGAAGAAAAGGCAATAAATCCAACTAAAAGTGTTCAAGGTTTAGTAGGGAACAAACTGAAATCTGTAAAGATGTTGAAGATTTGACAATATAAGGTGGTTTCCTCACTTTATTCATTAAAATGAAAAAAAAATCCCCCAAATCCCACGTAATTGCTTGGTGTATAAGAATTTATTGCCTCTCAGGGCTTTAGTGTCCTTTACTAAAGAAACTAAAGCACAGTACGGCAAAACACGTCCTGAGTCATTGACTGAGGTGTGGTGTACTGCTATTGGTTCTTCTCCTGGGGTGCTGGACTCGCATCCAAACATTGTAGCAGTCAGTTCACAGAGCTCAATGAATTTAATTCCAAAAAAGTGACTACAATCACTCTTTCATTGAGCATGAAAATATTATATATGATATAATAATTTTTTCAACGAAATACATATGTTTTTTCTGCTGTTTAATCTCCTTAAGATCTTTCCAAAGTCAACACCAATTTGACTTTTTTATAGTTACTAAGAAGCCAGGTTATTTTAATTATATTTTTTTTAACAGCAAAGAGAAACTATTTGCAATTGTAGACTTATAACAGAGTTTGGGGTTTACATTTTCAAGAATATGCTATATCATGCTGCAGAAGCTATGAGCCCATTAGGCAGTATTCATTAAGTAGTTTTATGGAAATCTTTTCTGTAGCCCTTTTTAAAGGGAATTTAAAGCTGCTATAAGCAGTGGTTTCACTCTGAAAAATCAGTATAATTAGAAAACAAATGCTGAAGTCAGTAGTGTCTCCAGCAAAAAAGATTTACTCAAGACATCTAAAAGTAATCTGCTAGCAAAATGCATATTCACTATTTTAAAATACCTATAAATAACCTGGTATTTGGTCTTGTGAAGATTAGGAGGACCTATTTTAATTTTCTTTTTGTTTTTAATGATGGAAATTAAATTTCTATTTGAAAAAGTCAACAGAAAGCAAGACAAAGTTTCTAAATAAATTGTCTTGACCTATGTTTGTAAAAGCTTATTAATTACTCTTTCTGAATTTGCACTCTAGGTATGGAACATAGGATGTTTCTCAGACATCCAACCATTGCATTCATATAGGCAGGGCTCGAGTCAATGGCCAGTAGCCCAAAAGTGGACATCTAATTGAACATGTGTCTCTTCACCGGATTTTGGAAGCTAACAGGACCCTTGCAAATCCTATTCCAGATTATTGAATAGATCCTGTTGCTGTGAAATGCTATGCTTTAGTTTCTACTTCGGGAGGTAGTTCATCTTTTCTCAGCTTTCCTAAGTCTTGTACAGAAGAGGAGTTTCCTTTCCTAGTTGGTGCAGTAGTAGTCAGAGGATAGCTGTTGGTATTCCCATCCTCCTGCTGCAAAAGTTTTTTCTCTTATTTTTACCCTTTTCTTAAGAAGCTTAAGATTACATTGTTTATGTATTAATGCATTTTTTTTTCTATCGTAATATTCACTGCATGGTATTTTCTCCCAGAACTGTTGAACCACTCGTTTTCTTTAGTGAGTCATTTGTTATACAGGTAAATAATATTTCATAAGATGAATTCAGCATTAAAAAAATGCAAACTGCCTTCTTTCAAAATAATTAAATAGCCAGTAATTTTCTAAGCAGCGCTAAGCTATCAGTGCAGTCATTATCATGGAAAATTTATTGTTTGCATCACCTAGAAACAGACATTTCAAACTACTTTGCTGTCCTCTAGATACAGTCCAGCTCTTGTATTTCAAAATTTCCCTAAACGTGTCTCTATATTCAAGCTATTGTAAACTCACACATAAAGGTATTTTAGCAGCTTTTGGGTTTTCACCTGCATAAGGAACAGTAACAGAGCACACTAGGTTCTTAATAACCATACTTGTAGAAATTCTGCATATTTCATTTTCCTTTTTTTATAGTCTTCTATTTTATTTGAAAGGCACTGTGCCTTTCATATTGCAAAATCAAATTCCTGAAGTGTTAAAGAGACAAGGAAAATGGTGGTCTGCCTTCCTCTGTGTTTTAACAGTTAGACAATTTCTTGTTTGATGTATGACCATATCCCATCAGTCCCTACATTTGTATTTCAGTTTGGTTTTTATAATGGGGTCCATGATCATACCACTTCCAGAGAAGAACAATAGACCCTAGAGAAACCTGAAGGAAGATCTATTCACATAATAGACATTTTGGTTCAGTGGCTGATCCAGAAATGTTGCATGGTGAAGAAGGAAAAGATTGCAGTTGTATTGGAGGTTCCTTTTCAAGTTGAGTGAGAGTGCTTTCATTTGTGTAATTTCTAATACGCTTCAGGACCTAAAAGCAGTTTAGAAACAAAAACATTTAAGTTGAAATACTTCCTATTGAAAATATCAAATAAAAAAAATCGTATTTTGATCTCACCTTCTTGGCTTGTTGTTTTGTTTGGTTTTGTTTTTTTTTTCCCTTTTCCTTCCTTTTTTATTTAGCTTTGAATTTGCTGAAACTATAGCCAAATTCAGGAAATTGCACTTCTTAGAAGATCTATGAATTCCAAGTGATTATGCTCAGGTCTATCTATGCTTCTAGAGTTAGAAGTGAGTTGGGTGAATCATCCAAAGACTAAAAGATGAAAGTGACTATATTTCCCTCCATTATGAATTCGGTGACATACATAATATTCTGTATTACTAAAATGGGTGAAAACTGATGTACTCCTAAATGATGCTGACATTATTCCATTTTGAAACATGCACTTTTTCCCTACATTTGCACTGTAATTCTCTGTAGTCAAGAACAATAAGTTAAAGTATTTTTCCCAAGTTCACACTGTGATTTTTATCATCTACTCTCACAGCCAAGAAATGCCTATGAGTAAGTGCTAAATGTTCAGCATTTCAGAGGGAAAATATTTTCATTGAAGCAGATGCTTCAGGAGCCTAAAACATTTCCTGAAAGTATTGCTACTCCCCACAGGATAAATAAAAGCTTTACAAACCAAATATTTCTTTGACATGAATATGACTACCAGTATTGTTTTCTGTGCAACACACTAAAATAAAATTACCTTCTATATGAAATGAGTAAACAATGTACAGAGGGAATTTATTCCTTCCAACTGTGTTCTGTTACAATCATAAAAATGGCTCCAATGTTCATTAGCCTGTTTATGTATCTGATTAATTGCTTCCATCACATCACCCTTCCTACAATGCCTTCGATATTTATTTGATTGTTTTTGTT
>VWZD01012030.1:10765-26666 GCA_013396695.1 Sakesphorus luctuosus | reverse complement strand
TAGGGCATTAGGTGGTCGAGTTTTTTATTTGTTTGAGTTTTTTTCCAACTGCCTCTAGGCTTCATACCCTGTTATTTATGATTTACCAGACAGTTGTCAATACAGTACTGATGTCCTCCTTTATATAAAGCAGTATTGCCTTGCTGCTATCCCTGATTTGCTTGTCACTGGAAGGCTCGTCTGAAAAATCTCCTGGAGTGGCAAATGCTTTCTTTTCTTTGAGGCCTGTAGAAAACCAATTCCTTCTGATGCTAGAACCTGAATAAAATGAATGCTGTTCTTCTCTCACTCCACTCTTACTGGGTCATCATTAATATTTAGGTTAAAGCAGACTAGCTGACAGGTACCTAGAAAGTCTGCCTCAAGGAAGCGGAGTAATTTTCTCTTAAAAAATTATTTTTAGTAACCTAGCATTTGTCAAGAAGTCATGCTAGTAAAGGTAGCATCAAAAAATAATGTGACTTATGCTCCAAACACTATCAAAATGTCTAAATGTACATGTCTTAAGGTAAGATAGAATCTTCATTTGTTTTCCATATACATATATATACACACACACACACACATATATATATATATATATATATATACACACATATATATATTTATTTATTCCTGTGTGTGATTTCTGAAAGTCATGTAAAGTGACATCCTGTCACTTTTTTCCTTCAGGACTTCAGCCCTGATTCAGCCTTCTTCTCAGATGTACTTCAGGACAAAAGGCAGGACAACATAGAAATAAGAAAATCAAGAAGGACCTGTGCTTTGATTAATGAAGTTAAATACAATTACACAAAACAAGTGGTATATAGGAATCATTTACTACTTCAGGGAGCAATTATGCAAAATAGGACAATGTCTTTGTTCCTTGATTTTGTTAATGGTCTACTCAGAAGAACAAGAATGGTTGATCATTACTTGCCAGAGTAAAATAGTCTTGGATTGACAACATGCCAACATTGAATGGAAATCTTTAAATCTTTGCAGAAAACCTTGGTTTCTAGGCTTGAGTGTCAGGAAAAGGCAGAACTCTGCCTATCCCTGCTAAAAGAATGTGTTATCAGCACACACAAACTGTTTACATACACACACATGTATGAGAATGAACTGTCACAGAACAGGTGGGCTTAGGCCTTCCTTGTCTCATTTCCATGTACTCTGACAATGTCTGTATATTCATTCAAAGTGGTCTGACCCTGTTTCCATCTTTAGTGTATTTCCTGCTTATGCTTGAGTAACGACAGGAGCTCCTGGTTCATCTATATGGGTCTCTTGTCCCCTTTGCCCAATCCATATTATTTGTTTACTCCTTGATTCTCACTCAGAGGCTCTCAACTGTGCCATTGCCAACTGTGAGCTCCATACATTCTTACCCTTCTGTAACACACAGTGTCAGCTCTCCACCTCTCCTGCCCTGCTTATCCTTCACGAACAGCCTGTCACTGTCCAACAGGGCACTCCAGTCACAGATTTCATTCCACCAGGTTTCACTTATGCCAATTATGTCAAATTTCTGGGACTGGGCCAAAGATTAGAGCTCCTCTTGTTTGTTCCTCAATCCAGATGTATTAGTGTAGAAACATTCCAGCTGTAGTACATTGTAGTCAACATCTCTTGAAGCAGATTGAGGGATCTCATGAGTGCCGGTTTTCTCATGTTTTGGCACATCACTCTATTGCTCATCATTGGTGAGCCTGATTCTGCCCCCTTCCCCCTTCCAAGATAGTTTAAAGCTCTGTCAATGAGCCCTTCTAGCTCCTGCACTAAAACTCTTTTTCTTCTCTGAAACAGGTGCATCCCATCAGGTGTCAGTAGACGAGGTGTTGAAAAGATCATCCCATGACCAAAAAACCCCAGATTTTTCTGATTACATCAACCTTGAAGTCAATCATTGACCTGATAGATCTGCCTATTCTTATCAATATTATTCCTTGTTAGAATTCACTGCATGTTGATTTTCAGAGTTCAGTAGTCAGAGTTCACTACATGGTCATTTTCCCCTTCTATGGGTTTTTGGGTGTATAATAAGCTGGAACATTTTCTGCAGTAAGATCATATTTCGCTCTCACATATTTTGCAATATCTAGTACCAGCTTTGTTTGTAATGCAGCTTTGACATATTTGGTTAACCACAAGACCAAGTTCTTAGGAAACCCAACTTCATGGTTCTGTGGGGTAATACAGAGGCAAGAATTAGATGTCTCTCACTGTGTACATACACAGGGCTTTACTTAAGTCTAGTCATCTGTAGTGATCTAATTGTTAATGATATTGTAGTTACTGTCTGGTCACTAAGAGATGTCATGATAATAAATGGGTTTGTTTAGACTGTTCTCATGTCTTGACTTTCTAAATCTGATCTTGTGTCATCATGTAAGTGTAGATACAGAACATACAAATGGTTTTTTAAAGACATAATAAACTCTCAGATAAGAAAAAATGATTACCTATTTTCCTGCAGTTTTGTCAAAGAGAAAATTAAGATACATCTGAAAGTCAATGTTACTGTTAGATTTCTAAATTAAGATCTAGAAACGATATTATTAGAACTGAAAATTTGCGTGAAATATTTTCTGCTACGCACTTCAGTGCCAAAATATTCTGTAAATTCATTGTACATTTTTCTAATTGTTTATTTCAGAGAAAAACCATCTTTTTAAAATTGAATTTGCTACTTGAACTTTTTTCTTTTTCTTTAAATTCAAACTAACTTTGTTTCAAAACATCCTTCAGTTCTCTTAGAACAAACTTGAACAAGGCTCTGTATAAAGCAAACTCTTTTCCTTTTCTTTTCTATTCCCACAATTGCTGATTAACTGAAAAATCAGTCCATGAGTCTGTGGGATTAACTCAGTAAGACCTGGTAGTTAGAGGAAAATTGCGGAAGCAACTGTGATTTACTATCTGTTTTCTGACTTTTTTTTTGTTTGGTGTCAATGAATAGAAGATGTACCAAAACATGCTCAGACTTCTTTAACAGACTGTAAAGTCTTGAAATAATACAGATGCCATCTATACTACATTCTTCTGGTGGATTGCTACAGTCTGGTCACTCCTTTTAGGTTTTTTTTGCTTTTGACCTTTTCAAACAAACTATGACATATCCTAGTGATTTGAGTGGAGACTTGAGACTTGAACTCCACAGAGGCTTGAATCAACTCGGCTAATTCCAGCATGCAACTAGAGAGCGACTGAGAAAGTCAGTGAACTTATTCAAGCCCTGCCTGTAAAATTCTGAAAAAGAGAGATCCCATTTACCTTGATGTCTTTCTGACACATTGCACTGAATGAGTCTTAATAAAAGTACACTATCAGAATTTTAGTTACTCACACAGATAATGGTTTCAATAGCACTTCTTTCCTTCCTTCTTCCTATAGGTAATTAACTACTAACTCTTCCAGAGACAGCACCATTGGATAGAAGATGTCAACCCAGAGGGGTTTTGAAGGTTAATTGACAGTTATAGACAAACTTTGTTAAAAGGAGAGAAAGAACAAAATTTGAAAATATCAGTTTAGAAAGAGCAACCTCTGTCTAAATTGCATCAAAGTGTTTGCATTCTGAAACCTATTTGACTGAAACAGAACAATTAAATTCAGGCAATCCTGTGAAGTCATAAAGGCAGTGAGTAGTACTGGGAGAAGCATTTGAGGTATTAAATAAAACCTATTACAGGTCAAGAGGAGAGGGTACACTCCATGCTTTTTATATCCCTGCTGATTATGGCTTTCTGTGACTATGGTGAGAATTAAAGTAATATGTAATGTTTGCACTAGAGTGCCTGGCCATTTTCTTCAGCTGTCAGGAAAGAGTATGCTGACTGAGATAATTTAAGACTGCAAGTCCTATGAAATGCATTAAAGTTGACTTGAGTTGTCATGTGTTACATAAAAAATGGATTCTGGGTTGTGGATATGAAAAGGTCATACAAAAGGAAACTTTAAAGCTTCTGATGACTTGACACAATCACACAGTAAAGCGATGTAAACATTTCCTAGATGAAATCTTAAATATCTCTCATAATTTTCAAGTATCGTGAGCACAATGACTAATGATAGAAAAGAGAATTTGAATTTGCTGAAACAGAAACCACCTCTATATAATTTTAAAGATATTAATGTCTTTGAAGACATTAATGTTTTTATCCAGCTGTCAAAAGGTGCTGGGTCTTTCTGAAAACCAGTGATATAAAACATGACAAATAATTGAATGACATCACAAATAGGAAATAGGAACAAAAGAGTTATTAGGCAAAGCATTTCCATATTTTTATTACATTTTGTTTCAATGTGTTCCATATTTTCCTTCCATAGTTCCATATTTCCTCTGCATTTTTCTCTGCAGCACTATCCTATATAGCTTGAGAACAAAAAAAATAGATGACCCAGTGTACAGGTTTAGAAGATCACAATACATTTGTCTTAGTGGTAATGGGCTAACTCCTAGNTGAATTATGCATTATATTCTTCACCCACCCACTGGACCTTGAAGCATGTTTAAGGCAAGTCTTCTGATACCTGCAGAATTACAACATGAATTCCTGTAAGAGTAGCACTTAAATTTCTGCTTTTCAAGTGCTTTATCATGGAAAAAAACCCAAGAGTGCAGCAGATGCTGAACATGTCAGGTTGGGAAGGAACAGATCAGTGCAGGTCTTCTGCACGCATACTACAGTTTGGTTTTCAGTATATGCAAAGCAATCAGCTGTGGAACCGAGGCTGGAAGTGCCTCTCAACAAAGTAAACCTATTTGCCATTCCTTGGACATTAAGGACAGAAAAACAAAACACTGAATTAGGGTTCCACCCTGCTGGCTATAGTGTTCTTAAGGGATTATTACTAACAGCTCTGAACTATGTAAGTATGTTCTATTCTTAAGGTAACAACCTATGGCTTTAGAGTATTTGAAAGGAGGGATGGGGAAAGTGTCTACATTCTTAGCTCAAGTTGCTGAATATTTCATAGTTACTAATGTGTAACTACTATTTTTATTCAGTGATTTTCAGGTGTTGTTTTCTTTCCAAGGCTCTTAGAAGGATTAGTTACAACTACACTGCTGGTTTATATAAGTGCAACTCTGATGCCAGAAATAGATTTTTTTCCCCATTTATTCCCTTTTTAAAATTATGAGCTATTCCTAAATTGCTTCTCTCTTAAGTCTAAAAACCTGATTCCAACATCATTACCTTTAAAAAATCTCATCTTCCTCTCCCAGGACTCTTTACATATTCAGTGGACACTTGGTCTGTGACTAGGTGATGCTGAGTTAAGGGACTGCCAAGAACGTTTCATAGTAAAAGCAGCAGAGGCTTGTCCTGCCTCAACTCTTCTGCCACACTGAAGGTTGCTTATATAAAAAATATTTGTGTTCGGGGATTTTTTGGGGCACATTATGAAGTGTCTGGGAGTCCAAATACAGATTTAGAACTGAACTGTGAGAAATACACCCCAAAATCAATAGAACTTGTCACAAAGAAACTGACATATACTATTATGCACACACACACACAAATAGTTTCAAAACATACTGAGTGCTTGGGAATACAATTTTTAATCCTGATATTGAGTTTTCATCCATAAAACTCAGAGAAGGTGTTGACTCCCTTGAAGGCAGGGAGACCCTGCAGAAAGACCTCAACAAATCAGGGGACTGGGCAATCACCAACCATATGAAGTTCAACAAGGGAAACTGCCAGATTCTGTACCTGGGATGGGACAATCCTAGATGTACATACAGGCTGGGGAAGGAGAGGCTGGAGAGCAGTGCTACAGAAAGAGACCTGGGGGTGCTGGTCAATGGCCAGCAAGCTGAATATGAGTCAGCAGTGCCCTGTGACATGACCCCACAGAATGGCCTGAACTTGTGTCAGGAGAGGTGTGGCTGGATGTTAGGAAAAGCTTCTTCCCCCAGAGGGTGGTTGAGCACAGAAACAGGCTCCCTAGGGAAGTGGTCACAGAACCAAGGCTGCCACAATTCAGTAAGAGTTTGGAATATACTCTCAGGCCCATGGTGTGAGTCTTGGGGATGGTCATGTGCAGGGCTAAGGGTTGGACTCAATGAACCTTGTGGGTCCCTTCCAACTCAGCATATTCTGTGATTCTGTAAATGGTGGTATGTTTACACCAAATTGAGTCTGAACCAATTGGTTGATCCCTAACTCAGCTGTATTGAAGCAACTTGTTGATACTGAGTCTTGTTACAGTCTCATGGTAGTTTCCAGATCTGTTTTTTATTTTTTTTCCATTTAGCACATTGATCTGTCTGAAATGACACAAATTAGATTTGTATTCTGTTTTGTTTATTTTTATTTATGAATTATTCACAAATATTTTCTATGCATTTTTAATTCCTGCATATTCACTATGATACTGCATTGACTGTTATTCACTAAATACGTGCCTCAGATAGTCACTGTATAAGATGTGCAATTTGTCACTTAAATTACATGGAGTGTGGGTTTGCTTTCTTGCAAGATTAATTAAATATTTTCATACCTGAAAAACAAATTAGACCAAGGAATAACATTTGACATTCCAAATTATTTAACATTACCTGAATACACATTGAGAAGATCCAGATTCTCATAAATAATCTCAGCAAATTTTAATAAGTGTATCTTTTTAAAAAAAAGCAACAAAAATAAAAAATCAGTGTTTCTCTTCTTAAGATTAAAAAAGACATAATTTTTTTTTCTCTGCTGAAACTAAAGGTATGTATAGGGATACAAACACAGTTTGATTTCCAGAAAATTAACTATTTATTTAGATATAATTTAAAAGTCTTGTCCTATCTCTGTGAGTATACATAATGTTTTATATACATCTCATGGATGAGAAGGCTGTAATGGCAAAGTCACTGTCTCAGAAAAGAGCTTAGGAAATTGACAAAACTGCATTTTCCTCAGCCGTATTGATACTGTGAATGATGCATCCAAATCTGAGTAGGCGCTTTGCAGTTACACCGTAAGTTTTTTTATATAAAGAGGCAAACCCCCTGAAAATAGGAAAGACATTGATTTATTAATGTGACAACCCAATGCTCACATCCTCATTTTCAGCAATTAAAAAATATTGACAGACATAATGGTTTCTCAATGGCTGCTGATCATTTAAGTTATTTAAGTGCAAGTGTCCATACACACTTGTCAGGTATAAGATAAAGCAAGTCATCTATGTATTGACTTTCTGTCAAATGGGATAGTGTATTAATGTATAATATTGGCAAATTTGTTTTATTACTGAAGTTTCAATAGAAAAGTGTGGGGAAAGATCTGATATAGCTGTCCATTTATAGTAAGATTTGGTTACTCTAATAAAATCTTTTTATGTAAAAAGTTCTTATTAAAAATAAGTTTTAAAATATTGGAATCTTTGTTATCTGCATGAATCAAGCCAGAGCAGGAAGTATTATGGTATGTTGTTTAGCCATTACAGTCAAAAGAGCAAACAAATTTCACGCAGACTACTTATCTATTACAAATGCTTCACTACAGGCACAGTAGAAGAGACTGGTCCCCTCCTCATCACAACGTCCTTTCACGCAGCTGTGGAGAGTAGTGACGTCCTCACTCAGCCTCCTTTTCTTGAGATTAAACAAACCTATCTCCCTCAGCTGTTCCTCATAAGACATGTTTTCTAGTCCCTTCATGAGCCTTTTTGCCCTTCTCTGGACACGCTTCAGCACCTCAATGTCTTTTTAAAGTGAAGGGCCCAGAACTGAATGCAGTACTCAAGGTGCAGCCTCATCAATGCTCATTAGAGGGGGATGATCACTTCCTGAGTCCTGCTGGCTACACTGTCCTTGATACAGGCCAAGATGCCATTGGCCTTGGCCACCTGGGCACACAGCTGGCTCATATTGAGCTGTCAACCAGCACCCTCAAGCCCCTTTCTGCTGAACAAGCTCTCAAGCCACTCCTCTCCAAGCCTGCATCATTGCATGGGGTTGCTGTGACCCAAGTGCAGGACCTGGCACTTGGCCTTATTGAACCTCATGTTGTTGTCCTTAGCCCAGTGATCAAGTCTTTCCAGGTCTTTCTGTAGAGGCTTCCTACTCTGGACCTGAACAACACTCCCAGTGGTAGTGCCCACACCCTATACAAAGTAATGCTGCTGATACCTTTAAAAGTATTGGCCAATGTAGAAGCTGATTTAAACAAACCTTTGTTCAGGCCATTTTGCCCCACAAGACTTTTAATTACTATTTTAGTTGTTCTAGTGAGTTGCTACTAGTTCCATGAATGAGGTTTAAAACAGCTCTGTCCATTATAGTATTTTCTTGGTGTTTTCCTTAGAAACTTACACCAAAATGTTACTAGATGTGATATCTCATTCTAAAATGTTTCCTTGTAGTAATTTTTCATTGTGGTGATGATGCAGTTTCTCAGTTAAGATGAACCAATTTTGGAAACCATCACCAGCAGAAGTACTAAAAATAAAACATTACAACTTTCACTTTCTAAAATTGTTAAGGTGTGATTGGATAAGTTGTTTATTGAGGACTTAGAATTTCAGCATAACTGCAAATAAAGATAAGTTTTGTTCCATATTGGAATTGCACACTGAGTCCTTATGATCTCAGTTACTTCTACTTCATATAGGGGAGAGATTACACTTACTAAGGCACCATAGAATTCATGATGGAACGCTGGTCATGAAGTTTATTTTTTTTTGTTTTGATTTTTGATAGCCCAAGAAGAGTTGTTAAGTATGTTGGGAAAATAAAAGGTGTTTGCAGACATTCCTCCCAAGATCTGTGTAGGGCTGCTAAATGTGCTGCAAACTCAGAATGAAACTGGTCAGAAAAAACATATTGGAGGGCTATCAGGATTGGATAAAAAGTGTGACCTTGATCTTTAAAACCCTTCTCTACATGGATGACTTAATGCTCTTAAAGGAGAGACAACAACTGAGATGTTGCAGGACACTGATAGAATTATTTCCTCTGTTTCCTACACTGCACTCACTTCTAGATAGCAGCAAAGCAGTTCACTTTCTCATGTGTCCAACTTCCTTGTTTCAATCATCACACACCAGAGCCATGTGCTGATGAATAATTATATTGAAGAGTCTGAGTTGTTTAATTCTGTGATGGCATAATTGTAAGTGTAATCAGAAACAGAAAGATACAGAAGATGCAACTCTCACTCCCCTGCAACTTTGCCTATGACACATTTCTTTTCAATCCAAGTGCATCATCCAAACCCACTGTAGTGGCTTCCTGTTTCATAAGCTATCGAACATTTGAACATAAATGACAATAACTAAACAAGTTCTGTGATGTTCAAACACTTTGAGCATACTACTCAATTGGACTTTCAATTGAGGTTTTATTATTATTTTCACATAATTTTCTGCATAATTCACAATTATTATTTGATACCTTCCAAAATCCTTTACCTGTATTAAAATAACTCGCTTGAACTAACAACAAAGAAAAGTTTTGTCTTCTCATTTACTGACTTGTTCAAAATCCTCCCGATAGGTAGGCTTCTGGCAGTTATTGATGAATAAGTATTAATACCGCAAAGCTCTAGAATGGAAAACATCTCCAAACACACAGACACACACAACCCCTTTTTACATCTGCGACCAGAGATCCCACATCCCACATCTTTGATATCTGCATTTTTTGTTTGTCAAAAACCCGAGTACAACAAGGCTCAGGGACATATTTTTATGTGAAATGATACTTTTACCGTAACAATGTGTAGGACTATTTTTAGAAGATTTATAGTACATTATTTATATGTATACTATAATTTCTGGAAGATTTTTAGTTCTTTTATTCTTAACATCTAATTAGACTCAGATATTAATGACTCAAACTTGATTATGATCTTAGTGTAAAATATATTTTATTTAGATGACAGGTGAAAGAACTGAAAAATATTTTTTTGGAGCTAGACTGACATAGTCATAGCTGTATTATCAATTGGATGAAGTACCAGCAAAACTTTTTTAAATGTACTCAAATTTCCCCCAGAAAGTTCCATATAGCGCTTAGGTGTCAATTAATGTATGCATTTCAATAAACAGAGGCAGAGAATACACCATCCATTCTGGATACTTAGGCCTGTAATTTAGATGCTCAAAACTTGCCTCATTTTGGATGCGGTGGAAACCTCATCATGCTTACCTTTTCACCAGTAAAATGTGCTGAGGACCCAAATGTCACTTCTGACCACACCTAGAGCTGGCCAACACTGCAGTCTGCAGCCACTTCCAGAGCATCACTTCTTTCTGACTACCAGCTTTGAAAGGCAGTAAGGCTCAGTGAAGGTATTTATACCTGGTGATACAATTATGAGTATAATTCTTCTGTATTACATTGACATCTATACTGTAGTTCCCCCTTAAGACCCTTTTCCCCCGTTCAGCATGCTCTTGACTTTCCTTGTTTGACCGTCTATTTTTATTTCTTTCTAAATGCAATAAAAATAGAAACAGAGAAGTAACAGAAACAGAGCAGTTTCTGGCTCAATATAATTTGCTTCCATATTTTTAACACAGAGTTACTCCCTGTACTGGCAAAAATGATTTTGGAAATTTTTTGGAGGTCAGAGCCCTTACACCTGTTAAAGTTGCTGTAGTCATCATTAATGATATAGTTAGGTGTATTTCAGCTGGGGGTCTACAATACAGCAGTGATTCTGCATTCATCATCAGTGTGATAGATATTAATACACTACCAGGCCAGGTCTGCAACACTGATAATTTGGAAGGTCAGGTTTTTACTTTTGAAATGTGTTAATCTGATCCAATAGCAAGAGAAACTGAATATAGAACTGTACAAGTTAACACCTTTAAGGCAATGTACACACAGAATGCATCTGCATTCTTTGTATGTTTCTTTACACTTTGGACTTGTAAATCTTTCTAATCATTTAAGATATTTATATTTCCTATATTGTCATAGTATCTGAATGCCTCAGTGTATTGATGTATTAATGTGTTAATCTTCCTCACACTCCTGGGAAGGAGGATAATAGCTCTCTGCTGTTCTGGGGGAATAAAAGCAAGATTAAAATATTAATTATTTTCCTAAACATTAAATAGAAAATCAGGAAACTTGCTTCCTCCACCATATTCATAGAATCACAGAATCATAGAATTGTTTGGGCTGGAAGGTGTTACACTCTGAATTTTAAGTCACAAGCTGCCTGGAGCAGTTACATTTATTTAAGACTTTCAAAAAGCCTTTGGTTCAGCATTACCTCGAGTTCACATTCGGAGAAAATGCAGCTATGTTTCTGTAAGAAAATTTCCTTTAATTTAGTGAGAAAAATAAGACATTTTGGCAGAAGAGCTTTACATATAGTAGATAACATATAACCAAAGAAAAGTATTCCACTAAAACACCTAGCAAAAGGAAACACCCCTCCCCTCCTCACCCCAACCAATACATGAGCTTTAGTAAAACACAGCTCATTGGTTTTAAGTTACCCCTAAGAAAAGAGAGGAAAAGAGTAAAGAAAAAAAGAAGAAAGAAAGAAGGGGAGAGAGGAGAGGAAAATAGTTACTGCCAAGATTCAGTGGCTCAGAGTGACAGGCAGAAGAGAAAGCTCCACATGGAGCCTTGTGCTCCTGCATTACAGTTTGGCCACATCACCCAGGCAGAACATCCAGGTCACTGACCACTCAGTGCCTTCCAGGCCCGAGTGAGTGGTGCCATGGCTAATCAGAGGCTCCAGGGCTGTGGTGTGGGTGGGCTACCAGGCAGGCCTTCCTTGACTGACACATGGCCACACAGCTCCCGTGGCCACATCAGCTACAGGCCCAGCCCTTCCCACATCCACACATTCACAGTGAATTGGCTTTTACCCATATGAATATATAATTCAGTGAAATTCAAATCCAGTATCTCACATAAGGAAACTTTCAAGGTCATCTAGTTCAACTCCCTGCAATAAGCAGGGGCATTTAAAACTAGAACAGGATGCTCAGTCCCGTCTAACCTGATCTTGAATGGTTCCAAGAATGGATCATCAACTACTTTCTTGGGAATCCTGTTCCAGTATTTCACTAGCCTCATCACAAAGGACTTCTTTCTTATATTTAATCTAAATTGATCTTCCTTGAATTTAAAAACATTATTCCTTGCCCTATCAAGATGTTCCATATTAATAGTCTGATGGTTATTCCATCCTTCTTTAATTCATTTTTTTAATGTTAAAAAAAAGATTTAATTTTGAATCACAGTGAAGAAAGCTTTTGTTTCTTTTGCATTTAGAAGAACACCTGGACTGTTCAAGGCAGGTCTACTTAAGGATGTTTTGTGTTATTATGAAAATGAATATAATACCCTTTTGATCTTTTTGGCTTCAAAAGAAATCATAGCATGTTCATTAAGCAATTTAATTTAGCATCACTTTATCTGTGGGAGGAGGACTGCCTCTGAGAAAATTCCTTTGAGTATTTAGTTTTAAATAATACATGCAGCTTGGCCATAGTAAGTGTGAATGAAACAAAGGTACTTCACAGGCATAAATTCAGTAAAAGTCTTATAATCAAGAAGTCCTTAAATAGAACTTGAGCTGATAAAAAAAATCCAAGACCACAAAAAAACTGCCAACACAAAAACCCTCCTCAAATGCCAGATTTATCAAAAACTAAAAAAAACCTCCCCAAACCCCAAAACCTTTTTGAGTTGAGTGTTCCTATCATAATGGCCCTTTAATAGCAATCTTTTGTTGGATGCTGGGCAGATTGCTGACTTCCTTCTGGGCATTGATTGAAATAACACTGAAGCTAATCAGCAATCAGAGTTCTCATCCTCTATTCAGGACTTTCTTTTGGCTGTGTCAAGAGGGCTGTAGCACAGTGACCCTGAAACAGTCCTCTACAAATTGCATTCCTTTATAAACTGGCTGTGCTATGAATGGAGTAGATTGAATTGTTGGAAGTAGCTCGCATCATCTAGTCAGCTTCAGAAAGTCAATATCCTTGGTGTGCCTTGAAAATCCTGAACTGCCTGTCACCCATCAGCTTTCTGGAGTAACCCTTACAGTGCAGCTCTACAGCACCATTTCTAAATAAAGCAGAATGTGTTTCATGTCCTTTATTTAGAAGTAGTTAAGATAGTCTTCAAGGCTCATATCCTTGAAAATATTTCAACATGGATCTGCGATAAGAACTTAAATGCTTATGGAAATCTGGGTTCAATGTTTGTTTTAAGGTTAACTTCACCTATTGGTTTCTCCAGAGTATGCCAAATGAAATTTAAGCCCAAGAAAAAACTTTTAAGGTTGCAGTAGTAAAGGTCCTCATAGTAAGACGGTTTGGTACTAAGAACTGAATGGATGCTTATATATAGTATACATTTTCATGTTTAAGAATGGAAAGCTGATAAATGGAAGAATGCAAAATATTAATGACAACCTTGTCCTTTTCCAAATCCTAACATATATAAAAGTCATAGTCCTTCAAGATTTCAATGTTGTCTTTGACTAAAACAATTCTGTTGACACATAGAATAATCAGAAAAATACCCCTTATCCAAATACAATGTTTTCAATGCATTTAGGTTTTCCAGAAGTTTTGCACTTTTTTTAGAATATCAGAAAGTTGCAGAAGAATATCTAGCATTTAAAATCAGAGACAAAATCAAAAAGCTACATTCTGCCTTCACTTGTACATAGGAATCCAAATAAAGAGGAAACAAAGGTTACACAAGTGAAAAACCCAAATGATATTTCACAGATAATGGCAGGTTACATTAAAGTACAACAATGGATGGTATAAGAGTGGCCAGGCTTGGATAAGAAAGAGGTTTTGAGATCCCATGGATGATTACACTAAAAGAAATACAGGTGGGCTCTGCTTTAAAGTCCTGACACAGATCTTCTCTCTTTTGACTAATTTTTAATGCTTTTATGGGAGAAGTTAAACAGAATCAGGTTCTTATAACAACATGTCATGCTTGATGAACTAGAGTTAGGTTAGGATTCGAGGCTAAATAGTTCTGTTCCACTGAAAAAGGCTAAAAAGCATTTGGAAAGAGAAGGAGTCTTTGTTTCAGTTATTCTCTAGTGCAGCTGCTGGACACAGTGATGGTATAGAACATGCAGAGCTTTTAAGGACTAAAGTGAGATTTCCTTCTGAAGAGAACTCCAAAGGGATTATATCCTGAGGAACATCTGTAAAATGTACAATTGCCTCTGCGATCTCACTGGCAAAGCTACCTGCAATGCATTATTCAGGAGTGTAGCTCGGGGAAACTCTTCAGGCAAAAGCCTTTCTTAGTGAAAAATGCTTCTGCCTGAAACAATTCACAAATTCATTTTGAATTTTTGATACTGTTTTAGCTAGAAAAATGGGTGGAAAAGAAGAATGATGCTAGGAGTTTCCACTTGCCATTTCAACATGATGCTTCAATACCAACTATACTTCAGTTTAACAAGAAAAAAAGCTTTGTTTACCAAAGACAAACAGGAAAAAAAAGCTCCAATGAAACCATTATTTATCAACTTAAAAAAACCCCAAACAGTTAATTTGAACATTTAATTTCAAGAACTTTTCTTTCGTGCATGAAAAAAGTGAAGAAAAATTTTTTGAGAGCAATCTGAAATTATTTCTATTTTTTGATGGTTTTTTTTTCAGTTTGAAATTTGATTGCTCACTCCACTGTATTTAGGCCCGTGTTTTAAGACACAGACTAGGCATTCATACCTACACTATAAGGCCATTGTAAAACACTTCTTTTAAGGGTGAAAAATATTAAATTCACAAGGGCAGCATCAAACTCTTGATAAAAAAATCTATTTATTTCTGAACTTTTCCGTTACTTTCAGAACTTAGTGTGATGCTCTGAATAAGTACTAACTCAGATCTGCCAGCTGCACAGTTGTTAGTTATTTACTATAAAATCAGTCCCATTAATTTGCTAATGAAGTGATATTGACTTTACATTTTGTGAGCTGGCAATGTTTCAAAAGTCATTGTTACCTCATTTCCAAAATGAACATCAATGAATTTCCCTTACTGCACAAAATGCAAAAATCAATTAAAAAAATCTAATTGGTTTAATATCACCTGGTTTCAAATTATCTTGATGGCACCAGATCAAAAAGTCTACTAACCAATTATAGTTGGAAAGTGGATGATTCTCTCTACTTGCTTAAATGTAGTGAATAGAATAATGATAAATAAAAATCCAGAGACAAATTACAAGAAATTAATAAATTTAAAAAGACTACAAGAACTGAGTTAAACTGTTCAGGAGTAACAGTTCTTAGGGATATTTTACCCACTCTCACAAGAATGCCTTTTCTAAACTAAACACAGGTTGCATAACAGTGATTAAGGAACCCAGCTGGAAGAAAACAAGGTTTCTCCAACATATCAGTGACCAAATAAAAAACAAAACATCTTTTCTAGGTTAATACGTTCAGAGGAAACTTTCTCAAAATTTATGTGCTTGCTGCCTGAGAGCAGAAATGTATTTAGTAAAAGCTTTTATGATAACCATACCCTGACTGACTAAACAGTCTCCAAAATCCTCTATAATTTTGAATGCGCCTTTCAACCAGCTTTCAACTGTGATCCTTCTGAATCATGGCCACTACCACAAACAGACTAGGATGTATCGTCTGGATGATTACCATCCGTTTGTTGTCTGAGAGAATTCTGAAGCAGTGTAAACATTATTTAGACAGAAAACTAAAGAATTGCTGCAAACTGTAATGTTTGGTTTTGCCTACATCTATTGTTACACACCAGATCAGTTATTACTGAGGCAGAACCACCCTGTGTGTCTCTGTCAGTGTGTGTAGGCAAAGGGCTGGGCTGGCCCTACAGGCCAATGACAAGGTGTGCTGAGAGCAAACAGGATGGCCACGGGAGCCACATGGCTGGGCTGGCAGTCAAGAACGGCCTGCCTGATAACCTGTCCACCCCCACC
>VWZD01012030.1:0-10745 GCA_013396695.1 Sakesphorus luctuosus | reverse complement strand
CCCCCCCGCCCCGAGCCTTTAATTGGCTGCAGCTCCCCTCATTTTGGCTAAGGGGACAGGGAGTGGCCAGTGGGTCAGAGGTTGTGCCTGGAGGGAGTGGCCACAGTGACCGGAGCAGATAAAGAGGTGGCATAAAGTCTCTCTTGTTGGCCCTGGTTTGCTCTCTTTGAAGCTCTCTGCATGTGACTTTTTAAGTGGTAACTATGTTTATTCTCCCCTTTCTTTACTCTTTTTTTCACTTAATCTCTCTTCTCTTATTCTTTTCTTCCCCTTTTTGGTAATTTAAACACTTATTTTCTGTAACTTATGGGTACCTAACTTGTGTGGAGTTTGTGTTTGCTGGGTGTAACAAAAGTTCCTTACTATAGTAATGCTTGTTAGTCTGGATAATCTGTTGTAATGCTTTTGTATAGTGTGTTTTTGCCAAAATGCTTTTTTTCTCACCGAATTAAAAGAAATCTCATCAAGAAAAATGTGTAGTTATTCTCTGACATGAACTCAAAGTACCAGAGAACCAATGGCTTCAGAAAGGTTTGTGTGAGCAAGATCTCTAGGAGCCTAAAATTAAAGTGCAACACCTGGTAAAAGTTGAGCCTTGGGGACCAGGGTGAAACACTTGTGGGCCATAAAGTTGGAAAATTGAAATGGAGTCAGAAACTTTTATTAGTGTGAGATCTTGAGAAGCCTTGAGTCTTGTGGTTTCTAGGCTGGGCTCATCCATTCTCACTTTAGTCCTTTAGCTGAAAAAACACTGAACTAGTTATATTGGTTGGTTATTAGCTCCCTATACTGTTAGCAGAATGAAGCACTTAGCAGTTGAATCTGCTTCCCCCAAACATAACTCACTTGTAAAATGCTGATCTTTCTGCATTGACTAGAGAGAAAGTCTACAGCATCTGGGCTGTAATGTGGATCTCTTTCCTTCTGCCACACAGGCTAACAGAAAACTGAGTATACAAGCTATCTTTTAAAATTTAATTTGTTTAAAGTCAGTGTAATCTTGCGAGGGATTTAGATTTGGTGAATGCCCTAAATAAGTACCCCGGGAAAGTATAATTTATTTTCTTTTACACCTGACCAGGAAAAAAACAAAATGTTGATTCTTCATATTTACAAGTGGAGGAAGCCTTTGAAATTTTTCTCTTGTGTATATATCTGCCAGATTCTTCCCTGGCTTCTAAATCTGTTGGACAATTTCAGCTATAAGACTGTCAACCAAAACTCAAGTTTGGAAGGTACCAGTCAAATTTCAGCTGTATTATTCACAGCTATGAATCCATACAGAAGCAAGTTAGCAAACACTAAAATTTTGCTTCCTGTATAGCAAATCCTTAAATTTCTAAACATGCTTATAGAGTGCAGTCACTCTGCAGGTCCAGCATAGTGGATAGGAAGCATCTTAATACTTTTCACGATCCCAGACTTGTTTCCCAAGGTATTTTAGTCCTCAAGACATGTAATCTCAAGATGCATACACAAAGTGTCCTCTTTATACAGATTATCTTCTCTTTCTTCTTCTTATCGTCCTCTGAATTTACAGAAAACCATATAACTGAACATACCAAGTGTTCCTAAAGTACAGAGAAATACATATGTAACCTAAACATCAACTCCAGTGAGAATATCTTGGGGATCTATTGTCTAAACAGGCTAGATAGCTATACAGATCTATAGATGTGCCTTTTAACTTTTTTTTTAATTAAATGCGTGGAATTAAAATTTTGTATTGCATACAATTTTCAATAGCAAATGAGTTCTGAAATAGTCTAAAAGTACTTTTGGCTACCTGGAATCATTTTGCATTCAAATTCCGATACCTTCCTGTCAGCATGTGTTAGACTTGTTCAAGTAACATGATTACAGTGCATGAGCAGGCCTATCTGAAAAAATAGGAGCCTGAAAATATCCCTTACACTTATGCATATTATTGCCTAATTCATATTTGCACTAATCTCAGTGTTTTTGACATGTGACCATAAATTACAGAGGTCAAATGTATATGTCTATGACATTCTTATTGATTGGTTATTAATTGCAATGTCCACGTAATTTTTTTGTAAATACCAGTGATTTTTAGTGACCCTACAAAATTATTTTTATCCTAGATATATTGAAGAGTGTCTTATGAAAAAAAAGATTATTTGCATTTTACTGATTTTACTGTTTTTCATTTTGACTTAGAAAATGTAACTGATACAGTAGTATACAAAAATAATCTAACAATATATGTCAACCTTGCTTACTTAGAGTATGTTTTAAAGGGCAGTGCTGCTCTCATTTACTTTGGCTTTAATTTGTTCTAAATCCACATATGTCAGTAGCCAAATAGCAGATGACTTATTGTTCAGTTCTATAGATTTTCAGAAGGAAGTAGAATTTGGTTTACTTTCTAAAATTTCTCTGATATCCAGTGATGCTTAGAATCTAGGGAAATATGGTAAAGTACGTAAAGAATTGTTGTGAACCTGAAGGAACAATTAAAGAAAGACTAACAGAAATCAACATGTTTGATTGTATTACAACATAGCTAGTGGAAAAGATGGTGCTTAGTTGCTAAAATTTTTGGTCTCAAAATGTTTAGTAGAAGAAACGTGTAGTAAACACTCAAAGTAGAAATTGGGTCATCATTTTTGTCTGAGTAAACTTAAGAGTGGGAAAATATACAAGAAATAACAGGTGAAATTTTATAAACCTAGATCTTGTGTAGGTATTGAATGCTTTGTAGAGGGAAGTGGTGAATAGGCATTGAGCTACTAAGGACTAAAACCTGACTGAGAATGAATAAGAAAATAACGGTATAGTCAGCATACTAATAGCCCTAGCGTTGAAGTGTTGAATTATGTTTATCTGAGTTTACAAATGCTTGAAAACGGAACCAATTTTGGTAAACTTTCAGAAGAATCTTGTAATTTTCTTTGCTTTTAAAAGTACTACTGAGATAAACACGTTTTATCAATGTGTTGTGTTTGGTTTATATATGTGGTGCTTTGCCTTATTGGTATCATAAATAATGCACTTTTGGTTTTGGTTGCCAAATAGGTGCAAGGTAGTCTATGTTCTAAAACCTTTGGAAACCACTGAAGTTCTTACTAGAAAATATGTGGGCTTTATTGCAGACTAAGTCTCGTGCATCCCAGAGCAAACCCGTTTAATCCCCTGTTCCTCAGTGTTACTGAGCATTAACTGCTAGCCACGTAGAACAATAACTGCAAGAGTCCAGCTCCTGGAAACTATAGAAAGGACCTCAGTGCACTCTTGTGGGTGGGAGAGTGGTGTCTTTCCAGCCAAACATAGTGAAAGCATGCTGTGATTGTTTTAGATAAAATGTTAGAATAAATAAAAGAGATTTCTGGAAACATGCAGGCCATTACTTTGCATGTCTTCATTATACAGTTTTAAAATCTTTAATCACCTTTTCACTAAAAATCTCAAATAGATCTGGAAATCCTGTCCATCATCTTGAACGTCTCTGGTAGGAAACAGTCTCCAAATAGGTCACATGAGAATAAGTCAGAAGAAAATGCTTGGGACTAATTGATAATTTCCACCCATTTTAGCTTTCCTGTTTCTTGTCTCCAGTTCAATCGCCTGCTTTTCCCATACAAGTGTCTCTATCTCTCTCATTGTAATTCAGGCATTATATAATATGTACTTCAAAGCCAATCTGAAAGAAATATTATCACTCTTCATTTAATGATATCTTTAAAAACCTTGCCAGTCTCTTTTTATCTTAGTGCTGGGAGAAAAAAGAAAGGGGGAGGGAGGAAAGCAGATCTACTTATCTTCATAGCCATTTTTATGCATCCTTAGGATTAAGATAGTCTGTTGAAAATGGAGAAGTGTTATAGACTTATTTAACAAACTATTTTGACATTTTCTGCTTGCTGACTTTTTAAAGTGACTCAAGTTCCAACGCATTTTTATATTCTTGCTTTTTATGTGTGGTAGTTAGTTAAAGGCTTACAGAATTTCTGGATTTAATTTCTCTGTACTTTCTGCTAGAAAGTACATAAGTTCACAAATTTACAAGGGCATGTTATAGTTATGGTAAATATAGTTCTCTTTCCTTTGTAAGCAGTGAGCTTGAATGTTATTGATAATTGAGAGGTCTGAAGAGGAGGCACAGAGATATTAACATCAAAATCATCCAGTAGCTTTTAGTGTCTAGTTTGTCATACTTGGGGACCAAGCACTTTATTAAGTCCTGATAGTTAATGTGGAAAAGACAAGGAAGGGGAAAGGAAATTCCCTTCTAACTAATTTCATCCCAAAGATATAAGGACCTGTGAGGGGAAATGAAGCTAGTCCTACTTATCATACCTATTGTATCCAGGAATACTCAAAGCTTAACTGTTTTCTAGATGGCTTAATTGTTAAAAATGCTGACATTTATGAAGTATATAAATGGCTATCTAATTAACTTGCTACAGCTATCTTGTTAAATACCAGTTAAATATATTAACATTTATCACAATTTTAATGTATCAATAAGAATTTAACTCTACCTTTATTGTCATTTTAATTTCAAATTAATTACATGGCTAGATGATTTATCTTTTGCATAATTATTCAGCCTTATTCTATGTTCTCTTAATCCAACTGTTACAGTATGGGTTCTCTACAAGAAGTTATCTTTCTCTGTACAGTTCTATATTAAGCCACTTGCTATTAAGACACAAAAATCAAATGAAGAAGAGGAGGTGGGGATTTTTCTACCTAAGCTCAAGTGCACTGGTATAGAAATAGTAATTTCCCAAAGATTGAACATAATTCTGTAATGTTGATTCTTTCATATAAAAAGTCTGAAAAAGTGCTGAAGGAATATATATAAAGGACAGCTTCAAATCACTGTTGGAGATTCTTTTATAATAAAACATTAATTCAATTACTGTATAACCATACAATAATTCACGTCTTGTTTTTCATACTCCTCAGAACTAAGACCACTGGAATTAGAAGTATCACTTATACAGGAAGAGCAAAATAAAACCACTTTCTCATAATATTAACACAACATCTTTTATAAAACTCATGCCTGGATGCTTCATTCTCAAGCAAAATCATTGTCCTGCTTTAAGGCACTTTATAAGTATATAATTAACATGGGAAAGAGCAATATGTATAAAGAAGCTACACATGTTGGGTTGTTAATAATTGCAAAGAACTTACAAACATAAACTTTATGTAGCATAGTTCTTGGGCTTAAGTAGAAATATTCACAAGGTTTGACTTAAGCAGACACTTAATGCTTCGCTGCATCAGATGAGAAAATGAATTCACCAGAGGAAATATTCTAACAGAAGTGAAATACAGTACAACCAGGACTTGGGAGAACAAAGTAATCTTTGAATTCTGCAAGTAATGTATGCCTTAAAAAAATTGGAACAAAATATTGAAACCTGGAGGAGTGGAAAACACCTGTGCTAACATAGATGTCTTAAAAGCTCTATGTTTGAGACTAAGGTGGTTGCTCTAGGCTCCCTTTGTAACACTGGAGAAAGAAATAGGGAATCTTAGGTAATGATCCATTACCTTCTAAATTAGTTATCTAAAGGTTTTGTTTCTCTTGACTACCTGAGACTTAAATGAATCCTGCCCAATGATATTTAAAAATAATTTATTTTGATTTTTTGGCAGATTTGCTTTATTCAGGAATCCTTCTAATTGTAGGATAAGCATGTTTATAGGCTTAGGATTCAACATGTGTCTTTCAATATCTAAAGTCGAAGGAATTTAATCTTAAATATTTAATATGTGAAACATAGGGCAAAAATAATTCAATATTAGAACTTTTTTCTAAAAAGAAATATTTTTCTTACATTAAACATTAACTCTAAAAATGAAACAATAATTTGGAATAACCTCAAATTAATCCATCTCAATTTTACCAAAACCTTTCCTGCAGTCTCTACTCACAATACTTAGTTCACTCTGTGTATATCTATATCATCTATATATCTAAATATATATTTTTTTAATTGCTTTCCCAGGTTTACTGGCAGGGATTGAGTAGTTGTATTGAGGCTATGTGGATCTTTTCACCTGTAAAGGAATTACAGCCAGACATTCCTGGAGCGGGACATTGCCAACTCTAGAGCAGGGCTGCAGTCCTCATGGGTTTGTGGCTGTTAGAGTCATCTTTTGAGCTGTGAAGAATCTGAAGAGGAGCTTTGCCTACTGGAGATGGTGTTTCCTAGTGGTGCCCCCTTCAAGCAGACCCTCACTCTGAGCCATACCTGCAGGGATGAAATGCACCAAAGCTATGGGAAGAAGCAGTTGTACAGTAACTAATCATGCTACTTTATGAGGACCTGAAATTCAGCTTTTCCCCGCAAACAAGATAAGAAAAATAATTCTACATTTGTGCCTTCAGTTCCCTGGAGTTCAGAGTATATTAATGGCTACAGGGTTGAAAATAAGTAAACTGGATGAAAAAATCATTATGTGAGGTCCATTTTCTGAAGATCAATTTGGTTTCTAAGCATTTCAAAAACTTATTCTTAATTTTCCACACAGAGAATCTCTGAAAATAGTAGAAATTTGGGACATCATTGCCTTTTCTCTTTATATTGTGATGTGAATGTGGTTGCTGAGCTTATTGAATTTGACATTAGAATTTGATTCATCTTTTTAAAAGCATTCTTATATATTGAATTTTGGCCTTTGAGGAATAGCAAACAATCAAAAATTAATTAGGAAAAATTGAAAAAACCCCACATTTGCAGGAGCTATGAACTAAGGTGTATGAGTCTTTCAGAAGTTTGTGAGAATGCCAATTCTTTGTCTGTATGTGAAGTGTGTGTACTTTCCGGGATGCTAGTACTTTGTGTGTTCTAGGGGTGCAGGCTCTGTGGAGGTGCTCTGCATGCTGCTTGACTGTGCCATTTTACTGTGTGATCATGCATATCAGTAAAACCATTTTTCATTTTCTGGATGAACAACATTTGGATGGGAAAATGTAGATATATTCAGGTAGAATGGGAATTGCCTAATCTAAAGGCACTGCTGCCTCACTAGGCACTCATGGTCTGCGGCTACAACTCTAGTCCTGGTGAAAATTTGCATTAGTTTTATATACAATTGGGTCATTTAACTGTGCACATATTACCTTTTTATTTTCAATTTCTGTGTGATATAAGTGTCAAAGTACGGAGATAGCTGTCTGTCCCCTTGTCCTGTTTGTTGATACTTGTTATTTACATGTGTCTTCTTATGAATCTTTAAAACATATTCTAAACTTACGTAGAAAATGAAGCCACAGGAGTAAGCAAAATATAAAGTGGTTCCATGATTTGGACTAACAGAGAAAGCAGTTGAATGGATACTGGACACATGTGAAACACAGTCTATTTGCTGTTACAATGGAGGTTGACTGAGGTGAACTACGGTGTTTTACATCACAAGGCACTGTCTCTCCTTCTTTTCTTCATAGGAAAGAAGTTTCTGAGAGACTAAAGAGGAAGTAAAAAGAATGAAAAGCAAAGTATCATTGAGTGTTTCCAAAGCAGGAAAACAAAAGCATACATACAAATACTCAAATTATCTTCCAAACTCTTGACCATATCCATGCACACATGTGTGGAGTGACTCATTAAATGAAGAAACTTCCTGCTCCATCCTGGGCTGAATCAAAAGCAGTTGACAACGTAACTTCCCCAGCTTTGTTTTGTTATGTTTCACCAGTTGATATTCATCAAATCAATGAAAAAAGAGCATATACAAAATAAACAAGCTCTAAAAATAGTACAAATTAAGGAAACAAAAACTGATACAGTGACAAAGCATGAAAGAAGAGTCAACAGATTTGTGCAGACCTGTGGCAAAAGTGATACATGAATCCCCAGTGTGTGAATTTTATTTATATCATTTATAGTGATACTTTACAGTTGCCAAACGTATATTGCTTATATCTATATGAAATATGTAACCACATGTTTTTAGCAGTGAAGAGCAAATTCTGGATAAACCTGTTCCAGAGAAAAGATAATTTACAAAGAAGTAACAACTACTGAGAACCTGAGACTGAGTGACTAGACTACATGGTATGTCATTGGCATCAGGAGTAGAGCACTTTTGAGAAACAGAGCAGAAAATACCTTAAAGAGTATCAAATATATACCATGAAACCTCAGATTACTGGTGGACCATCCTCCCTCTGTAAAGGGGTATCTTGCCCCAGTGTAATCTCAGTATCTAACTATTGAGCTGAGCTTTTCCTTTTTCTTCTTTGCTTTGACCACAACCATATGCATACAATATTATTTGTCTGTGACACTTCCATTAAACTGTCCTTGCTATATCCTTGTGCTAACATCCAATCTAATTCCACAGTATTACAGCATCTTTTATGGACTAGTCACAGGCTTACCTTATAGGAAACAATATTTTAATACAATAGTGAGTTGCACATAAACAAGAAATTACTCCATATTCTGGGAGGATAAGGAATTCCACATAAATAAGCAAAAGAAAACTCACAGCAACACAGGACCAGGGTGATTTAGATACAAGTACATTGAGTGCCTGGGCTTGAATCTTATCCATATCTATGCAGATCAATGGAGTTACACTTGTACATTTTTTTTCTTGGCTAAACTGAATCAAATCTCTTGTTTTCAGTTTTAGTCTTGATATAAAGTGGCTTGTTTGTTTGTGTTCTTTTTACAAAGGAGCTTCTAAAATATGACTAAGATACAATAGACTGTTGATAAGAAGGTAGTGAGGTAATGAGACTTGTTAGTGGGGTCCTGAACACTAACTGTGTTAAAGGGTGTACACACAATACTAATTCAAACCATAACTATATCCTTGGATTTTTTAGGAAGAGTCTGTTTAATAGCTGTTAATAAATTTTGTGCTGGGATTTGTACAGGCTTTCCTAGTAACTTTATATCCACACCTGCAATTTAGACAGATGAGGACAATCAACACAAACAACAACAGAGGCAGAAGGTAATCAGTGTAATAGCACTGAATACCTGAAAACAAGGTCTTTTGGCTTCAAGCTATTGAGCAGATTGCATTGTGTATCTGAGGTACAATTGATATTTTCACGCTAAAACAATGTAAGTACATTATCTCCTCGGGAACATATGATTTTTAATGGCCATAGTCATGTGACTGGAGGAAAGGGATTTTTACTACCAGAAGGGCTCATACAATCCCTAATAAAGCAAAAGAAAATGTTTTAAAATGTTTTAAACGTTTTAAAAACCAAACAGAAAACTCTGTCTGCGAACATAAGGATGAAATTTTTAATGGTAGGATGGGGAAAGAAGGTGAAATCAGAGTTAGAATAGACCCTGGATGTTGCAGAGCAGTAGAAGGCATAATTGAATAGATTTTAAAAGCAGTGAAGTTTTGAACTGCTGACAAACAATATCAGCTCTAGTGACTATAGCATAAAAGCCTTGAAATGTTTTAAATTTTTAAAAGTATCCATTTCAAATCAGAGATGCTGCTTCTTCCTTCAGACCTTGGCTTCCTCAGTTCTCTCTTTTTTTTTTTTTGGTATATGTCTGGAAAAGTGAGGAAGTTAGAGTTGGGGGATGAAGGTAGAAATCTGTTTTACTAAAATGAAAGTAGTGAGGCCAATTTAGAACTATATTAGGAAAGGAATGTCAAGGACAACAAAAATGGCCTCTTCGAGTACAATCAATAACAGTAGGAATACTAGGGAAAATGTCAGTGCTGCTGAATGAGGTGGGTGCCCTCATGATGAAGGATACAAAGAAGGCAGAATCACTGAATCCCTCCCTTGCTTTAGTCTTTACTATTAAGTCTAGCCCTCATGAATCCTAGAACTCAGATGGAAAAGAGAAAGTATGGAGAAAGAAAGGCTTTCCCTTGGTCAGGGAAGATTGGGTTAAAGATGATTTAAACAAACTTGACACCCACAAATCCATGGGCCCGAGTAGGGTGCATCCACAAGTGCTGAATAAGTCAGCATATTTACTGCTAAACTACTCCACATTATTGTTGCAAAGCCATGGATAACAGGAGAAGTTCCTGAGGACTAAAAGAAAGCCATCATGACTCCAGTCCTAAAAAAAGGGCAAGAAGGAGGACCCAGGAAATTACAGGCCAGTGAGTCTAGCCTCCAACCCTCGAAGGTGAAGGAACAGCTCATCCTGGATGCCATTTCTAAACATGTACAGGAAAACAGAGTTATCAAATGTAGTCAGCATGGATTCACTAAGGTGAAATAATGCTTGACCAATAAGATAACCTTCTATGATGCAATGACTGGCTGAGTAGATGAGGGCAGAGCAGTGGATGTTGTCTACCTGGATTTCAGCAAAGCTTTTGGAACTGTCTACCATGATATCCTCATAAGAAAACTCAGGAAGTTTAGACTGGATGAGTGGTGAGTGAGGTGGAATGACATTTGGCTGAATGACAGGTTTGAGAGTTTTCTGTTTAGTAGCACAGAATCTAGTCACTAGTGGTGTTCCCCAGGGATCAGTACTGGGTCCAGTCCTTTGCAATTTATTTATCAAGGACCTGGATGAAGAGACAGAGTGTACCCTCAGCAAGTTTGCTGATGATACAAAACTAGAGAAGTGGCTGATATTCAAGTATTCTGTACTGAGTGCATTCAGCAAGACCTGGACAGCCTAGAGAGTTGAACAGAGAGGAACCTAATGTAGTTCAACAAAGGCAAATGCAGAGTCCTGCACCTGAGAAAGAAAAATTCCAATGAGCCAGCACAGGCTGCAACCTGAAGTGCCAGTGCCACAGGGCAG
>VWZD01012028.1:59004-129795 GCA_013396695.1 Sakesphorus luctuosus | reverse complement strand
GATTCTATGATTCTATAAAATCTTGGCCTTATTTAATTAGATCTGTGAGGAAAGTGGAAGTCATTTTGCTTAACTGGTATACAGAATTGAATTTTCCGTATATAACTAAGATGCTAATCAAAGACTTCCAGAATCAAAGTTGCCATGCATGGGATTGGTGTGTTCTATTTTTTATATACTTGTATATGTGCACTGCGTTATATTTTTGTGTATGATGAAATGGAGGAAAGTGAAATCCTGGAAAATTTAAGGAGTCTGTCCATGCAAGGTGATGACAGAACCAACAGCAAACCTTAATTTCAGAGCCCTTGACACTCCTAATTGCCATTGAATTACTGCTGTGCCCAAGTTTATTTTGGCTCATTTCCTCGGGAACATCTGCCTTTATTATTTTTGAGAGAACACAGTTGAAAGAGAAGGGTTGGGATGGAAACAGAACACTTTCTTGGGAATTCTTTTTTTTTCTTCATTTAATTTACTATTTGTGTTTGGCTATATTTGGAACTATACTTAAGAATTTTAAAGACACCAATTCCTGCTTAAAGACCCTGTCTTAGCCTTTGGAATTAAGCAGACATGAAGAAAGTCTCCACAGTGGAGACAGACTGGTTAACTGGGATTCCCTTAGCTCCCTTTCCTCCTGTCACCCTTTCATCTCTGGGTTCCTCAGAAGTTTTTGCTGATCTCTGGAAGTTTCTGCCCAGCAGATGGCACGATTGTACAGCGTGTGAGATCTGCTCGGGAATGTAAAACTAATTCTCTGCTGCTGAACCTTCCTAGGTGTTGTTCAGCCTGTTAGTAATACACAGAGTGATTGGCACGGTGCAATTGTCCCACAGCAAAGAGGGGGCACGTTTTATCTGTCAGTATCCTTGGAGGAGAAGGTGGTCCTTTTGAACAGCATATTCTGTTTAAACTGAATGGTACCACTTGGTTTCTAAAATGCAGGAAATGATGGAGGTGGTTTTGGTGAATGTGGGCAATGAAGAGTATCTGAATGGGATCCAGAAACCTACTGAGGTGAACCCTGAGCTCTTGGTGCCCCTCTCCTGGGAGTTGTAGCCCCATGTCCCCACCATGGCCCCTCTGCTGACTCACTATACCTCCTTCCAGCTGCTCAGGGTTAAACTGAGAAGTTTCCAGAGGGAAATATAAAGACTTTTGAGTGAGACAGGGTATCACACTCTGCTGCTGTGTCACTAACCTCTACTCTGGATTGCATCAGTACAGCCTGACACACAGGTATTTCTTTCCTCTAAGTCATTAGCATACCTCGTTTCTGAAGGGATTTTACAGTTATTTAAAAATTACACCCTGTAAGTAAATTTCTAGCAAAATCTGTCTATAATATTGTTCTGAAATGACTTATAATGCTTGTATTCTGTTGTGCCTGTTATGAACCTGCTTATTCCATGTGTAGTTAGCACCAAAAAAGCATGATGTGGTTTTCGGTGCTGTTTGGAGGATTGGAACTAAAGCATCCTAAGTCTTAGATTAAATATGTCAAATATGCTCCTAATGATTGTTCCCTATACAAGCTTTTTTGCTTTGTCAGGTAAGGATTTTGTAGCATGATTATTTTGTGGTTTTGAGTTTTTTCTTTTGCTTAATTATTTGGTTTAGATTGTTTTCTTTTTTTTTTCCAGGAGAACATCCAGAAATTATAAGGCATTTGGATTATGAAAAGAAATAGAAGACCTTCTTAGTAGATGGATGCCAAAATGAAGAAACTGCCTCCCAATTGTACAAGAAGGCCTTTCTAACCACATATTTGAACTTTCATATATTAGAGTTGTCTCTTCTTACCCTATTTTTATCAGTTACTAGTTCTAGGAAGTTTACTGGTATTCAGATATGGCAATTATAGAGATCTGTGGGAAATTTGAGAAGCTAATATTCAGTCAAAGGCTTTTTAGGTTTGATTGCTCCCTTTTAATGTTTGTATTTGCTATTTACATGGGTTAGAGTAAATAATTTGATTTTTAAAATATTTTGAGCTTCTTTACATTAAGTATGGAGTGACAAATATAAAAAATTGCATGTGACTAGCATAGACATTTTTCTTCCTCACCTGTGCCCTATATAGCAAACTTATGGAAGGTAGAGAATTGCTCTGTGAGGAATCCAACATGTACCTTTTGCTGCTTTTCTCAAAAGAAATAGAGAGTGAGCTCTCTCAACAGTGAGCTCACAACATTGTAATTACTGTCACTGACTCTTCTCATCTGTGAAGATGGATTCAGACTGCAAATGTAGATCCACCAGTTGGGCTTTTCCAGCTTTGTCACATCTAAAAAACTCTAGCAGAGCAATGTAGTCTGAGCCATGTCCCTACAATTTTTATGCTTCTCTCATAGAAGATGTCTGTGCTTATAATAAGAGCAAAACCAGTGCAGTTACTACATAAGGTTTTTTACTGAGCTTCAAGAGACTGCTTGTGCAGATACTGCAAGTCCATGATGAAGCCTAGAAGATAATCAGATTTGATAATCAGAATGATCAATGTCACTGTAAAACTATCAAAAGTCGTGTTTACAGGCCAGTACTTACAAATCTTTAATTTTTACCTGTACTCATGCACTGCAGATCAGAATGTATAGGATGCTTAGTCATGATTCCACTTCACTCAAACAGCAGAGGAGTTGCACTGGAAGGGAATTTACTCTGTTTATTGAAAATATAACTGCACAGCTGACATGAAAAAACTAACCTCGGTTGCAGCTGTCCAACAGTGCCTCATAAGCTGGATTCATTTCCATACTTTTACACTGCCATAAACATGGTTTTGGTTAAAATATCTCAACATCTATTATTTTTTGTAATAGACCCTTAGAGATCCACTTCAAGGCTGCCTCATCTTGGTCTTCTTTTCTATTAAATACATGGCACTGTCATTAGAGAATATTTTCCTAATCCTCTCCTGGATTTAAAGTTTGTTTTCTTTGTATTGTACTGCGCTTCTAGTTGGAGGAGAATTGCTGTTTGCTGGATGAGTTATTCATGTGCCTGGAAGCCCCATGAAGCCAGATCACTTTCTCCTGTGCTTGCTACTCACTCAGCCATGCATAGAAGCTGAGTTGTGACATCATGTCATTAGCTACAAGGAGTTAGAAATAGCATTTTGTGTAACTTTAATAAATATTTTGCAAAATTAGACAGGCCAAAGCACCATTACTAGAAGTTTTTATGCCTGCAAAACTATCTAAAAGACCACATAAAGCTGTAGATACCCATCTGTGTGTTTAGATGACATCCTACAGCTGGTGTTCCTACCAGGAAATTTTGGCTGAGTTGGTTTTGTTCTAGAACGGAGATCAGTAGAGTTTGGAACCCTCTGGCCTGCAGCAGCTCTGCTGCTTGGTAAAGGTCTACTGGTGCTGAGTTGAACTTTCACTTGAAATACTTTGCCCTCTGGGAGACTGCATCCATCCCTGCCTGCACCACATGCAGTTCAGCCTTACTGGCCAGGAAAAGACATTTACCTACCAATGGCCAACTTTGCTAATATTTATGCTTTTGAGGATAAAATGTACAATTGTAATGCTTGCTTTAGTGAAACCAAAGATCTTTGTATTCTGCATAGGCCCATCCCTAAATGCCTTTGCTTTTTCTTCCAGAAGAAACACAGGAACAAGTGTTAGGAGCCAAAAGGCAATTTGGCAAGCTGACAGCTCAGAGATTTTTATCTCTTCTTGTCTAGCTATATCTGCAGAAGTACACCTAATTAAGTAGCCCTGTTTTTCTGCCCCAGGAAACTTGCCTGAAGTGGTAGAATTAGTGGATGATTCTTTGACAACCAGGATGCACAGCTACTACTCCTGGGACTGTTCCAGCTTTTCCCATTGAGTGTGGCTGCCGGTGCTTTTCCCAGTCTGCTTTCCAGTTAGGACTGTAGTGAAAGTACTTCCTTTCACTTCATGGAACAGTGGACCAGACCACAATGAATAATGAAAAGGCTATGTCAACAGATGCATTTGTTTGCAGGGAAGTCTCAATGTAAAAGGTTCCTAATTTCTAACACTGTTACTGAACTTCACTCTTCTCTCCTTTCAGGTGCACTAAGTAAATTCTTTTATGTAGCTTGCTCCTCTATATGGTAGTGGTGTGGCAGCTGATGCACTACTTTTTAGGAATTGTATATTTGTAGTCTGTTTTAAGGATGAAAAAATCTAATTGGACTAAACTGAACTTAATAGTTATTTTTCTTAAGAGCTAAAGAAATATCTTTTTAAAAAATATATCTTCAAAGTTATTAAGTGTAGGAAGATGCTGAAATGAATTCCAAAACCAGCACTGGACAAACACCTTAAAACCTCAAGAGACTCAGATGAAGTTTTAAAAAAACAGTTTCTGGTTCTGTTACCCTGCCTGCGTTTCAGTTGTGATGGGTCGTTGTCCACACCCTGCCAGTTATCTTTGTTTTGCCCAGAGGCCTTTTGTTCTGTTGATGGGCCAGCTATTAAGCAGTGCTTGTCCCCACCCAGGTGCTCTGGTGAGGGGTCCTTGGCCCTTCTCGGACCCTTTCTATTGTGTTATCCCTCGTGGCTGGGAGGGGGCAGGGCCGGCTGGGGCCCTGGCACTGCCCCTGTCCCAGTTATATTGGTTAGGGGACCTTTGACCCTGCCTCTCCCTCAGTTTTCACCCAATCCAGCCAGACCAGGGGACCGCCCCCAAAGGTCTGTTGATACCTGTGGATGTTTTGAATAAAAAGAATTCTCTCTGCCTTACAACAGTTTGGAACTCTTGTTTCTCCCTCCCTTCTCTGCCCCCATGGAACAAAGCGGATAGCAGAGAAACCCTTCTCCATTTCCCTCCACGCCGCGCAGAAGAGACCCTTTATTTTTTAAAAAACTTATAATTAAGTAATTGTTTTTACATCAATGGAAACATTTCTTTGTGAGGATTGAAATTAGAAGCTGCATCAAGCAGCCTGAAATGGTCATCATAGGGAATAAAGTACGATTCTCTCCCTATTCTGCCTAAAAGCTGAGATTTAATAATCTCAAAACCAACTGTCCATTTCAGTTTATAAGTGATATCAACATGAGAATATAATTTTTATTAAACTTTTTCTTTTAAAAGGGAATGGAAGGCAAATGTATTGGGAGTGTAAGTCATAAGAAAATGAATGACTTTATTTGTACAAAAATTTTGGAAAGTGTTAAGGTTTTAGATAAAAATTCTTCACTTGGTGAAATAATAATGAGTGGGTTTATTTCACAACATATTGCACAAGTGATACTTTATAATTTTTTTGCTTTTATGCTTGAATATCCCCTTGTATTCAAAGGGAAGAACTGTGTGATAAAGTAAGGCACCTAGAGGACTCACAGAAACATTTAATGATTCTGTAAAAATATTTTTCAGTTATACAACAGTGAGTAGAATGCAGTTATGGGGGATAGCAGCATTAATCTTTTAATATAAACCGGGTCAGCGTTGTCTATGCCCATTATTATTATTGTAAAATATTTCTTTATTGGAAGTAGTAGAGCTGATCTTGCTATTTACTTGTAAACAGAAGGTATAATGCCCCCTAAATTCTTAAAATTAATTTACTCACATCCTTTTTTTTTTTCCCAGAACCTGTTTTACTCCAGGTAATTCCATGCAAATCTGCTTTGCATTGAGAACACAGAATATTGTATTAATCAAACTTTCAACTGAGTCAAATACTCAGCTGTATATAAACTGGCTGAGATCCACTGAAGATCTGCCAATATGCAGATTTGACCTAGAGCATGAGATGAAGCTGAAGTAATGCTAAATGCATTCTTCAAATGGTGGTCTTCATCAGGATTGCATATTTGGTGGAATTCATCAAGGACTATAATAGATTAACTGCTTGTAATAATACCAAAGTACAAACAAGAAAACAAACAACACCCCCAACCAAATCACCTTTTCAATGCCAATCTCCTCTACTGCTGTTATAATCTTGCAGCTGATTAGATTGACCATAATAATAAAATTTCATTACCGTAATTTATTTTAATAAAACAACCTTGCTTTTGCAAGAATAATGTGCAACANGCTTTTCCTTTGCTTGACAAACTTTTAAGATGGATTTCCCATCACCACCTTTCTTGTCCTCGTTGCAAAGTAACCACTTAATCTTTTTGAAAGTACTATTCTCACAATTTATCATATTCCTTCTCCATATTATTTGCAGGAAGAAATAATTAAAGAGTAGACAGATATGGCACATGGGATATTGTAATTAAAGAAGATGCATGTCATTATAATAAATTAAGTAGAATTCCTAGCGGGGAGATTGTCACTTTTATTGTTTCTTCTTCAATGGCCTGAGAAAGATAAAATTCGTTCTTAGTTGTATGTTGAAAAATATTTGGTTTTGGCAGGGCCTGTATATATATTAAAGCAAGACAACAATAAAGCAAACAAGTTTCTGAAAGTTGTATTCAAGCTGCAAAATATCAAGAAGGAGGTGAACTCATGGAGAGTTGACCTGAAAGCCAGTAAAGATACCAGGACCCAAATAACTTTCATCTCCGATACAAATTCTTCTGCTGATTCCTTATGTGTCATGCACAAGTCTGTGACAAGGATCACTTCCAAAACATGGTGATTAGTTTCCAACTGAAATCATTAAGTTCTCAGGGTTGGCTGCAGTCATGGTGGAACTGGTGGGTTTACTTTTACATCAAAGGCTGAACAAGAGCTCTCCAGGTGGGAATCTGATATGTGGTTGGGTCTGTGCTTTAGATTTTCAGAAGAGCCTTAATTTCTGAAGCTTTGCTTCAAATCAGTGAGCCAATCTGTTTATAATTTTTATGCACTAGTTTCCTAATACCTGCCTTTGTCTTCCATACATGTCTCTAGTTTGCACCACTGTATTTACCACCCTTTGCTAAAGTATAATGGGGGAGATTTCCAGTCGCACAGTTAACTACTGCTGGAGGAGAATCAAATCTTAGTGATAGTGCTCTACAATATCAATAGAAATACCAGCTTTCCTATTTGAGACACTCATGTAGCCTTGGGCTTCTTCAAATCTCATTCTTGTTAGCATTTCTATGCTTTTAGATTTACACACAAATACTAAACAAGACTCCCTAGAGTTTCTTAAGATAGGTAGTCTAGCTCAAACAAAATGGCATGAACTGCCTTTTGCAGCTTTTCCAAGTTTGCATATCCCCATATCTGATGTGTGCTGAAAGCTGAACTGATCTGCTATCAAGAGTGAGTCTCCTTCCTGTCCAGTCTCCTTCCCCCATGAGCAGAATGGTATTATTTCTATGTTGTGATGGAGAAGGCTGCCTCTGTCCTTAGTGAAGACGCTTTCAGCCCAGTCCCACCAGCCTACCCTTTCCCTGCCTCCAGGGATTTTGGCAAAGCAGGTATCTAGGTTTTTCCCAGACCAGTAACCAAACTCGTGGCTTCTTCCAGCTGGGCAAAAGAATTCCATCAATGCCAAACCAAAGAAACATTTCGTCACTGGCATCCTGTGTATGCTGTAAAAGGCTAAAATGAACTCGCCCTCACCTATCCCTTCATGAAGTGTGAGAAAACTGAGCTTTTGTCTTTCTGTCAGCAGTGTTTTTCTTTCGCTTGAATTCATGACCTGTGATGTTCGGCAAAATATGGTAGAGGTGAAATGGCACATTTCACTGTTTAGCTGCTGTTATGGGCAATATGGAGAACAGCAAAGAAGAGATGCAAAACTGAACTGACCAGACAAGCTGTTCAAGTTGTCCAAATAACAGAGATGAAACTGTAGGATTAGACACAAAAATATGTAACCTACAGAAAAATTCAAGACAGCTGTTGTAAGATACACACAATTATTCTTTAATTTAAGTCCCTTGTGGCTGGAGATGACAGCATCAACTAAATACTGTCAGTGAGTCAAAGAGATAAAATTTTTACCACAAAACATTAGAATGAGGTCAAACATTTGATGCTTCTCAGCAGCAGGCTTCCAAGACTGATGGGAGGCAATAGGGGTCCTTTGGAGAACCTTGAACTCCCTTCAGATGTTTCAGCTGGTTTATGTCTTTATGCTTTGTATAATTCAGATGAGTATTTGGAAGAACACAGATTTTAAATCTTGATGTTTCTGGCTAAGCTTCATCAGCCAGTTGATAGTAAAAACTGCAAATGATATCTAAATATTTGCAGATCTTGCACATATTGACAAACAATAAAAGCAAAGCAGTACTTCCATATGTAAACTCAATCTGCCATTATTAAATAGGGTTAAAACTGATTCAGTTTCATGCAAAAACCTTACAATGTATCTTTTAATGTTATTTCAATGAGATCAGACTGTAGTTGTGTTTCTTCCCTCTGTTGTCATTTTTTTTCACATGCATTGTGTTCTGTTGACCTCACCTTCCTTTTTGTTTCTTCCATCTATTTTTTTAATAATTTTTCAGCTCATAGGTTTCTCTTTTAGTGCAGCCTGTGCTGGTGCATGTAGAAGACCCTAGTAATTCAGATTCTTATATACAATAAAATCTCTTACTGTGTCCACATAATGGGTTCATGTAGACCTTATGTTATTGCATATATGGCATGAAACCTGTAACTTTTGACTTTGTGGTATAGCTGGTCTTGAATGGAAAACCTTAGAAAGGAGGTCTTGACTGAGGTCAGTGAAATCCAATTGTTACAGGATGAAGGTGCGTATTTTATTTTGACCTTGCTCCAGCAAGTTCCACTGAATCTTTTTTTTGGCATTTGGTCTTTCAGAGACTTGGAGTATTCCCATAGGTCTTAAAAACTCTATGTCTTGAATATAGTTTTCTATGCAGAATATGGTATCTGCAGAGGCTTTGCTAATGCTTACTATGAATTGGTGAGAAGAGTTTCCCAGTTTTAGTGTGTGTAGAGCCTGTGTTTCACTCTGCCTTTTGTCAGGTGCTGAAACGAAGTCTAAAATTAGAAAGCAATAAATATTACTGAGTTTTGAGAAGTTTTTAATGACTGTTTCAGTATTTAGAGATGTTGCCTGTCATATTGCCAGCTCAGGATCATAGTTGCTCTTGAAGTCAGGTCATTCATTAACTATGCACCAAAATTATCTATCTTATCACTTAAGTTTAACTGCACGACTTCCTGAGGTCCTTTCCAGATTTATCTAGTGATTCTTGATCATTTATCACAGCTCCAAGAAACATTCCTGGAATTATCCTTGGAGTATCCAGGTAATGTTAGAATAATATTATCTCTGTCTAATGGAGGGGTAGCTGAGGCATGAAGCAGATTCAGTTCCGTCATAAGTGGGACCTGGAATTGAATGTCTTTGTTGTCTGTGCTGAAAAGTTACTGAAGTAAGTCAGAGTATCAATTAATTAGCTAACAGCATGAATTAGCTCTTCCCCTGAAGGTTGCCACTGCTCATGACCTCCCACATGTCCCACCTTCCACTATACTTCACTGACTCAAAATCACAGATACCCAACTCCTTCATAGCCTAGTTCCTGAACTGGAAGAGTGTAGCATATCAGATTAATGTTTTAGCTGCTGGTTGAGCTAAATGATCTATGCTGATTCTTTTTTTCCCCCCTGATTTGACAACAGTCAAACAGGTCCGACAGGTACCTGCCATCAGCAAGGGATTTAGCCAGCTCGTTTTAATTCACTGACAAATACCTGTCAAACACCTGTGCTTATCCACACATGGCATTACAGTCAAGCAGCTACTGAGTCCTAAATTTTCCCAATTTTATGTTACAGTGTTTTGATGTAAACAAACTTACTGCCTCTTGACTGTGTGTGCAGGACTGTGCTCTAGACTACCCCTCCTGTTCTGTGCATGTGGCTGCTACCTGTGTATAGGTTGAAAATGTCCCGAGTATTTTATTAGAATATAAGTAATATTAGAATATTAATAATCTCAACTGGGGACAGATATTTGAGGGAACAACTTCTTCATGCTTTAGCACACAGAAGAGATCTTTCTAAGACATTACAACTGAGCCAGAGAATGTAAACTAGCACTGACTACTTTTCCAAAAGTTAAAAAGGGAACTAAACTGAAAAAGAAGAGTTTAATATTTTACTGAAATTAATTTTTTCCATGGGACATATTTTTGCCAGCTGAACTCCTTCCATTCCTCTCTTACTTTTTTTGGCAGTCAGTAGTCTGAAGCACTTGGAAGAGCAGAAGTGTTTTTTTCCACGAACAATTCCCTAGCAAGTTGCCATTATAAAAATATTATGAAAGCAACAAAGAATATTTTAAATTAACCCATGAGAACAACCCTCTCCTTGCAACCCCTATATACCTTTCTTATTACCTGCTTCCAGGAGTTTGATAGCATCAGAATTTGAGATTTAAAGAAACATGTAATCAGAGCAATGGCAGTACATGAGAGACATGAGGGCTTTTGGGTCCATGCAAAACTTCTACAAAGGCTGCTCTCATGTGAGCAGTTGATTGTCATGTTATTTCTATGACAGCCTTTGTGTGGAATTTGATTACAAGGGAAAGGCAATTTTGAAATGAGGAATTTTTCCCCTGTTATTGGAAAACTTTCTCTCTCATAGTTTGTATTTTCTTTTCAAATTTATTCGTACAATGTGGGGGCAGGCTCCCAGTTTCAGAGAAATGGCAATTTTATTCTTTTGAGACACAGGTTACATTTGTCCTCTTTTAGAGATATTCTGCAAGTTCAAAAGCGTAGAAATCTCCAAATATTTGTCAGGGTTAAGTGCTCCCAATCTACCATATGGCAATGCATAGTTTTGACTCCCATGTGGTCTTACATGTTGTGTGTTCTTGGTGGCAGGTTGATATGATTACTGAAGTGCTGTGCTTTGGTTGTGTAAATTCCAGTCCTGAATCACTTATCTTTTTAACCTTATTTCCTTACTCAAACCTGAGATATCTGAACAGAACTGGATGCTGCTACTTTAAATTAGTGTTTGAAGAATGCTCTAGCGCAGGAATCATCTACAATCCTGGGTGAAAAAATGAGTAGGACAGGAAAAGAACCATGGCAATTTTTTTAGAAATCTCTAATAAAACAATAAGGTATCAGAGCAAAAGTATATCTAATGGGCACGTGTCACCTTTTGGTCCCTCTGATCAGGTAAGGGGAGGGGTTTGTTAGCCAAAGCAATTTAGAATAGGTGTGGTTTCCTGTTTCCACATAGACAATCTACTGGAGTAAGTCAGAAGCACAGTCACTTATGCTTAAGTGTTCCTTATTTTGATTTAATCCAAAAGAAACATTTTGTCTCTGTTTGTGTGGTCATGGAGGGGGTCAAGGGGGAGAGCTGTGGCTGGGATCAAGCTCAGCTATTATAAATGCGAAGTATGTAAATAGACTATCCTTTTGACTATAAATGGGAAGCTGAAAGAATGTCTAAGAGGTTTAGGCTCACAACAGTGTCTTGGCAGAAAAATGGGCTTAAGCTTTAAAGTCTGCCATAAACTTCCACTGCAATACAGTGCTCTCTTTGGGTTTGTTTTCCCTCACCATGCATGTAAGAAAGAAATAGATTTTATTTATTTTACAATAAAAAAGAAGACCACTGCTTTAGTCAAAAGACTGTGGTTATTAGATACAGTAACTTCAGAGTCTATGTAATTTTGAAGAGGTTGACTTCAGGGCTCAGCCTAAGGGAGGTAAAACTGATATCACATTATTTAGCACTTAGGAAAAACATAGTTATATCATACAGATGTTCCCAGATCGTAAGGTATAGATGGGAGAAAGTGTGTTCACAAGCTAGAAAGAAGAGATTCTTGTTGTCCGCATCTCTGGGATCAGATTCATTTTGGATTAGTCTATCAAGCAAGTGCATCTTGAATGGTGATATTGTTGACTCATGAGTTAATGAATTGTTTTTCAGACACTGTTTTAGTACAACTAAGCAGGTGAGTGTTTTATTTTTTATCTACTTAGGTCTTTTTTGTTGTCAGTGAAACCACCATTATTTTTATCCTATACAAGTCTGGTGAAATGACTTAAGCTTTTGTTAGCAAGTACTGGTTGGCATAATGGATGTCACCAAAAGAGAACAGCCTATGGGTCTGATTGATTTCAGGCATGAAACAAATGTAGGACAGTGGCTTCTCAAGGAGTAGTTATGCCAGACACAAACCATAAAACATGACTTAGTAACTGGGCAAACTGGCTGGATCAAATAATGCACAGCTTGAAGAACTTTGGTCCATGCTGTGAACATATGTGAACAAACACAGCACCCCAGCAATCATGGCTTCAGTATGGTGTACACCAGGAATATTATTCCTGGAATAACTGACTTAAGTTCTTAGAAATCTGTGGTTCTGGGCCTATTTTTCCCTTGTGCTACACATAATATGATATCCCACATCTGTCAGTAGACAGGTCGCTACTTGAATTCTGTGTCTCAAAACACAAAGATCTGGGAAAGAAGAGATAAGGACTGCTTCAGGAACCTCTGTAGGAGTACAAATTTCCAGAAAAAAAACATAAACAAAAGGAAAACAAAGATTACAGATGTCTAAGAAACATTTGGTACAATAAAAGGAAAAAACAAACAAACAAATCATCATCAGCTGATAAATGAGTCAGAAGTCAGTGATCTCCTGTTGCAAAAATAGGGGTGAGATGAGGCCAACACTGACTTGTTTTTGATATATGAGTCTGAGATCTGACCTTGCATTGAAGGGTGAGTAGCTGCACATATAAAGGCTAATGTTCTCTGGTATAGAACCCTTGCAGCCTCATTTATAGAGATTAAAACAGCAAGTGCCAACAGGCCTAGTGAAATCAGGACCAAATAAATCATTGAAAGTGATCAGAACTGTGAAGAAATTTCTTCAGTTTTTCAGAGGAGGAGGAAACTTCTTCGACTATGCAGACAGTAATGTATTTTCCCTCTTTAATGTGTCGTACAATTACTTGCAGTAAATTAGTAAACAAAAAACGGCTAGTGAAAGAGAATAAATATATAAATAGAGGACTCCATTTCCACCCTAAAAAAGTGAAAATATGCAATAAAGTTAATCTAAATTGCTATGTGACTTCCCATCCACCCTGTTGCCAGTGAAGAATGAATAACAATTCTTTTTTAATAGCGTATGAAATGTCTTGCTATAAATCTCAAGCAAGAGGATGTTTATTGTTTCCTTCCCCAACACTAGGAGATGAAAGCAGTTTAGCTATTGAGTTTTACTCTTCCTTTCCAATTGTTCCACAAATTACATTTTCAGCTGAGATTACAGTGAGACTCTGCTGTCTTGCTCTACGATCTGAAGGAGAATGGGCATCACCAAAATGAATAGTTTGTCTATTGCTAGTGCTTGACATCTTCTCTACCAAACACATTGAATACAGCTGCTTTTATGCTAAACACTTGTTTTATTGTTAACCCAACTCACATTTCTTTAAACCTAAACCCATCTGCCTGCCTGACAAGGCAATAGCAAACCTCCTGAGGCTGGGATTTGTGTGTCTCTACTCATCTGCACTGGTGCCTAGGACATTCCATTTGCCACTTTTGACCAGGTGCTTGGGAAATGCTCCTCACATAATTGACATCTGTGTTCTTTTGGTTTGTTTTTGTTGTGGTTTTGGTTTTTTAGCCTTTCCATGTTTCTTCTTTCCTGTTCAAACAGTTTAATTTTCCCTTCTCAGAAGAAGTAATTGATGCTTCTGTATATTTGAATTATTTTGTCCATTTTTACTGTATGTATTTTTTTTCATTCCAGTTTTTCACCCTTTGCCTGTCTGCACAGCAGCTTCATTTAAGAATGTAATAGTTAATTCTTCCTCCTGTTTATTACAGAACAAGTGCAATAGGGCTGGCTGGTATCTAACTGTATATTGTGCTTCATTCCTCAAATTGAGAGCTTTCTTTTTTTTTGCTTCAGTTTATTTACAGTGTATTTTGTAGTTATATATTTACAACAAAGCCAATCTGAATTAGATATACAAGTTATACAGTGTGATCTTTCCTCTGATATTTAATTTTAAAAGGAAATCAAGTATTCTTTGTTACATGACCTCTTTTCTCCAGTCTTATACATATATTCTTGCTGATCACAGTTCTTAAAAAATGGACCTAATAACTGTGTTGTCAGAAACCTGGAATACATCAGTGTCACATGAGGCATTCTTCTTTTATTCTGACTAAGTGTGAATATAATTGCACATGTGGCTCTGTGGAGTGGAATTGCTTTCCTCTCTAATATCGATTCTCCAGGTAGGCTTGTGATTTGGTAACAGTTGGTGTCAGTCCTTTTCTTATTCTGAAATCTGTTTCGCTTTCCTTTTACTTCATTTGCTTCTTCCTCTTGGTACTCTTTGAGTACTGGTTTTTTTAAAAAAAAACATAATTTAAAAACCAAATTGCTTTTTTAGGAACTCTGGCATTGCGTTATCTATACTTGTTGGTCTGTTTCTATTTGTACATTCTAATGTAGCACTGCCTTTTTAATAAAGAATAATTTTATTAGATGCTCAGTCTTTCCAGTAGATATTTGCTGGCATTGACTGGCTGCCAAACCCTCATCCAGCTGCTCTTTTTTGCACACCCCCCTCAACTGGACAGGGGGACGAAATGATGACAAAGCTTGTGGGTCAAGGCAAAGACAAGACGTTCACAGACTGATTACCATTACAGGCAAAGCAGACTTGACTTGGGGAAAGTAAATTTAAAAGCTGTTTCTTCCAGTTTTCCCCTCAGCAACCCCCTGTGGGCAGTACTCTCTCCATTCTCAGTTGTGCTTCCCCTGTGGCCTCCATGGCTTAGGGCTGACAGCAGACATTCCTAGGCTGGGGTAGCCTCCTCCAGACACCACACCTGGGCACTTGCACCTGGAAAAGTATTGCTGACAGATTTGTGTCTTTATTTCCTCCTAAACAGCACCAAGCAGAACTGGGTGTATGGTTGTAATGTAAATGACAGCTCAGCAGGGATATATTTGATTTGGCTTAATTAAAGCTAACTCTAAATATTAAAAGAAGCCCAACTTGCAAATAAACTTGTATGTGAGAGTGAATTAGTATTGGTACCCACACTGATTTGTTTCAAGTTACATCAGTTGATTCATATTGTCTTCGGTACAGACCTATTTTTGACTCACTGAGACAGAATAACTGTAGTGTGTCTGACTGCTTTCTTCCTTACTATGAAATCTTGGCAGGGTGCTGAAACAAGAGGCATGCAGGGTTAGTGTAGACAAAAAGGTTAAAGAAAACTGAGTCTTATTGCTCTGTCTTGATTTAAAGAGGAGCTAGGCCTCCAGCTGTATTGGAAGGCCGGGTTAAGTAGCTTGAAGTATGTATTCCTTCCTGAAGCTACAGAGTAATGAAATACATATTTCTTGCTTGCCGCTGAAAAGATTTGCTACATTATTATTAGTTTCCTTTTACTCATGGACAAATATCTCTTTTATAATGAACAGACTGATGGCTTTAGTGATGCCAGAGCGCTGCTTAAATTCCTACTTACATCAGATTGATATCTCCTCTGTTTCCCCAGGGTGTACTGATGACTGCCAAAAACCATGTATTCCTGGGGAGAAAAGAGTATTTCCTCATGATTGCAGCTTTTTAGGCATAACAATGCCACATATTTAAAACTTGTTCACTTTCTATTGCAAGGTTTTAAAAGCCCAACTCTACCTGACAGAAGAAAGCAAAATTGTCACTAGTAGGCTTTAAAGGTCAGGGAAAATGCCGCATTGCAGTTAATGTCATTGTTAGATGTAAAAATGCTACTGCAAGTTTTTGATTGTTTTTATGGAGAGTTTGTTTTGGTTTGGGTTTATGGGGTTTCTTTTTGAGTTTTTGGTTGGTTGATTTGTTGGGTTTGTTTGTTTGTTTAAATTCTCAGAATGTCTCACTTCACTGGATTGAGTCTGCAATAATTTTAGGGCTGTCAATAATTAGAGCCTTTGTCCAGAAGTATCAGTACAATGTTGTTGGATTTTAAGTGTAACACTAAACATGGAAATACCAAATGCATCAATAAGGATGGAAATACCAAGGACTGGAATCAATTATGAAACATGGAGATGCTTCCATCCTTTGGTGGTAATCTGATGAGCAGCAAGGAATGGGAAGTTTTCAAAGCAAAGTAACTATGGCTGAAAAAAATTAACTATTTTCTCACATCAGGAGAGAGATGGCATGGAGGGGAGGGATAAATCTAGTACATGAAAATCTCATTTGAGCTATCAGGATGAGCAAATATCCTCTCCCTGTTGCATTTCAAATCTTAGTTGAAACCTATTTTGGAATGTGCAAAATAAACCTAGAAAGCCGCCATTGTTAGGTGGAAAAGATAAAAAAGATTCCTAAAACTGCATGGTCATTTTGTTTGTGCTAGCTTCAACAGATGTTGTATTACAAAGCAACTACTGTTACAGTTAATCTCAGAGTATCTTGGAAGCTAAATAATTGCATACTAGAGTGAAGTATTCAGAAAAATAAGCTTCGGACCTCTGTCTCTGTTCTGTGCATGTTCCTTTGGGCTTTCTTCAGAGAAACAGTATCATTCAGTCGAATTGCAAGTCATGAGACAGATAGAGGACCCTTAATCAGACTGAAAGCAGATGGAAATTCACACATCATTTCTATACAGGCCTTGTTTGACTTTCTGACCAGTGAAAAATCTCTGTGCCTCCATTGCTTTTCTTCTGCTCTTCTTCACAAGTTGTTTACTTATACATAGCCAATTGTTGACTTCCAATGATTTTCACTTAGTTATTGTTTTGACATTGGAACATGTTGTTTGATACAAGATATTTTTATAGTTAATATGAAGGATCACAAGGTCTAGGGTTCTGACCTCTGATGTGGTTGAAATCTGTGGACAGGACTGAGTTTCTGAGAAGTACGCAATAAAGAAATATTAGACTGAATTGAGTGATTTATTAGAACACGGAACAAAATATTTTTGTTTTCCAGTGAATATATCTTGATGTGAAATTGTTAATGTAGGAGTTCTTCAAAGTTACATGACTTGCCCAGAGTTTACTGAGGGTTTGAAAACAGTCATCTCAGTCTTTATCACTTAACCAAAACATCAGTTCTTGTCTTTAATGTACTACTGAAGCAGGGAATCTGAACAGCAAGTCACAGGACATATTTTGTGACTTACAGACATGTTGTAAAATGTTATTAAGTTGAAATTTCTTTTTTTTTTCTGTTTTGTTTGCAGCTCTTACCATTTGTATTAGCTCTGACCTCAAACTAGAGTTATTTCAATGTAGCTTTATGTAATTTACATTTAGCTAAATTTCTCTGAAATAAATGTAAATGAAAGGAGATTTTTGATTCTGGTGGCAGTGACTTGCTTGCGAAAGAAGGGAACATAAGTTGCTCTAGCAGTTGGTTGTAGCATGTTCCTCTGAGGCAGTGTGGAGATGAGACGAACATAATTCTTGGGTGCTCATGTCTTCATCCAAATAAAGTCACAGAGTAGAAATGATTAGTTTTTGGAGTTCTCATCTCTGAATAGAGATAAACATTCTCTACCAGATACAGCTCATCTCTTAAGGTTCTTTTAAATGCTTAGGGGCATTTCCTCTGTTTCCCTTTGGAATAACCTTGTAGACAGGGCTATTTGAACCTGTGTTAGTCTGGGTAGCAATAGAAATAGCTTCCAGAACAGCATGCAAGGCTGCTGCTATTACTATGAATTCAGATTCAGACATCCTAAGCCTATCTAATTGCTCTCTCCTGCTGGCAGGTCTCGATTCCAATATTGCTATCTAACCAGGTAATTTCCTGTGTAATTGAGGGGAAAAGCCTTGCTATATTACCAATGTAGGGAGAGATCTAATGAGTCGCATTGAAGGAGTTGGGAATGTGTTGATGATTGAGATAGCTGAAAGTGAATATTATGAACAGGACTTTTCTCCCTGCCAAGTCCTGAAGCTTCAGCCTTCAAAAACTGAGTTGTTCAGAAATTTGTGTTAGTACATCTTAAGTGTTTTTAAGCCTTTTTACTGGCTTCAGTATGCTACCTCATGCTATTGGACACACTTCAGATGATAGTACTCCTCAAACTTTATTTCCTCTTTTCATCTCTGAGAATGAATTCTCCAGGGCTGAGAAGTAAGAGCTGACCATATGTGCTGGCTTTGGCTGGGATAGAATTAATTTTATTTGTAGTATTTTGTATATGGCTGTGTTTTGGATTTCTGCTGAAGACAGTGTTGGTAAGTGTCATGGTTCAGCCTCAGTTGGAAACTAAGTACCATACGGGCTGCTTTCTCACTCCCCCACAAATGGGAGTGGGGAGGGAATTGGAAGAGTCCAAGTGGAAAAATCCATGCATTGAGATAAAGTCAGTTTAACAGGGAAAACAAAAGCCATGCAGACAAGCAAAGCAAAACACGAAATCCATTCACCAATCCCCATGGGCAGGTAGGTGTTCAGTCATCTCCAGGACAGTGGGGCTCCATTAAATATAGCAAGGAGTTGGGAAGACAAACACCATCACTCCAAATGTTCCTCCTTCTTCTCCCATCACTTTATATACTGAGCACGACACCATATGGTATAGAATATCCCTTTGGTCAGTTGGTGTCAGCTGTCCTGGCTGTGTTCCCTCTCAGCTCCCAGCCCTCTTGCTGGTGAGGGAGTACACGAAGAAGAAAAGGCCTTGGACCTGTGTAAGCACTGCTCAGCAATAACAAAAACATCTCTATATTACCAACATTGTTTTAGTACAAATCCAAAACAAATCCACTGTGAAGAAAATTAGCTCTACCTCAGCCAAAACCAGGTACTGTTGAGTAGTGCTTGAACAGTGTCAAGGCTTTCCCTCTAAAGGTGACCATCCAAACAATTTCTCATCCATCGGAGTCCATCCGTCAAGTCCATCTCTCTTTGATTTATAAAGAAGGATATTGTGGGTGACCATGTCAAAGGACAGACAGAACACTATTATGTAAGTGTCTCCTTTACTTTCTATAACATCATTAGAACTAAAAATTCTCTCAACACAATTGAAACAATTTAAAATTACTATTTTCTGCTATAAGACAAAGAAACAAACACTGTAACATGACAGCATGTCAAGTTGCCTTAAGGTAGGAGAACCTCTCTAGAAGGAAACTGTTCTATGATTGTAACTGATTTATAGAATCATAGAATCAGCTGGGTTAGAAGAGACCTCTGAGATCGTCAAGTCCAACCCTTGATCCAACCCCACTTTGATTACTAGATCATGGCACTAAGTGCCATGTCCAGTCTCATCTTAAAAACCTTCAGGGATGGTGAGTCCACCACCTCTCTGGGCAGGCCATTCCAATGCCTGATTGCTTTCTCTGTAAAGAATTTCTTTCTAATATCCAACCTAAACCTCCCCTGGCAGAGCTTAAGCCTATGCCCTCTTGTTCTACTGCTGGTTGCCTGAGAGAAGAGACCAATCCCTGCCTGGGTTTCAGGTAGTTGTAGAAAGTGATGACGTCTCCCCTGAGCCTCCCCTTCTCCAGGCTAAACAACCCCAGCTCCCTCAGCCTCTCCTCACAGGACTTGTGCTCAAGTCCCTTCACCAGCCTTGTTGCCCTTCTCTGGACCTGCTCCAGCACCTCAATATCCTTCCTGAACTGAGGGGCCCAGAACTGAACACAATATTCAAAGTGTGGCCTCACCAGTGATGAGTACAGGGGAAGGATCACTTCCCTGGTCCTACTGGCCACACTATTCCTAATACAGGCCAGGATGCCACTGGCCTTCTTGGCCACCTGGGCACTGTGGCTCAAGTTCAGCCTCCTGTCAATCAGCACCCCCAGGTCTCTTTCCACCTGGCTGCTTTCCAGCCACTGTGTCCTCAGACTGTAGTGCTGCATGGGATTGTTGTGGCCAAAGTGCAGGACCCAGCACTTGACTTTGTTCAACTTTATTCCATTGGAATCAGCCTATCTCTCTAGCCTACCACGGTCCCTCTGCAGAGTCCTCCTTCCTTCCAGCAGGTCCACACTCCCTCCCAACATGGTGTTATCTGTAAATTTGCTAATGATGGACAAAATGATGAACAAAACCAGACCCAACATTGACCCCTGGGGAACACCACTGGTGACTGGCCACCAGCTGGACACAGCCCCATTCACCAGCACTCTCTGGGCCCAGCCATCCAGCCAGCTCTTAACACAGCACAGAGTGCCCCTGTACAAGCCACAGGCTGCCATCTTTTCCAGCAGTATGCTGTGGGAGACAGTGTCAAAGTCTTTGCTGAGGTCCAGATAGACCATATCCACAGCCTGCCCCTCATCCACCAGGTGAGTCACCTAATTGTAAAAGGAGATCCTGTTGGTGAGACAGGACCTGCCCCTCCTAAATCTGTGCTGGCTCAGTCTAGGCCCTTGCCCATCCTGTAGATGCTGTGTGATTGCACTCAGGATGATCTGCTCCAGAACCCTGCCAGGCACCAAAGTCAGGCTGACAGGTCTGTAATTGCCCAGATCCTCCTTGCAGCCCTTTTTGTGGATTGGTGTGACATTTGCCAACTTCCAATCATCTGAGACCTCCCCAGAGAGTCAGGACTGTTGGTAGATGATGGAAAGTGGCTTGGCAAGCTCTTCCACCAGCTCCCTCATCACCCTGGAGTGGATTCCATCTCATCCCATTGACTTCTGAGGATCCAAGTGTTGCAGTAAGGCACTAATTGTATCCTCCTGGAATTTACGGGGGTTATTCAGCTTCCTGTCTGTGTCTATCAGTTCTGAAGGCCAGTTGTCCTGAGGGCCACCTGTCTTGTTGGTGAAAAGTGAGGCAAAGTAGATTCCAGCATGTCTCTCAACTGAGAAATACAAAGTACAGAGAGAAGGCTTTATATTTCTAATTATTTAGAGAATAATTTAATTTGTTTTAACAGTATAGTTACAATCAGTGTCTTCAATATCAGTTGTGGTTTACATCTGAATGAGAATTGTGCTCCTGTATAGTACTTTGGCAAAGATGCTCCAGCTCCAGAGGTAGAGCTTGTAGTTAGATTATTGCCACATCATATATAATTGCAGGAACAGATTTTTTGACTGCACTACATATGGGAGATAGATTAATCAAAATAGGTGCTGCCTGTTAAATGTTATATTTTTCCAGATGTTCCTTTTCTATCTTTCCTATTTACTTTGGAACTGAAGACAAAATTATTGCAAGTTTTTGCCTTCTCTCTCTGCACTGTATGGTGAATATGTTCTCACTCCAAGTAGGTGGTCTCAAAAGGGCACTTCAGCTTATGCCTCACAAGTTCTTGCCTCCTTCATGTAGTATGTGGGGAGTTTGGTTATTTTTAAAACAAGTTCAGTCCACTTTTTGGCAAATAGTCCTCAGTGGTAAATTCTTAGGGTTGTAGACCAGTAGACCCAGGAAAGGGGTTGTCTGGTTGTATGAACAATGGCCCTATGGCTGGATTTATGGTTTTTAGCTGCAGTGTTGATATAATTTAATAGAAAATAGTGATATAATTTTCTTCTCATTTAAGAAGCCCTATGTTCATTAATGAAGTTAACAAAGCAAATCATTCTTTATATGGACAGTAATTTTGCAACTATAGATATAAAATGACTAGAATGAATACCTGTTCTATGCAGCAAAGGCAACTAACAGATTTGAGCTTGTCCAGTAAAGGAGAGTGCAGTTCTTTGTCCAGGATGGAATAACACCATCCACTAGGACAGGCCAGACAGATGGAAAGAGGCTTTGTAGAATCAGAGTTACTGCTGGAACACCAATTGAAGATGAGCCATCAATGTGCTCTTGATTAAGGGAAGTGGTTTTACCCCTATCTGTGATACTTGTGAGATTGTATGTGGACTACTGTGCCCAAATTTGGGCCAGAAAGCAGGCAGTGACATATTGGAGCAAGTCCAAGTGGATGGTTACCAGCATACAGTGAAGAGAGATCAAGAGATCAGAGTCCCTTCAACCTTAGGAAGAGAAGGCTAAAGAAAGATTATATTGGTGTCTATACCTACTTTTAGAGAAGATACAAAGCCAGATTATTCTCAGAGGTGTTTGTTGGTAGTACAAGAAGCAGTAGATGCAAACTGCAACATGGAGAATTCCAATTAGAGAGGAAAAAATTTACCATGATGGTGGTCAAACTGTGTATCAGGTTGTCTAGTGAGGCTGTAGTATCTTCATCTTTGGAGGTAATCAAAACTCAATTGAACAGGGCCCTGAGAGAAGGCACTAATAGGTACTGCCAGCCCTGACCAGCCTGCCCTCCACCCACTGCCTGCCTCAGATCCCTCTGCAGCTCCCTGAGCTTGGACCAGCCCACCCCTACAAATGGCCACATCTCCTGTTTCACCTGGCTGGGCCCTGGACCTGGTTCAGCCTCTGCAATGACAGGGTCATTGATGGACCCTTGTAGCAGTGCCCATCTGGGTCAGACCTGTTTTTTCTCAGAAACAGTTTGCTTTCCTCTGTTTCAGGTCTGCCTTCACAGAGTTAGTCAGGATTGTCTGCTATGAACACATAAGGTATTTTTCTCTTTCAGGAAGAACTAAATATGAATGAATCTGTTACCAAGAGCTGATCATGTTACTATTAAAAAAGATTAAAAGAGAATACAGCTTCTCAAAAGTCAACATTAAAAAACAAGACAAAACAAAACAAGCCTCCCCAGATTACAGCTGGGAGTACCATTATCCCACAACATGTTTCCACAATGATACCAGAAATATGTAGGAAATCCAGTATCAGAGCCATCTGTCATATTCATGGCAACTGAGAGGCCAGAAATGTTTAAAATCTGAAAAATGTGGTTTGTTTCCTTTATTCTTTTTTCTTCACCCTGTCTGCAAACCCAACTCACATTATTATCAGGTGGTGAAGATATTTAAGGGGTATTATATTTTAATCTTAAATTGCTTGACCTAGGAGTAAAATCCTCATCCTTCAGCAAAACATGCAGGTGGACAAGAGAGCCTGAGTGACCAAAGAATCTCCCTCATGGCAGAAATTAACTATCTGGAAGAACAAACAGCTCCCCTTCCCTGCCTTGTCATGTGCAATAACTATTTTCTCCCTAGTACCATTTGTGAAGCTATACAGTACAGAGCAGATATTCTCAAATTGTTCTTTACAAAGCACCACTTTGTTTGAGAAACAGTGGCAGAAAGGTTGTGGTGGATGAGACCTTTTTGCACGATTGGTTTTGGACAATACATGTGTTAAATATTTTTCTATTGAGCTGTTGCAGTCACAGGAGTGGTGTGCAATAGTAAAACCAAAGGGGTGATCTAGGAATGTGTGAATTGTAATGCATGGTGCTCATAGTACTATACCTATCACTTAAGTCAGGACAGGATAAAAAGAAATGTGAGAATTCTGGCCTGAGAAAGATGAAATTTAAAATTTATTGAATAAGAGAAGAACGTAAAGAAAATATTTTGGTTTGTAACTTCCCAAGAAAAAGAATTTTTTTGTTTTGATAGCTTGTTTGTATAACTCCAAATTTTGCTGTAGACACCACTGGCGAAATTTAATTTTGAATTTTATCTCAGCAAAACTTTGTTTGTTGCATTCATTGGGTTAATCTGACTTCACCTTGCTGGAGGATTCAGCTTCCTCTTATCTTACAGCCGTGTTATGGGTGAAAGGCCTGCTGTGTAATTTACATCTTTATGAATGCCTTTAAGATCAGTATATTGGAACATTTGTGAGGAAACTGGTTAGTACTCCTTCTCCTTTACTAACATGCAAAATAGCTCCTCTGGTAGAGGAAGGGACCAGTTACCTAAAGGGATTTTTGAAGAGGCCATGATGCTTCACTGTAAAAAATGCACTTTCCTTTTGTTCTATGTGTGGAAATGTAATTACTTCCCTTGCTATCCTTATCCACGGACTGGAAGGGGAGAATCTTCCCAAAAAGTTTTTGGCAATCCCTGCCCAATGCCAACCAGACTAATCTTACTTTACAAGCCTGTTGACCCCTTCAGGGGGATCCAATAAGTTCGTGAGCAAAAACCTTCCTTTTCAAAAACTAAGTTTGTGTGTTTACACATACATTTTCAGATCTATTTGTTCTTCATATTCATTTCTTTTGCTTTTTACAGTGCTTACCAGATGTCTCCTGACGTTTCTAAAAAATTGGTGAAATCTACTTACCATCTTCCTGAACTTAGATACCAAAGAAGTTTCAAACAAAAGATCAAATTCCATGTGATTTGTCTCCTTTGAGTCTGATGAAAAATCTGCTCCACAAAAAGTGGATTGCAGGAACTTTATTTCCTCAAGAAATTAGGCAGGGCCAAGTAGTAGCTAAAAAAATGCAAGTTAATACTAATAAAACGTAATACTGATTAAGAGATATTTAATGTGCAGAACAGAATTAATTCATAATAGATTGTTAGATTTTTTTTTGGTACACAAGACCACTAATCTAAGTTGTGCTTCATGAAGAGTAAACATTGTATATTAGATACATGTGTTTTTGGTTGTTTGTTTGTTTGTTTGGGGGGGTTTTTTGAGCATTATTCAAGCAGTTTCAGACCAGGAACTAATATGCTGGATGGGTGAACTGATTTGTTTTCTTACTGATATGCCTAGGCCAATACAATTATACTTACAAGGATTGTCATATTTTGCTGGGAATACATATTTTACTTGAACATGTGATTTACTTGTTACATTACTATGATGATTTGTATAAGCAATACAAAAAGCCTGATGTATTCAAACCAAGGTTAGGAGTCTGTGTATAAAGTAGCCATTAGATTTTTTTGGAGGTTGTTCCTATTGCAGGCCTTTGAGGATCCTTATAGAGAAAGATTTAAAAAAAAAATATTTCTTGCCTAGAAAATTATTGTACAGGTAATTTCTAGGTCTTTGTGTTTCCATGAAACGCCTTGAGACATGGTATGAGTATGCTGTGCATTTTTCTGGGGGACTAGGTATTATCACTCACTCTTCAAATTGTTCTCATGGGATACGAAGGAAGACAGAAATAGAAGTACTGTTCACAGAAGTAGCAATCAATTTATTTATACCAATTAAAGACTTCATCCACATAGTCTGTATTTGGTGATCCATCTGCTCCTTGAAATTTATTTTATATTATAGTTCTAATATGTGTTCTTTTTGGTTTACTTTGGCAACAAAAACTTTAACCTTTTTCTACAATTTCTAGAAAATAGCCTTGTTACACACCAGATATATTGTCACTATGAGAGTCTACTAATGAAAGCTGTGCAAAGGGTGCATTTACTGTTTTGGGCTATATCTATGAATGTTAACAAATCTCTCCCTTGATGTGTATTCTTGCTGGGGGAACATCTTAATTCTGTAAATTATTTCCAGAAAGCAGCTCAGACTTATGTGAGGAGGTTCCCAATGCAACCAGGCAGAGTTCAGAAAGAATTTCCTGAATTCCCACAACCTCAGGTACTTAGATGTCTAGCAGTTTGCTTGCAGAACTGGACTGCTATCTTCCTCTCTTTATCCTTTCTTTCCTTGGTTGTTTGTTTTTTCTTTTCCACACCCCACTTTCCCCTCCCCAACTGGACATATGCACTCCCTTATAACAAAAGCAGACCCTGTCTGAAAGCTGCTACTGCCTCTTTTCTACAGCATCCCGCACCAAAATCACTGGAGGTGAAGCTCCTTCCTCTTTCAAAGACAACTTTGAATACAGTAAGTCTAAAATTGAAATAAAACTCTATTTGGACTCCTGCATGAAAAGTTATCTCTATCTTTGCCTAATTTGTTGTTGAATACTTCTTCGGACAGAAAAATGAGATTAATTTTGTGATAGCTCATTTGTTTTCAGCACAAATATCACTTTGATTTGACTGAGGACTTCAAAAGCAAAAAAAATGTGTTGCTTGCATTTTTTTCCCCCTTTATTTTAATGGAAGCTGTGGTTTGCTTTAAGTTTTGTTTTCTGGAGTAATAAGATTATAGAACTCTGAGGAAATGTTTATTTTAAAACCTATTTTGTCCAGCAGGTGTCACTCATTCATAAAGAATCTTATAAGGATTTTCCACTGCCAATTCTTAGATGAGGGAAGACAAAGCCTTGTCACATCCATCCATTTAGAAGAAAGTACAGATTAGTATATTATATATTACTGCAGATGAAGTAACTCCCATTTTGACTGTAGTTCAGTCTGAACAAAAACAATGGAAAGCATTGTAGTAAGAAGAGGCAGTTCTTTTTCCTGGAAGTGGCATGATGGTGACTCACAACCATTAAGTAATTGTGGCATGGTTTGAGAAGTCTTCTTTGGGGAATGGTCACCTAACAATGGCTTTTAAAATGTTGTTGGGTTTGGTTTTTTTTTTAAATATACTTCCTCTTTTTTATTTTTTTATTTTTTTTTATTTTTAAACAAAAACCTTTTCTGTTCAGGGCTTGATTGAAAAACTTTCTTTTACCTCAGTCAGCTTTAACATGTCCAGGTGGTGTTGGAGTAATCAGGTGAATGCTTGATGGTGTAAGAAACAGAAGCACCATGTCTTTGGTTAGCTATTGACAGCTGGGCTTCTGTCAAAAAATAATGTTTTTAGGATGGAGGAAGTAGTCATGCTTGCTAATTACACTCTGTTGTTTTTGCAACTATTTTTTTATTTCAGAATTTAAAAGTTAGAAGCTTTACATTTTTACTGTAAGTGCAGGGAGAAGGAAAAAGAACTGAAACAACATGAATGAGCCACAAATGCCATGATGACTCTGTTGAGCTGGAAAGTGTCTAGGAAGCTGTGGTTTCTAGGAATACTTTTAGAAGAATAGTGATGTTTGGGCAATATGTTTTATTTGTAATTAAGAAGTATTTTTCTCCTTGCCCTAGATCTGCTTGATTCAAGAATCCTCAAATCCATAACAGGTCTTCAATATCAACACAGGCAGCACAGGGCAGTGATGCTTCAGCATTTGGTTCTGGGTGCCTGGAAAGAGCTGACTTGCTATGCCTTGATGGTAGCAAAGTAGGACATCACTGCAGTGCAAATATCATTTGCATATCTGAAATCTGAAACAACTTAGGCTTTCAACACTTCAACATTAGGGGAATATAGGGATGTATAGGGGCAGAAATTGGGTAGAGACAGTTGAGGAGGTAGAGGGCAATGAGCTCTGTTTCCTCCAGATCAAAATCACACTCACACTTTCACACTTGTCTTAGTAGTTGTCTATGGACAAATATGTCCAAGACAGATTAATGAGAGATGCAGCTTCAATTACAAACAAAACACCATCATTACAGGGAAAGCAACAAGAATAAGTGTGGAACTAATTGTTCTCAAAATTAAAATACATATACAGTTCCTCACATACAGTTCCTTGTATACCTATTCCTCACATATAGTTGCTCATATATATATACCAATTTTTTTTTTAACTAAAATCCTATGAATTAATCTGCTTCTCTTACCTACACTATAGAAAAGATTTGAAGACCACAGAAATGCAAGGGAAGAAATAAAACATGTTATTTCTCCTTATAAATATTGGTTGTCCTCAGATACTACAGAGATGGGACTGTGCAATTATCTAGCTAAATAGATAGATTGTTAAATAGAATAGATAGAATCACTAGATCATGTTAGATAGAATGAGTTAAATATTCCTCAATTCCTTAGCAGTTTTCACTATGCAGGAACTTTTCAGACCTTGTTCGTCCTGTCCTGGCTGGTCATGATTTTCAGCAGAGCAAGTAATAGTGATGAGAGTTCCTTGCTTTGTCCCTCCTCCCCCACAGCCTTTTGGGAATTAGAAAGTACTCAAGAGACCTTCTCAGTTCCTGCTTTGATCCCTACATTGGAGAGCAAGGAATATGTGGCTAAACAGAATAAATAGCAGCAGTTTTCTGCAGGCTGAGCCCAAGTCTGTATTTCTAATGCAGAGAGTGAAGAAGGAGGCCTTTTTGCTCTGATCTGGAAGCTGTGCCAAGTGCATCTCCCTCCCCCATTCAGTAATAACCAGGAAATCAGGAGAAGTGACTGTACTTCATATGTTGGCAAACCACACTACAGCAGCTAGGCACGATAGAAAAAACCACCAGTGAGTCAAAGGGAAGCAGTCTTTGAGACATTCTGTTTCTTGTAGCTTTATTGAGCACCTGATTGCAAAGGCCCCACAAAACCATTGGGGTAACAATCTGTTTTCCCTGTAGCTATTTTCATAGTACAGCAATACAAATGTATGGCTTATTGTTTTGGAGAAGACAAAATAACTAGAACAACAGCAAATACCTGAAATTCTTTTTTTAGCTTTGGAAAGTGCCTTTAGGCAAAACATTGCTACTCTGAATGGCAGATCACAGTTGGGTACTACATGCTTCAGATTTTGATCTTCCACCAGAAGCTGTCAATATTTCAGTTGTATTGTCCTCGCACTTTTAGGAAGCCATCCTGAATCATGACCTAAATGGTGCTTTTTTTTTTTTTTGCTCTGCCATTCATTCATGCTTTTAGTTAGTTTAAAGGTTTAAAAGTTTCTTTGTAGCTTCATATTTCTAATTCCGCAAGCAGCTTAGGCAGATGTCCTGGTTTTGGCTCGGATGGAGTTAATTAGACTTGGAAGGGGTCCACAAGGATCATTGAGTCCAGCTCTAAAGTGAATGGCTTTTACAGGGGTCAAACCCACAGCCATTGGTGTTATTTGCACCATAACACACTTATGCTTTAGTTGTTTAGTTCTTTTTCAAGGACTTTTCAGTTTCCCATGCTCTGCCAGTGGGGAGGTGCACAAAAAGCTGGAAGCAAGGCCAGGACAGTTGACCCAAACTGCCCAAGGAGATATCTCATACAATAGGACATCATGTTCAGCATATGAACTGGGGGCAAATGGCTGGAAGCCACTGATTGCCTCTCAGGGATGGACTGGGTATCAGACAGCAGGTGGTGAGCAATTGTATAGAATATCACTTGTTTCTCTTGGTTTTTATTCCCCTCAATTGTAATTATAATTATTGTTGTTATATTTAATTTAATTTCAATCATTAAACTGTTCATATCTCAACCCACAAGGGTTACCTTTTTCCCTTTGATTCTTCTCCCCATGGGGTTTGCAGTGAGGAGGAGTGAGTGAGTAGCTTCATGGTACTTAATTGCCAGCTGGGGTTAAACCATAAGGGTGACATAAATCCTTGATTCTTCAGCTATTTTTATGTTCTAAGAAACAGTGCATGGGTGCTTAGAGAGATGAGTGTTCATGGCTGCCACCTTGGTTGATCTGCTGGGAACTGGGATTTCTGGAACAAAAACATTAGCTCCTGCAGAGTGGCCCTCTTTAGCAGGGATCATATCTACCTCACTCCCTTATTGGACTAAGATGTGGAGGATTTGTAAAGAACTCATTAGGATTCAGCCAGGACACTTTCAAAGTCTGCAGTTTCCTAACCAAGTATCAAGCACCATGCCAACAGTAATACAGCTTGTTGTTCGGGGGGTCCAATCAATTTATGATGTGTTATTTTAAACGCAGGGGTGGTACCACCATCACTCTCTTAGTGACTTTGTAGCTGACATCTCATTGTCTACTCAAAGACTAGAGGAGGAAAAAGAAGAAAGGATCATAGGTTCCCTTCACTCATCTTTTCTTTTCTACTACCAGTTTCTAAAGAAGGTGTGTTAGAACATTTTTCTTAGAGTTCTCCCAACATGATGCTGCTATTTTTATCGTCTTGTATTTATGTCTTACAGTTGCCAAGTTAGCTGACTCAGGAACACATGTGTTGTCTACTCCCTGGACAGATCACACTACTATCTCTGCCAGTCAGGAAGTGGTGAATGCATATAAGGATTAGTGTAAGACCACTAGTAAACATTAGTAGCATATTTGTTAATCAACGGGAAATTGCCAGTATGATATATAGCTGGAATGAAATATGGCCTCTCTTGGTTTTGAACTCTAAGAGGTTAAGAAAGCACAGCAAGTAATATGAAAAGGACATTGATTTGCTGCCATGAGTTCTAACAGAGAACTACCTAATCACAGCAAAAAAGAGTCCATGCACAGCAAATCCCAGGAATGTAGCCTGAAGCCTCAGACTCTGGAGAGCGGCCAACCATAAAGCTCTGCTCAAGTTAAGACTTGAGTCCATTCACTTGGACACAGAGGCCATTTACAGATGCTAATTTTACTTAGTGGGTATGTTGCAAAAGCCAAAAATAAATCAATTTGTTTTTTAAACTCCACAAATGTAGTTCACGTTTGTTTAAAGCTATGGTTCCCAGGCCTGCCAGTGAATTCAAGGTAAGATATTTTTGAAAATAGAGTTATTATCTTAGCAGGCTTTTGTGTAACACATCTGTTGACACATGCAAATTATGGATACTATAGTATATTTTGGTGTACAACGACTATACTAATCTTCTGTGTGCAATGAAGTGGTAATTTTTTAAGAAAGAAGAAACAGCCATGCTCCTTAGTGTCCGCTTTACTCTGAGTACAGAATGTCCATTATTTCAGCTTACTGCATAGTATAGGTATTTATTTTTTCTTTGCCTGAATGACTGTGGTTGGAAAGTTTTTGGTGAAATCAGTAATACCAGGTTATGGTAGGAATAAGCTATCCAGAAACTTTTATATCTATTAGGATATATAATAATTATTTAAATAATAGACACTATGTTGTAGGAATTTCTTTAATTTCCTATTGTAGAAAAATAGCTCACTTTGGACATTATGCCACTCAAATAACTACATACCTATTTTAATGGGGAACTTGAATATGCCAGGAAATAGAAGGGATCCAAACTACAGAATAAACTGCATTTCCTGACTTTAAGCACCAGGTATTATGTAGCATATGGGATACAGAATAAAAGAGAAAGGATTTGTTAATATACTTTATCTGACATATTAATGAAGTTAACTTTGGTGGAATTGCATATAAAGAAATAGAAATAGAACAGCATGCCTCTTTTGCTTCAGTTTTTTTCCCTTGAATTTACTTTTCTCTTTCTTTGAATAACTAACATCCATAATAGTGTTTTAGGCTGCATCAAGAATTCACAATATCTCCCAATTGCTACCACTTACAATATTTTGGTTCATATCCTATAACAGTCTTGGAGTGTATGAACTATTTATCTGTCTTTCCTCCCTCTCTCTCTCTGCTCTCCTCACCCTCCATACCAAGCTCTATCAGAGCACTTTAACCACTAACAGGTGCTCAGTCTTAAGTGGACAGACTAAAGCTACTCCAAAACAAAGCCTCCAAATGCATGTGTTGTGGACACGCAGTCCTCAGCACTAACTGCTGTGCTGTACAAACCTGCCCTTATCATGCTGTATTGCTTCCTGAGGCAGACAATGACTGTGGTGACATGAAAAAAAATAGTTTCACAGAATATTCTGAGTTGGAATGGACCCACAAGGGTCACCTGGTCCAGCTCTTAAGTGAATGACTCATGCAGGATTGAACCAGGAAACCTAGGTGTTATTAGCCCCATGGTCTAACCAACTGACCTAATCTCAGGGTTGAATTACAGAATATTTAGGCTAAAATAATTTTACAATTTATACACCTTGGAGTGGGAAAGGTATTGGATTTTAAACTGATAAACAGAGGGGGGAAAGCTAACTAATTGTTTTAGCTAACAATTTTTAGCTTTAAGATTGTTACCTGTTGTATCTGCACAGTGTTGAGAACTGCACCCACTGCAGGCAGCTTGGTGAACAGCTGCAGTGCAAGCTGCAGGTTGTGCCCTGTGTGGAGGGAAGTGTCTTGAGGCTCCAACCCTGTGCACCCCATAGTGCATGTGGACTGTGACACCCAGTGGCTGATCACAGAGAAACTCTGCAGCAGCCAGTGCAGGACAAGAAGACTCCAGACCCCAAATCATCATTGGCACAGGCACACAGACTATAAGTGAACAAAAGCCCATTTTTGTATAGGCTTTTGTATCCCTAAGGGATTCCTTTGTTTGGGGTTCCTCCCTGGAGGCATCAGCTCGAGCTACTGTTGTGTTGCTGCAGTACAATTAAAGGCTTGATCTTGACTTAAGGGAACCAGATGCCTGTGGTTGCTACAGCGAACCAGATACCTGTAACTCTGCTACAGGAGTCTTGGGGCAGAGCTAGTGAGGGAAACCTCTCTGGCCATGTGAGTGGGGTGTGTAAGGAGTCAGGTGGGGCACCTATTGGGTCACTGGAGCCACCTGTTGAGAAGGGGCTTTGGTCCAGGAGTGACAGTCATGGGTGGTGTGAATGTGACTGCTAAAGTGGCTCCAGGATGGTCAGACAGGAAAGTTACTTCAACATTAGCATGCAAAGGACCCTCATGTTCAGGCTGGATAGATCATTCTTGTTGTGGTATCTATTTAATTATATATATTTTTTATATTTCAGAGAAATTATTGTAGGGATGAAAAAATTGATGTACAGAGTAGCTCAGTGTGACTTTCTCTTAGTGGGAACAGAGGAAAATGTTGTGGGGCAGAAAATAGGAAGATCAGGAAGCAGAAAGCTTGAGGGTTGAGATGCAGACAGGGATATTGTTTACCAGTCATTGTTGTGGACAAGAAAGACTTGCTCTGGGGAAAATAGTTTAAATTATTGCCAATTAAAATAAAAATGTAATCACGAGTTTGAGCAGTGGGAGAGAAAGACAAACTTTAAAATAACACCTTTCCTTACCCCTTTCTCAGACTCAATATCATTCCCTCACTCTAGTCTCCTGCTAAGACCTCACCTACAGTGGCACAGGTGGAAGGGGAATGGGGTGCTGCAGTCAGTGTGTACCACTTCTGCTACTCCTTCCTCCTCACACTTCTTCCTCTGTGACAGTGAGGGCCCTTTTAGGCTGCATTTCCTGTCAAGAAAATATACTGTGGTGTGAGCACTGCACTGGCTGCAATTCCTTCAGGAATATCCATCTGCTCCAGCATGAGGTTGTCCATGGACTGCAGTGACTGGTACAGGTCCTCCATGGACTGCAGGGAATCTATTCTCTGGCATCTGGAGCACCCCCTCCTCCCTCTCTTCTTTCTCTGATCCTGATATTCCCTCTCTTGTTTCTCACTATTTTTTGTTTTCTGGTCCACTCTTCCTCTCTCTTTGTGGTGTTTTCTGTGTTTTCTTACACACATTTTTACCAATGTGCCTCAAACTTTGCTGGTGGACTCAGCTCTGGTCTGTGAGGGGTCTCCTGGAACTTACCATGACTGGCTCAGGACAGCACCCTAGGCACTTCTGCTGCCAACATCTTGCCATCTATACCAAGTACAGTTTTGTATATTTGATAGCCTGTAGAGTGACTGAGAAGATAAAATGGATAAATCTTGGCTGATCTGTTTATTCTGACCCACGCAACAGGAGTGTGATAGCTGTCAGCCACCAAGTAGGAAGCAAGAAGAAAATGTGTTATTGTACACAGGTTTCTTCAACAATTAGAGAAGATACACATAGAATAAAAGAGAAATTATACAATATATTTACTGGCATCTGTTTCTACTTTGCCTGCCTTTGGACATTTCACATTTGCTAGGATTAGGTGAGTAGTGAAGTTATGTTAATGGCATGTGACCATAAGAGCCTTAGACTATATGAGATTTCTTAGAAAGTGAGGAGGAATTTTTGATCAGAAAACAAGACTGCTGCTTTAGCGCGAACCAGTAGAGTCAGATTTGCAGACATCAATACTAATATAGGAAAACATCTATTAAATTAGGATTCCTTTTACAGCACAAAATGCACAAAAATGGAATGCATAAAAACGATGCCTTAAGTTGGAAATGGAAAACCTTGTGTTGCATTGGAATTTCATAGAATGTCATCACTGCCAAGGCACCTTTCACTCAGACTATGTATACTGTGTATCTGGGAGGAGAATAATTTACTGTAAGAATATTTAAATTTGAGGTATCTGTTAGGAAATAGGACTTTGCCTTCCTGAAGTATAACAGAAAAGAAAGAGTTTATCCAGGACTTTTAAACTTACAGTTATTCTCTTTGGTAGTTAATCATTAATGTTTATATGCTGATTCCACATGATTTTTCTCTGCTTTAAATATTTGAGAAGAATAGAAACAGAGAAATATGATCTATTCACAGGCATATGTTAACATGCTTATTTTAAGGGGGGTCAGTGACCATGAAAGCTAATTTATAGCCTTTATAGTAGTCTTTACTACCGTACAGTAAAAGAAATAGCATGAATTTTATACTTTTCCCCCAGCATACCTGAGTTAAACCTGTTTTGCCATTATTTATAGCTCATGATCCTCTAGGCCCAGAACTAAAGCTTTGGAACTCCCACCTAGGGTTAAGCATGAGAATTAAGTGTCAAAATGTGTTAAGCTTGTGAGACTGAGCAAATCTACATCTTCATGGTTTTGTTTAATGTGTTTAAGCACCTTTACAGTTATGCAAGGTAGTGGAGTCCTAGCACATCAAAACTAGAGATATTGTGTGTGGTTTCAGGACTATATATAATACACACGTGGCAGCACATGACTGAGATACAACATACATTAGCTCAGGAGCACCACATTGCTAGCCCAGCTGTTATGGGGTAACCCTAATTTGCACTCCCTCCCTCTCCCACAGCAGGAGTGTAAAAGTAAGATAATTCATGGCTTAAAATAAGACATCATTATAGGTAAAGCAAAAGCTGTGTGCTCAAGCAAAACAGAAAAAAAAAGGAATTATTTCAGTACTTTCCAACAACAGGTAGATATTAAATCATTGCTAGGAAAGCAGGACTTCATCACACATAGCAGTTACATGGAAAGACAGACTTCATAACTCCAAATATTCCATCCTTTCCCACCCCTGCTTTATATGAAGAGCTCGACACTGTATGGTATGGAATATCCCTTTGGTCAGTTTGGGACAGCTGTCCCAGCTGTGTCCCCTTCCCACCCCTTTGTGCATCTCCAGCCTGCTGGTTGATGGGACAGTTTTATTTCTATCCTTTTAAGTTTAAATATCCTTTTAAATAATTAAATATACTTTCAAATACAAAGAATTCTATCCTTAGCTCTGTGTAACCACTGCTTGACAATAAAATATGGGTGTTTTATCAACACTGTTTTGACCATAAATCCCAAACATAGCACCATATGAGCTACTGTGTAGAATATTAACTCCAACACAATCAAACCCAGTAAACCAGCTTTAATGATTGAGTTTCCTGTATTGACCTGTGCAGATGTTCTGAGCTGGGGCTGCTGGGACATTTTATACTGCACTGTCATATGTGACTTTCATGCACCAGAGAACACTTACTTTGTTGTTGCCATGGTACAGACAGAGATGTACAGAAAACAGACTGAAAAGAACCTGTCAAAAGAACAAAAGTCATTGGTCTATATTGGAAATGGCTGTATAGATTGTTTTTCCTATATCTTAGCAGTTTCCTGCATCATCAAGTAGGGCTGCAAAAGTGTTTCAGAGTTATGCTTTTTTATATTCTTTATTTATTTTTTCCTTAGGAGAAAGACTTTTCATTACTTGTTAGGATTTTTCCTTTTGAAGACTAAAACTTAGAGGATAAAAAAAAAAGAAAAAAATTATTCATGTTTTTATGCTTAAAAAATAAAAGTTTGAGAGAACTTGGCTTACTTCTTAGAATAATATACTTTAATTGGCCAAAATGGTGGAGGAAATAATGTTGCTTTCAGTTTGTGTGTCCTGAAATATGTACAGAGAACTTTCATTAAGCTTTATATAACATGGTTTTACTGCTAGGAATGTCTCAAATTATGCATAAATAGTTCATTTAAAATGTTTTTCATTAAATGTTCTGACTGGTAATTAGGAAGGTATTATGATTTCCTCATGAAGGGTGAGTTCTTGTAATTGCACATCTGCACTCAAAATGGCAGCATCCGGCTTTTACCACTCACTTTATGAATAAGTTACTCCTGGCACAACATAATGCCAGTGCAGTAATACCCCTGCTTATTTGACTCCCATAAATTCAAGAGAGGTGATACATTTCTTTGAGGTTAATTTCATACTTCAAAACTAGTGTCACAATATATTCAGTAGTACTTATCAGTAAGAGATTGCAATTTGGTAATGTCACCTATTCGATGCAGAAGCTCAACAGTCCTTATGCAGACTTTGTTGCCAAATTCACAATTGTTAGAGCTCTTGGCCTCTCTTCATACCAGGTGGGATTCTCAGTTGATGTTTTGCTATTTTTCCTTCACTGCCATTGGTTTGCAGAACACACTGGTTTTCTCCTATTTGTCCACTTACTAAATCAAAGGTGTGGCTGAGATGTGGAAGACAAAGTTATTGAATATAATTTACCTAATTAAGTAAGAAATTCAGCTTTAAGAGGTTCAGTAAAAGACATGTGCTCAACAGTCCTTGTTTGGTGTTTAATCTGCTTGTTGGACCAGGCTGGTTGTTGTAGGCAGGTCTGTTGGGGCTGCCATGAGCCCACCAAGCCATTCTATCATTCCAACAGGACAGGGGCAGAAAATACAATTAAAATCGCATGGGTTGAGGTAAGGACTAGGAGATTACTTAACAATTACCACCGTGGACAAAACAGAATCCACTTGGGGAGATTAATTTAATTTATCAACAGTCAGACTAAGATAAGAAATAAGAATCAGATGGGTGTCCTGATAATGGAAGACACAGAGAAGGCAAAATTACTGAACACCTGCTTTGCCTCAGTCTTTACTCCTGAGGTTGGCCCTCAGGAGTCCCAGACCTCAGAGGCTGGAGAAAGGAAGACTTGGTCATGGAGGGCTGGGTTAGAGATCAGCTAGACAATCTTAACATCCATAAATCCATGGGCCCACAGGTGCTAAGGGTGCTGGCAGATGTTGTTGCTCTGCCATTCTCCATCACCCTTGAAAAATCATGGAGAACAGGTTGGAGGAAGACCAATGTTTCTCCTATCTTCAAAAAGGGGAAGAATGAGGACCCAGGAAATCAACTGGCCAGTGAGCTTCACCTCCATCCTTGGAAGGGTGATGGAATGGGTCATTCTGAAGGTCATCAACAAATATGTAGAAGAAAAGCAGGTCATCAGGAATAGTCAGCATGGAATCACCAAGGGGAAATCCTGTTTGACCAATCTGATAGACCTCTATGATGCCCAGTCAGGATGGGTCATTGGGGAGTCAGCACTATATGTGTCTACCTTGACTTCAGCAAGGCTTTTGACGCTGTCTCCCATGACACCCTCATAAGTAAGCTCAGGACATGTGGCTAAGATGAATGGACAGTGAGGTGAATCAAGAACTGGCTGAATGGCAGAGTGAAATGGTCACGATCGGTGCAGTAGAATACAACTGGAGGCCTGTAGTGAGTGGTGTTTCCCAGAGATCAGTATTGGGTCCAACCTTATTCAACTTGTTTATCAGTGACCTGGATAAAGGGATAGAATATGCCTTGGACCAGTTTGCGTCAGTTTTCCTGGCCATGCTCCCTCCCAGATTCTTGTGCACCTCCTCACTCACAGAGCATGGGAAACTGAAAACTCCTTGATTTAGGGTAAGCACTGCTGAGCAACAACTAAAGTGCCCATCTATTTCAACATTATTCTCACACTAAATTGAAAAGCACAGCACTGTACCAGTTACTAAGAAAAAATTAACTCTCTCCCAGGGTTGTGGTTCAGCCTCAGCTAGCAAATAAGTATCAAGCAGCTGCTCACTCACTTCCCCCTGTGAGTACTCTCCTGTGTTCTCAGGATGGTGGTCATATTTTTTTATTTCTTTGTAGTGAGTGACTGTATCCTACTTGTCGGAGTTGCACTACTTTTATATAGATTTTCTTTCTGATTCTGTAATTAGACTTTTGTTAAAGTTTTTAAAATTTTTCTTTATTTCCAGAACAAAAGAAATGGTGATCATGAGGTTTAGACAATAGGATGTTTTAGAATTAACGCGTGGAGGTGTGAAAGTCACTAAACAAAATGAAATCTGACCAGTTAATAAATTTATAGTATAGCAAAATATAGTATAGCAGCAAAGGAAATAAACACATGCCACATATAACTAGATGCTATAGAATTACAAGAATGACATTCTGAACAGAGGACAAAAATTGATAAAACTGTGAAACAAGCTTTTTTTTCTAAACTAGAATGGCAGCAAGATAAAGTGGATATGCCTATTGGTACACACCTTTTCAAAAACTTCTGATTTTTTTTTTGGGTGGCAGCAAAATGTCTGGTTCCTTTTCCAATCTGTTGTCATTTTGCCTTCTTAGCCCTTTTATCAGTGATTGAAAAGGTCATAGAAGTGATACATAATATAAGGAAAGAAATACTACTATCAATCCTCTTAAATGAATCAGTTTGAATCTTCTACAGGACACTTTTTCTATACTTGGAATAGATAATTTCTATTGTTCCTGTAATTTGATCAATTCTTTCTGCAGAGCTTTTCAAAGTTTTGTTAATCCACTTCAGATTTAACTGACTATTTCAATGTTTTGATTTTTAACCCTGTCCACCTCTATGCTCTGCTCACAGGAATGCAAAATGCTGAAACTACACTGTTCAGAAAGTTTGGCTACTGGGACAGTTGGGGAACTCCTTGTTAAACACTTAAAGAATCAGCAAATAGCACATTACTTTGAAGACCTCCCAAAAATGGTACTTGGGAATAGGACAAAATGCTAACTTCTGAAATATTTACATTCAAAAAAACAAAACCAAAAACAACAACAAAAAAAGAGAAGTATTAATTTGTGAGGGCAACATCCAACAAGGATGTGTGCAAAGTTGTTGATTAGCTGATAATGCGAATATAAAGTTTAGCCTTTAAGCTCTGGTTCCCTTCAAGTTGTCTGGAGGTTTGGGGATGCCTTTAGACATGGAAGGTTATTAATTCTAAGTTAAAGCAAATCCACTAGAAATGTTTAAATATGGAAATTGCGTAAGAAATTTATCAAGAACAATGTTTATCATGAGCTTTTCAGTATATCCTAGATATGACTGAATTGGAAACTTACACAAGAATAGCCTGTATTACATTAGGTATAACTTCATTTTAGCTTTTGTGGAAAAGTTAATTTTAGCTTTGTTGTATGCACTAAGGGAAGAGAGGACAGAAGAAACAAGAGTATGGTGACTTGTTGTCCTGGGTTGAGCTGGCAAAACGCCAACTGCCCAAGTACAGAGAAAAGGTTCTTCTCCCCCCAGCCAGCCAAAGGGAGAAGAAAGAGGGAGAGAGAAAAAAACTTCAAAAGCCCGGTTTATGCTGAAACTTACTACATGTATTTATACAGAAAAGAGAAAATTAAAAGAAAACTACAATATAACACACACACAAGTTATATGTAACAAGAAATAACCTCCCACTCCCCAATTAATACAAAGTGTATTACTCTAGATTCATAACTACTCCAAAACCAAAAGACACCCAGCAAGAAACAGAAAGAGTAACAACAAAATATTTCTACTTCCCTGAACTTAAACAAAAGGCAAGGAGTGGCAATAGTAGGAGCAAGGCCTAACAGGGCATCATACCGGTGACACGTCTTCCCCGCACCTCAGCCACGGTGGAACTGCCTAAGCCACTCCCACACACTGGATTTTACTCCTATTGAGATGATGTAAGATGGGGTGGAATAAAATACTATTGGCTAGAAGAGGTCAGCTGTCAGCTAGCCCGGCCCAGCTCAAGGCAGCTGACAATTACAGGCCCAAATCTGAGTTTTAAAGCCTAAATTTAGGCCTACCTGGCTAAACCCATAACACTTGTAGGTATGGATTTCAAAATCATCTAAGGGATTTCAGTAAATAATTTTTGAGTGCCAAAATCAATGAAATTTGTGTGTCCTTAAGAAGTTTATAAAGTACTGCCTTACTTCATTGAAATCCTGATTTAGCAAAGCAAAGGTGATTTATTAAAGTTAAACCCTGGGCTTAATATTTGTGAACACTTTCAAAGCCACTAATTGAGACAGCATGGAATTGAAAGTGACTTATTACACCGCAGCTGACAGCTTTCAGTGCTTTAGTTTTGCATTGCAAAATGAGAGAGCTCACATTATTATTATTGTTTGAATACTCTAAAAATCCTGTAAATGTAGAAATATCTTCCATACATGTAAAACTTAAATGTGCAAATAACCTCAGGTGAAGTATCTAAGCAGCATTACTTTAATATGTGCACATTTCTTTTTTACAGTGTTAAAATTTTGAGGAGACTTCCTTTACTTGTCTGATTCTCTGTCATAGATATCCTTTGTGATAGAAAGAGGCTTCTAATGCTCAGAATTATTCTAAAAGGAAATTATCCAAGATTCTACCAAGATTCTGGGAGGGGCATTTTTATCCATGTCACAATTTACTCCCTGTTTGCTCGCTTACCATGTTAGTATCTGGATGTGCACATTTTCTTAGCCTTTCATCTGTTTGAAATATAGTCCCAGATGTATAATCCTGTGTTGTATTATCTCTGGTTTAGTTCCTAGCACACTGAGTCATTGCATAACTGTTCTGTGCTGGACTTTAAGAATTCTAGGAAATATAAATCTGAGCTCCTGAATACTTGTGCTGTACCTTCCTCATGTTAGAAATATTCTGAATATCACATTCAAGAACTTACTGCATAGACAAGCTTAAGGAAATTTTAATAGCTTATAAGAACTGCAGTCTATTCTAGTCTGGACATGAGAGAATTATTTTATCAATCAAAGCCAAAATATACTGTCCTTACTTATGTATCAAAATGTTATCATGGCCCAATATTTCAGATAATTCTATTTAATGATTCACAAGAACTGATTCTTCTCCACATTGCTGAGTTTTAGACTATACTGGTGCTAATAATATTGATTTTCTGACTTAATAATGATACTACCTTCCAGACCTCAAGGAAATGCCACTTATTGAAGACTTATATTTCTTCTTTCTTTCTTTTTTTTTTTTGGTCTGGTATTTGTGTCTGTGATTTCTCTACACACTGAGAAATTTCCTAACCAGTATTGACTATGAAATGAGAAATTCTGACAGACTGTTCTGTCCCTTGGTTTATTCCCACACAGGCATGCACTGCATTCAGGGGTACTTTTGCAAATTCAGGTGCATATTTGCAGGCCTGCTCCCACTCTAAAGGGTGGGCAGGGGGAGTGTGGAAGCAGCAGTGCTGCTGTGTGCTCACAGATAGCCTCAGCTCAGCTTTTGCAAAGTACAGCAAGCAGAATGGAAAGATGAACTTTTTATGGAATGTGCAGTGTACTTTGTTCTGCTATTAATCTCACAAGTAGTAATAATCTGGATAACTCGTTTGGAGGTCACAGTGAGCAGCTGGGGAGGAACAAGGAATTTACTCGTTTTCAGTGTTATCCTAAATACTTACTATTCCAAGCACATTACCAGATCCACCTTCTTTTTATTTTTCCTTCTATTTTCAAAGGGGCCAAAGATATGTACATTCTCTCTATGCAGAATTGACAAGTGTTCATGTGTTTTGGTTTTTTTTTTGATACAGAGATTTACAAATATCTTTTCACATATGCAGTGATCAGCTCCATTTACTTGCCAAGAAAACACTATTGTTTAATAACCACTCTTCAATGGAGAACTTCTCTGGTGGTTGTTGGTTTTCTGTGGCTCCAGTTAGCTTTGACTTTTAGTCAAAGCTTTACTGTGCTGCGTTTCTCTCATACTGTGAATGAAAACACTGCACACACAATGTCCAGAGATTTAATTGAGCATATTTCCAGCTTAATTGCTGCACTGAACCTTTACATTAAGAGTGTTATGTCATGTGACTTCTTGTATTGCTGTATGAAGTGTGAGTAGTTAAGGCAAATGCCTCCACAGCATGGAGCTGTATCTATACTGGGTGTGTGGGGCAGTGGTCAGGGAATAGAGGTCACACAGTTTATGTATTTTCTGGGTGTTTGGTTTTATGTCAAATTAATTTTATAACTGAAAGACAGATCTGTGTTTAGAGCAGTTGCAATTCATGAAAAAAATTAGCTTTGGTCAAATACATTATTCCAAATGGACAAAACTAAGCTATTTGGACAGTATATTTAAACAAGCAGAAACCCAGCAGATGTAAAGATTTTCTTGACTACTTTGCCATACATAAGTAAGATGTTGATTCTAACTTAAACCAGACATTACTGAAGAAATAATACAAACCATATTTGTTGTTATATTTTTTTTAAAATAATCGAAACATATTTGAGACCCTGACCTTCAGGGAAGCCTAAGAGAATTATTTCACTGAATTATGAGTATTTCTGTAGAATGGCCAAGAATTGTCTATAGCTGAACTGAATTGCCCCTAATTTAAATGTACTACTGTGCAATATTTGACAGGGATATTATGTTTGTAACTGGTTACAGTACACTCATCTTAGACAAATTACTACGTACATGTCTACGAGTGACTCAATGTTTGTTCAAACATTTCTTGTAGGTTTGAATAGAGAAAAAAAGGGGTTTATTCTCTGTTTGGTACTGTAATGAATCACATTCCATTAGAGTAGTAATCATAGCTATCATAGAAACAACTGATTCTAGTTCCTGTTTAAAAGTATTGCACCAGATATCTAGATAGTTTTTAATTTATTTCCTCTGTTACAGCATTCTAATTTTAACATCCTGACTCTCCTCCAATTACTAGGCCTGACTGAAATACTCCTGCGCTTTCAGAGAAAGTGAAAGACAAAGACACTAACTTTTTAGTCAAGTTTAACTTTTTTTTTTTAATAGAACCACTACAACTTTTAATTGAAAGAAAACCTTATTGATCTATACTTTAAAGCTGCTAATGCAAAACTGAAAATATGGAAGTAAATGTACTTTTTAAAGCTTCTTTTGTGGACTTTTGAAGAGTTATAGCTTCTATGTTTCACAAAAGCAATGACTCTAAAGCTGGATTAAATACTCTTCCAACCCCTTCCTCCCCCCACTATAGAAGTGGGTTTCTTTTACCCCTTGTAAGAAGTTTCCTCTCTGTCTGTAAGTTATTTTTAGGTGACTTACTTTTCCCCCTCCAATGCACTAACTCATGGAAATGGTAGATGTGAATCCTCTAAATGTACCTGGAAGGTATAAATTGCCGGCTAGCTCAGAAAGCTTTGGAAGTGGATCCAACAGCGGTTGGACTGCTGAGGGTTCTGTGCTTCTTGATGTGACCCAGGGGACATCTGCACTGTGACCAAGCTGAAAGGATGAACATTCTTACCCTTAGCTAGGTACTTACTCCTTTTTTTCCCACATAAATGCATGAAATTAAGAGTTATAGGTTATAAGTTATGAAACCCTATGACCTGAAGGCTGAATAAATGGATTCAAGAGGGGATTGAGACTGTTTATTGTGTTTCGTTGTTGCGTTTCTTAATGAACTCATGAAATAAAGTTTAAATTACAGAGTAGGCTGTGCTGTAAATTGGAGAGATTCAATGAACTGTGACAGCACTTTCAAACAAAAAATTAAGATCTTCACCTGAAAGGCTTCCCGTAACATATTTTCATATCTACTCACTGTTCAATAAACAGTCTATGAATAAGAATAATTACTCTCATGCTAACTGAAATCAAATTTTGAATAAATTTAACACAACTTGAGACATTGCTGCAACACTCCCAAAGTTCCAGGAATAGTCATTCTGAATATCTCTCTTATGTTTTTTTCTTCTTTTCATCCTATACTGATCTTAGACCGTCTTGGATCAATGGCAAGGTTCAACTCTGAGTTATCTCTCACTTGTGTTGTAGTTACACTTAACTCAATCCAACCTAAATGGCAAGTAAATGTGATTTTTTTTTCTTCTCCATACATGCTGCTTGCTCTAGGGGGATATATATTGAGCATTTGGTGCAGAAATATTTCTGTTTCTGTAATGTGGTAACAATTAGTTTAATGGCACTGGAAAAACAAGTAAAGAAATGCTTAGTATTAACTGCATGTCTTTCCAAATCATATATGTATTAAAAAAAGTTTAAAATAGAACTTATTTGAGAGAGTTCCTTCTACATAATAATAAGTTAAAGCTAATGAGAAAACCAACATAAAAATAATTGACTCTGAATAGTTTTCACCTGGAAAAAAATTTGCATGCACCCTAAACAGAGATGTATGAAATAAGTACTAGAATGATTGCAAAGGTGCCAGAAATTTGTTCAGTAAGCTTCTCTTTTTGTGGCTACATTCTTCCAATTTCAAGCGGGAAATGCAGAATGAGAAAGATAACTTGGATTTGTTGTACTTTATGGAAGCAAAGGCAAAGTAGAAGATTGATTAATGGAATAGAATAGAATTAATGGAAAGAATAGAACATTTGAGTTAAATTTTTCCTTATTCTAATGTAAATGTTATTAAGTTCTGAAGTATTGTACGTTCCCAAATTATCTGATAGTTCTCATACATCTTTTTCCTTCTGTGGGGTGATCCCTATGTCTTTTCTTATGTGTAAATTGAAATAAATAGAGAACATTAGAGAGCCTGACAGTGTATCTGTGCATTTTTCACTGAAAGCTGAGTAAACTTAGGTATGTAATAAAGTGCCAGGTTTGACCATGTTTATTTTAAAATGAAATGACAAATATATTTTTATGAAATACTATCACATTGCTTAACACATTTGTCCTTTAACATCATGTGTGCAATGTAATCTGATCATCAAGACTAAATAGTTGTTATTTTTGTTTTTAAGTAAAGGCATGTTTTTCAAGTGAAGAATATTTTCACACTTGGGGATTAAATCATAGTCTGCTTCAACACTGAAAGAAAGAAAGATTTTTTAAAGACTTTAAGGGGGTAACTGCAAATTCAGCTGACATTTTTGACCTATTCAATAACCCAATTTACTCAGTGATTCATTTTTGTAAGAAAGTCATGTTGTAGGTGACTGTGAGACTAAGGCCTTACAAATGCAAACATTTAGGACACAAATGATGGGAAGCTGTTTTCATTTGGAAAATGTATAAGCTGTACACATGTGGAATTAAACTGATTCTTTACTTCCTCTATTAGTTACAGTTCCCAGAAGGAGCCCTGAGAGGTGAATTGAATGTCTGAGACAGTGATAGTTTCTTCCCCGCTCCTTGCTTGTTCCTGAACTGAAACATTTCATGTTTTTACTTTATCTTACTGACAATACCAATTCATATGAGACAATAGAAATATTTCTGTCAAAATATACTTTCATCAAAGACTGTATTTTGTCATAACATAAACGTTTGATGCAATTTTCTTTTGTGAAAACATTCTAAAGTTTCTTTTTTTTTTTCTGCTTCAGTGGAGAACACAAATCAAGACTCAAAGTTTGTTGAAAATTAGGAGGACCAGCCCTGTCCTGCAGCCTCTGCTGTTGTGCTTTTCTGTTTGTCATTTTTCCCCAGACCATTTACTGTTTACCCATTCTGTATTGAGGAGAGATGGAGAGAAAGTGAAACTTTGTCTAGCAACACATAAAAATTGTCCGGTGCCCTCCTGGTGTTTCATCCTGTGAGACTGAAAGCTCATTGCAAAACTGTTGCTTTCAGGGGAAGATGAATAAAGAATTTTTTTCCTTTATAATATTGATTTAGAAAAATAACAAAAAAGATTAAGTTGAGGAGGCTGGAAGAACTAGTCTTAGAGTTTTGATATGCTTCCTATGTTTAATGAAAACACAGGGCATAGTGGGGTAAAGTAAACAAAGTTTCGCGGAGACAAAGGACTTCACAACACAAACCCATAGGATTTAAGTGAAGACATTTTATTAGCCATAGCACACAGTTTATATAGGGTTAGAACTACAGCTTATTGGCTAAAAGAGTTACCACACCACCACGCTAGAAACTTCAATTGGTTAGAACCTATCTCTCACAAGTCCCATGTTTATATTATTTCATCCTGGCTATTTTCGTGCACCTGCAGAGAACTGTGAATTCCTACTATGTGAATTCTTGGGGAGTAACCTCCTCCCTATCAGCCAGCAACGGCTGAGCTCCTTGCCGCCTCCGGCTGATAGCTAAGTCTCCCAGGGCTTCCTATAGATCTGAATTGCTCACTTTGATTTTACTGTAACAACAGTGGGGTTCATTTTTGCTTCTGGAAGAAAAGTTTGAGAGTCTTGCTAGTTATGCTGTTGGAAATTTTGTATAGTCTGCATTATCAATACTGCCTTTAGAAGAATTTCAGAATGATATATTGAACTATAAAAGATATAGTAGAACCCAAATGTCTGTATACAGTTTTCTTCCAAGATTTTAAATCAAAAATACTTTGTTTGCATTTTGAGCATTTGGTCTTGCTGAATTTCTTGAAAAACTCTTTTCAACTACCATTCCCATTTCTTCCAGCTGTTTTAAACCTTTCTCTTGGCCTTTGGGGCTGCTTGCAAGAACTTTCTGACCCAAAGGTTCTTTTGGCTGTCAGTGGTTGCAAATCATCTGGACTTACTGTGACAATGTTAGTGGTGGGGTTTGGTTTTGTTTTGCTTTGTTTTGATTTTGTTTGTTTTGTGTTAATTTTTTGTTTTGTTTTTGGATGTTTGTTTTTTTTTTAATCTGAAAAGTGGCTTCATAATAAGGCACAGTTTTCTGGGTAAAGATAGTCTCAAATTCCTGGATGCAAATTAGAAAACATGGCATTTGGGTGTAAATTCTATTATATGGGTCTGTTTTTAGTGTATACCCAACCAAGCTAAATGCTGTGTATGTATAACATATAGTGTATGAAGTAAGGTTTGACCTATGTATAGGGAAAGATCCAGGTCCTGCATTCAGATCACAACAACTCCAGGCAGTGCTACAGGCTTGGTACAGAGTGTTTGGAAAGCTTCTTGTCAGAAAAGGACTGGTGGGTATTGTTTGACAACTGGCAGAACACGAGCCAATGTGTGCCCAGGTGGCCAAGAAGGCCTATGGCATCCCAGCCTGGACCAGAAATAGTGTGGCCAGCAGGACCAGGGCAGTGATTATCTGTCTGTATTTGGCACTAGGGAGTGCCCACCTTGAATCCCGTGTTCAGTCTGGGGCTCCTCACTAGAAGAAAGATGTTGAGGTGCTGTAAATTCTCCAGAGAAGGGAATTGAAGGGTCTAGAGCACAAGTGTTATGAGGAGTGGTGGAGGAACCTTGGGGTTGTTTCACCTGGAGAAAAGGAGGCTCAGAGGAGACCTTATTGCTCTCTACAACTACATGGAAGCAGGTTGTAGACCTGTGGGGGTCTGTCTCTCCTCCCGGATATCAAGTGACAGGACAAGAGGAAAAGACCTCAAGTTGCTCCAGGAGAGGTTTACATTGGATAACAGGAAAAAATTCTTCATGTAACATGTTATCAAACACTGGAACTAGCTGCCCAGGGAAGTTGTTGAGTTACCATCCCTGGAGGTATTTAAAAGAAGTGTAGATCTGGCACTAAGGGACATGGTTTAGTGTCAGACTTGGCAGGTTAGTGGTTGGTCTTGAGGATCTTAAAGGTCTTATTCAACCTCAATGATTCTATGATTCTATATAACCTCCTAAAGACACTGTTAATTCCTTCTTTCATGAATGCTTGCTGTTCCTCTTCTAAAAGGCCTTTTAAATTAAGAGAAGTAAGTCATTTTGTATTAAGCAGACAGTGCAGCAGGACTCATCACCAAGTTCTTACTAGTTTTATTCTGTATTAGCATGACCATGGAAATGAGCATTTGCTGCGGAGAAGACTAAACTGAATACCAACCATGTATAAGACAAAAATAAACTGCCTCTTGATTCCAGATTAGGTTGTTCAGCCAACAAATTTTTAGAAACATTTTGCTGGTTTTGTAGTTATCTGCAGAAAACAGTTATGGACTCAGTACAGCTAGAGAACATTTATATTTTCTAGTCCGTATTTAATCAGATTCTTTTTTGAGTGGGAGAGAATGAGGATGGAAGAGAGGTAAGCTGGCATTTAGATTGATGCTTGAATTGGAAAAGATGCTTATGAATGGAGTATTTCCAGCCTGTTATTTTGTTTCTGTTTACTAGTCAGGTATGCTATGGTTATTTGTCAGACAACTTTTTTGCAGTACCTAAATGGTACTGTTTTGTCCTGGTTTAGAGTATTTTTGGCATAGATGAAGAAAGAATTCAATAGACTAACTCCATATGAAAGCCTTGTCAAGGAGAAGGACCCTACAGTAACAAGTTGGAGCTGTGTTGCCACTAGTTTGAGAAAAGAGAAGGAAATATTCAGGCTCTGAAAGGTTTTAGCAAATATCACTGCTGCATTGGGATGAAAGGCTACAGAGGAAGTGAGCAAGAGTTTGGGTCACTGCTGTGATTCACCAGCCAGTGCAGAATCAATGTTGCTTGCCCAGTGAGAGGCAGCATTGCGCTTTTTGTTCCTTCTTGACATCAGTGTAAGAGACAAAACAGTACCAGTTTAACTTCACATTTTCAGTGTTGTAGAATTTTAAGACAGAAAAAGTCTTAATTTCATTCCTCAGCACCTCTCTAGCTGTGCTGAACACAGAGACTTTTTGCATTTCCTCCTCACTCTTTTATTCTGTTTTCTTCCTGTAGATTAGAGATAGCAGGTTATAGCGCAGTTTATTTTGTAGCCTTTTGATTTTAATTTCATTTGTTAATTAAAATGCTGCTGTGCATGATTGAGAAACCTCATCAACTCTAAAGTTCATTGCTTTCTGTGTCACTAGAAAATTGTTGTGAGTATTCAAAAATTTTGAAGCTTTTTTTTTAGAAAAATGTCCAAGCCTGTTAGAGTTTAATGCTGTTTTCTGTACTCTGGCATACAATAAAACTAGTCAGACTTAATGAATTTCTGAATGAATGCTGTCAGCTGTGGCAACAGCACCAAATAGAAACTTTGTGTTTTTGTTTCAGAGGTGATACCTGTCTTGTCTGAGTCTCTTGAAATGTTGTCATGAATATGTCTTTTTTTGGGAGGAGTAGGTGAGGTTTGCTCTTTTCGCAGCTAAGACAAGTAATTAAGTTCATTTCTTGTGTGCAGAGTAGAGATTTTTTTTCCTTTAATTGTGCCAATGCCTTTGTCATGAAGGTTAAATTCAGAAACATTTGGTGGTGAATCTGCTTCATGATCTTCACACTGAGAATGAGACTTCAAGATTATATTTATTTCCAGTTCTGTTCCCAGGTGCTGTGTCTTCTCCAGAGGCACAATTGTATGCGGGAGGGACTTAGTATTTACATGTCAATGTGACTTTAATGGAATCTCCACACAAACAGGAGAGGAAACATGCCACCAAATGCAAGGCAAGGAACTGGAAATTTTAAGATCCAATCTTGGGGAGGATGATTATCCTCTGGGAGGATGATGAGTAATTTGAGAGTTTATGGATTAGGATTAAAGGGCAGATTGGCAAGGGTGACACTGTTGGTGTTTGCTAAAGGCCACCTGATCAGGAGGAAGAAGTAGATGATGCCTTTTACACACAGGGAGAAGCAGCCTTACAGTCAAACGCCCTGGTTCTCACGGAGGACTTCAACCACCCTGGCAACAGCTGAAGGAACAGCATAGCAAGGCACAACCAGTCCAGGAGGTTCTTGGAAAGCACTGACTATAACTTTCTGATACAGGTGATGGGGGAGCCAACTAGGGAAGGTGTGCTGCTGGACCTTATACTAACTAACAATCAAGGTCTGGTTGGAGATGTGAGGGTTGAGGGTGGTCTTGGCCACAGAGACCATGGGGGATCATGGAGTTCAGTATCATGCAAGCAGGAAGAAGGGCTATGAGTAAGATCGCAACACTGTACTGCAGGAGAGTTAAATTTGGCCTCTCCAGAGACCTTCTTGGAGGAATCCCATGGGAATGTGACCTAGAGGGAAGAGGGATCCAAGAGCACAGGTCAATAATCAAGGATCATCTCCTCCAGGCTCAAGAATGGTGCATCTCTATGGGCAATAAAGTGAACAAAAAGGGTTGGAGCCCTGCAGGGACGAACTAGGAACTCCTGTCAAAACTCAGACATAAGCAGGAGATACACATGAGGTGGAAGTAGGGATGGGCCAACTAGGATGAAAATAGAGATGTCAGCAGAGTATGCAGAAATGCAATGAGAAAGGCCAAGTTCCGTTGCGAATTAACTCTGGCCAAGGATGTCAAGGATAACAAGAAGGACTTTTTTAAATACATCAATAACAAAAGGAATACTAGAGAAAATGTGGATCTACTGAAAATGTGGGTTTGCTACTGAATAGAACAGGGACCCTTGCAACAGAGGTTGCAGAGAATGCTGAGATACTGAACACCTTCTTTGCATCAATCTCCACTGCCAGGGCCAGCCCTCAGGAATCCTTGACCCAGAAGACCAGGGAGAAGGTCTAGAAGAAGGCAGACATTCCTTTGGTTGAGGAGGATTGGGTTAGAGACCATTTATACATGGTGGAGAACATCATTGCTAGGCCACTCTCAATCAGCTTACCTAACCTGATTGGCTACAGTGAGTCAAGTGACTGTACAGATTGGGGGAGAGTAGTGGTTATTGCCTACCTGGACTTCAGTAAGGCTTCTGATGCTGTGTCCCAAGACAGCCTCATAGGAAGTGGGGATTAGGCAGGTGTACAGTGAGGTGGATTAAGAACTGCCTGCATGGCAGGTCTCAGAGGACTGTGATCCATGGCACAGTCTAGGTGCAGACCTGTAGCTAGAGGTGCTCCCCAGGGTTCAGTACTAGGACCAGCATTTAACTTATTCATCAGTGACTTGGATGGGTAGAGTGTCTCCTCAGAAAGTTTGCAGATGACACAAAATTGGGAGGAGTAGCCAATACTGCAGAGTACTGTGCAGCCATTAAGAAGGATCTCAAAAGGTTGGAAAGGTAAAGTGGAACCTTTTGAAATTCAGCGAAGGCAAATGTAGTGCCCTGCAGCTGGGGAGGAATAACCTCATGCACCAGCACAGGGAGAGGACCGACCTGCTGGGAAGTAGCTCTGTGGAGAAGGACACCTGGGGGTCCTGGTGGACAACAAGCTGTCTGTGAGACAGCAGTGTGCCGCTGAAGTATCCTGGGGTACATTAGGAAGAGCACTGCCAGCAGGTGGAGGCAGATGATGCTGCCTTTCTACTCAGCCTTAGTGAGGATGTATACAGAGTGCTGCGTTCTGTTCTGGGTTCCTCAATACAGAGAGACACTGAGTTCCTGGAGCAAGTCCAGTGGAAGACAATGAAGATGACGAGGGGACTGGAGCACCTCATTTATGAGGAAAGGCTGAAGGAGCTGGGCCTGTTTAGCCTGAAGGAGGGAAGACTGAGAGGGGACTTTATCAATGTCTGCAAGTATCTGAAGGGAGGGTGTCAAGAGGATGGAGCCAGGCTCTTCTCAGTGGTACTGAGAATGATAAGAGACAACAGACAGAAACTCATGCACAGGAAGTTTCATCTGAGCAAGAGGAAGAACTTCTTTACTGTGAGGGTGACTAAGCCCTGGAACAGGTTGCTCAGAGAGGTTATGGAATCTCCTTTGCTGGGGGATATTCAAAAGCCATTTGGACACACTCCTGAGTAACCTGATCTAGGGAAACCTACCAGAGCAGAGGCTGAACTAGCTGACCCACTGTGGTCCCTTCCAACCTTATCCATTCTGTGATTCACTAATCATGACTCTGACAGTGACTGAAAAATATGTTCCAGCTGTGGAGTATAGAATTATTTTTTTTAAAGCATAACTCTAAGCACATGTAAGATTAAAGTACATAGACTTGGCCAAAGTACAGCTTTCATTTTGGTGAATCAGTAATTAGATAATTGTTAACCCATTCTGAATGTGCACACTGCCTTCATGGGAGAGGATGGGCGACTGCACTTGTTAGGCCCTTTTTAATGTCTGGCTAGAATTTGGCAGGCTCCCTACAGTGAAGGTTACTTTGACATCTTTCTACAGAGCTGATATTGCAGAGTTCATGTGCTGATGGAAGGAAATGGCACTGATTATCCTCCACCAGATACCTGTTGCAAGGACAAATGAGCCAACAGCTCTGTAGGCAGAAAAAGCTACACAACGCAAAGTGTGGCTTAGAGGATTCCTAGCCTCTGTCCTCATGTTCTGGATCTTGGAGTAGGGTTATGTGATAAAGCTGTTTTGTTTTTCTAGTAAATACCAGCTTTTCATGGCTAACTGGCTGGCCTCTTGGTGCAATGTGTTATTGTTCTGTCCCAAACGAAAGCATGCTGGATGGAATTAGGAATGCGGGGATAAGTGCCAAGGAAAACATTTCTCTGGCCTCAAAACCTACCACCACTCAGCACCTGTCTGGGCATGAATTGAGCATTGTAGCACTTGATCCATGGCAGTCAGACTGAGAGATGTGTGAAATTTTTAGCTGTGTGTTCTCAGTACTTGAACACCCTCCTGGGAAAAAAGCATATGAAGCACATTAGCTGAACCTCTTTTGTGGAAAGCAGACAGCCTAGAATGATGGCTTGCTCCCTTATTTTTCCGTCTCTGTGGAAAACAGGGAGAAATGAAACACTTACAAATCAATGCAAATTTCTCTTACTTTAAAGGCATTGGAGGATGGTGATAACTGGGGAAACAGGGAAAGAATGGGAGAGAGAGACAGGGACTTCAGCATAGCAGTGCACATTATATGCAGTTCAGGAAAATATCTTGGTTAGCATTTACTTTTCACAGGGAAATTCTAATTGTAACTGCTAAGCAGCGTTAATTTGTGACAGAGGAATTATTTTGCATAGAGGGAGGGCAAGGAGACTCAGTTACAAGAAGGAGTTAAAGTAGCTAAAAGCAGGAATGCCAGGGACATATCAGACTCCTTACAAGAGAGTGAAGTTGTCCTTGGTGAATTGTCTTGTAGATCATCATGGAATGCAGGCACTCAGGGACCCAAGCCAGCAGTCACATTTGGGTGGCAGAGTTGGACTGTGGGATGAATCCAGGGCTGGGCTGACTTGTCTCATGCAACTTCATATTTTTTATTTTCACTTCTTGAATCACTCTGAAAGCAGAACATAAGAGCGTAAGAAACAGAAAACAAGATATTTTTCTATTTCTTAAGCAGTCCAAGGAAGGATAGAAAAGAAATATGCACAAAGCCTCATAAATTTTGAGATGAAATTGCACATTCACAAAAGATCTCTGGTCAGTTGCACCACTTCAAAATTCAGTCTTCAGATATTTGAGTCATATGAGTCTGAATTTTAAAAATTAAACTTTTCTAGAGTTTTCAATAAACTTTGTGAGCTCATTGTTATGCCTTAAATGGGCAAACCAGCAGAAGTTCCCATCTGTCTCAAGCTGGATATGAGCTCTCACTTGCCTACTGGAGAAGCCACTGTTTTTTACTGACCACAGATTTAACATAATTAGGCTCTACAGGAAAAAGTTAGACTCTGTGAAACCATTTTCCCCTGTCTTATTTTTGGATAGTTGCAGTTGTTTGGAAAAGACCTTCTTGTTCTCTAACCAGATGGTTTTCTGGTAAGTGAAATGAAGAAAAAATAACAGATACAAGAGGTAGAAAAAATAAGTATATATATGTATTCCATTTGCCTGCACATTACCATCATTAATTCCATTTTTAAATGTATTTTCTTTTATATGTCATGTAAGAGATTATCTAGAAAGGATAGCTATGTTTTTTGTTCATCTCAGCTACAGAAATGCCCAAATACCTGGAAATAATTTCAATACAGTCAAGAAATTTGCCCTGTGATATCCAGAGCCTTTGCATCAAAACTGCAAAGCAGTAGGAACAAGCTGCTGACACAGCTGGTACTCAAGATGTGAGCGCTTGATGAGACAACTAGCAATGGATAAGCTTCAGAAGTTCAGTCTGGTTAAGCTTTTACAATTTTTTACATGCTTACCTTTGGTCTCAAAATTTGTGCTGGAAAGGGCACATAGACTCTTAAGATTTTACAAGGCTTTGTACATCTGTTATAGTGGAAATATTATGAGAAGAGATTTTAAATAATCCACAAGATTAACTGATGTTAGTGTGTAGGAGATACTAAATTCTCTCAGACAAGCTTTTCGAGTTCTTTAGGTTCCTGTATAGTTAAGTTTGCTACTATGGTTATTCTTTCTTTATTAATCCATAGTAATGTTGCCTTCTGATGATAAAATATTGTTGGGATTTTGTTTTTTGTTTGTTTGTTTTTGTTTCTTTGTTTGTTTGTTTGTTTTTGTTAAGAGAATAAAATGTTAGTAACCTGTAATATGATACATTAATTACAGGTAATTGGCACCTGGTAAATCACATTCGCAGCAGTTCTCCAGAAAACTTACTTCTTTCTTGAAAAAAGCCTAGGAAATAAGAAGTTTAGAAAAATACAAATAAATTCTCTACAGCTGAGTTGGAAACTTGACTGCTTTGGAAGTGCATCTGAAGCTGTTGTGAGGAAGAATAGGTAAGCAGGAGAATTTATATGGGAATATTCCGACAATCATCTGAAATTTGTCACGTATGATATGTTTCAGTTCTCATACCATCAGTATGATCCCTTGGCTGAGTAGTCATAGCATATGGTGGTATAGGAAGCTTGGTAGGCTGGAAGTTCACTTTCTCAGTGTAGCAGAGTTGGTGGCTACTGACTGAAGTAGAGTTGTTAAATATAATTTATATTGCAAATGTCAGTTTGAATGTCTGCTTTGAAGAAACACCCTTGGTATTCATACAGTTCCCTGAAACACAAACCTTGTTTGGCTGCTGAAAGAAACTCTATCAAGTTAGCTAAAGGAAGCATAGCATAACCTCTCAGTGTTGAAGTGTATTTTATATAGTCATTGCTTGGTGCTTATAATCCTGTCTGTGGTTCTCAGAGACCAAACTGTCTAATTATCTTCATGTCTACATAATCTCAAACACAGAAAGGCTTCTGCATTCTGTTATATGCAAACATAAATTCAGAGGGTAAGTTATTTGTGGGTTGAGGACTGGAGAATAGAAAGGATAGAGTACTTACAATGTAAAAAATATAGATGAGTTGACACAGTGCAAGCTACAGTTTTAGGAAACATGCTGCTTAATGAAGCACTTTCACTGTCTTCTGAAACTGAAATAGTTTTGTTTTAGGACCTTAGTTTGTCTATCTCTTCTTCTAAAGTATGATTTTGACACTGGACATTGCACTATTCAGCTGCAGGGTTGTTACTTGGTCTATAAAGGGGAATTGTTGTACTCTAAACCTGCCCAGGTAGAAAATGCATAGAGATATCACGTCATCTACGTTGGTGCCATCTTGGAGCTGCAGATGTTCTGCCTTCTATATTGAGGTGTTTTTTATATGGTTAAACTACAGCCTTAGAAATGTTCTGCATTGAAGCCTGCAGTCTTTAGAACAGCTCACACTTTGTCGCGGTATGCTTAATGGTATTTCTTGGCAGATTTGTATTTGACTGATGATCCTGCAGTATCAAATGGCTATAAAATATATGAAATATATGGCTCAGGTACTCAGCTGGTAAAAAAGACCGTTGGCTACAATGAACTACCTGTTTTCATTTCAGCTAGGAATGAGACCTTTACTTTTCCCAAGATACTCCTCAGCCAGTTTTGTCTTGTCAATACATGAACTGTCTGCAGTGGAGAATGCTGGCCTCTTTCTGCTCTGTGACCTTTTGTTTTGGCCAGGACCTTACCACCTTATGTCATTGCTGACTTTTGCGAAGAAGGGCATGGCTTCATAAAAATGTGGCAGTATTGCCTGCCATTGTTAATTGTCCTGTGGTCCACAGGGAGCATTTTTGACCACAGTGAGCATTTTTGCATGTGGATCACCCTCTCTTTTGTTTACTTTTGTTATTACTATTGTTGCTATTACTGTTTTCTTATCGCATTACTGTTTCTGGTAAATTCTTCTTACCTCAACCCTTGGTCTTTTCATTTTGTGCCTCCCATTGGAGCAGTGTGGGGAGGAGAGCAGCTTGTAATCTTTTTAGTGGGAATACTAAATTGGAGAATACCATTCCTAAACTATGACACCTTTCTAATTATTTGTTGTTGTTTCTTTTTCTTTGCTTTTCCCTGCTGTTCTGCTTCTGTTTGATATTTTAAAGATTTTATATCTCCCTGCCCAGCCATTTATAATTCTATCTGTAAAGCTGTTATAATTTTTTTTAAAGGAACTGCTGGTGTATTATCTTGTCTGCTCTTTGTTGTTCAGGTCTTCCTTTTAGAAATAAACCAGAATAGAAGGAACACTTATCAACACATACTGAAGTGCAGGGGGAAAACAGTATAGAGAAAAGTATGGAAAGCATTCTTAGACATCTGATAGTGAAGGAAATGCTGATTTAATACACTGTGCATTTATATTTAGCTCTTAAGTTTAACATCCCTGCCCATGTTCATCTATACAAGCACTAAACACTTCAGCATCTTCAAATCCTTAAAACCCAGTTAAACAGATGTAATTCCTGGCATAACTTAGTTCTTGACAGCACTTTTTGTTATATTCCACTAAGACCAAACAGGAAATATATTTCCTTCAGTCTAAGAGTTCAGTAAGAAAATGGGCCTCTTGTTGTAGCACAGAACACAGAAACCTTCATTGCTTCTTCCCATCAATTAAAAGGTCAATGTTAAATAAATGGGCAATAGTCTTACAATGTCAAAGATGTGAGTCAATTTATTGATATTGATTCATTTTAATTTGCATATTTAGTGTTTCTCCTCTTAGGTTTTGACATGTGATCATTAGAACACTTTTTCTACTGCCCTTATGATTTTTATTCAGTATATATTGACAGTCAATATCTCCAATCTACATTTTCTAAGCAACCTAAGTTTGGATTTAGTGTTATTTTTATTTGTTTCAAGTGTTAAAAAGTGCAGAAAGATACCTAGAAGATTTTTTTAAACACTTTGCCATTTAGTGTTCAGTCATCACCAAATGCTATGGAAAAACCCTTCATGGTTCTTACATACAGACTTTAACCATAGATCTTTTGTACGGTGCATGTTGTTTCAGAGATGCATAAGAAAATTAGTACTGAAGAAAGACAATGAACATGTACATTTATATAAACCTGACACTGAACCTTTTTATGGTTGAAAAAATTAATCTGTATTTTATTTTTTTTATTGTTTTTAATTTTTTTCTTGTGACCCTGCTCTTGCTGGTTTGAATCAGCTCTGGAAAAAGAACACAGAAATATTTTTGCAAAAACATTATTTTTATTCTATTTTTGGCTCAGGGAACCCCAAAAGAACTGGAAATCCTGACAGAAAACCAGCTCTTGTGAAACATTGTTGGCTATGTTTCCAGATAAAGAGATTAAAATAAAAATTAAAAAAATCAGCATTTATCTGAATTTATGAACCCACTGAATTTAATCTACCAGTCTTTCACTGGAAGGTGGCAGAATATTTCTTACATTTCTTTTGGCTTATATGAATCAGTAAAGATTATGCATTGCCATGTATGTTTTTGTAGCTCTTGATGTATCACTAAACAGCAACACTGCTTCCCAAACTAAATCATGACAGAAGAGTGCAGTACAGTTTTTGCATTAATTTGGAGAGTGATCCAAAATTTAAATCTCCTTTGTAGAAATTTTCTACTGAGCTATGTAGAATGTAGAAATTTTCCTCATGTTTGCAATCTAAGTAAATCCTTCAAATTTCTCATTTGGGTTTTTTTACTATTTATCAAAAATGCTTGTGTACTGCTATTTTTGAGCCATTTGAACATTATTTTAAATTGTGTAGTAGATAGAATGAAGAGCTATTTTTAAATTTGATTAACCACAAAATTTTACTTTTTTATAAACAAGTTCCTCTGAAAAGGACATTGTCTCTAAACTAGTCTCTAATGCTCATAATCTACTAAATGGATGTTTTGTCAGAATTTCTAGACTTATTTGACATAAATACTTTTGAGAACTGAGTTACAGAGGAATACTGAAGCATTTTGTTGCAATAATTAATTGTTCTGTCTAACAGTAGGCCTTTTTAAAAAATTTGGCCTTCATGCCACAGTACTACAGGACATTTGCTCTCTGACATTTGTGAAATATTTTTCAGATACACAAGCCATTTTACTTAGAATTCTGTTTTTGCTAGCAAAGTCAAATCTACATGAATGTCTACCATGATGCTAGGCTAACAGTTAGACTTGATGATCTCACAAGTCTTTTTAAATGTCAATGATTCTACGATTCTGTGGCTTTATTTTCATTGTTGTGGTATTGGTTTATAGTGAGTTGGTAAGCTTTGACAGTCTTTCCTGCTGCCTGCAATCAGCAATACTATTTACAACTGTTATAACTAATTATGCCTATGACTTACGCTTACTGCTTATGTCTGTAGGGACAATATATTTCAGGACAAAGCTAGAGCCCAACACTCTCACTGAGAGATTAAACAATCATGAAGCAGAGAGCATGAGTGCAGCAGAGCATCCAGGTGCAGTGCTCCAGCCCCACAGCAACAGCTCAGTGCAAAATCAAAGAGTGGGCTTAAATTACCTTTGGGCCTATTCTGTAAAAATTCTCTTAAACCTGTTACTTTGGTTGTACAAGACAAAGGGGAGTCAGTAAGCTGATACCAGCAGCCAGTTGAGGCAAGAGTGCTGATGCAGTGCAGAGCAGCTTGTTGGTACAGAAAAAATCAAAGGTGAGCAATTCAGATCCATATAGACCCTGTGGAGACTGAAGGAAGATTATCAGCTGAGAAGCAACAAGGCCATAACTGCTGTTGTCCAGTAAAGGAGAGATCACTCTCTAGGAATTCTTAGCAACTCCCCAGAAGTTTCTCATGAGAACTCCTCAGGTTTCCCACAGGACACTGGAGATGTTCCTGAAAACAGTCAGGACGAGTTCGCCAAAACACTGGACTTCTGAGATATGGACTATAACCAATTAGGATTTGCAGTTAGATGGTTCGAGGTTTAATTTAGCTGATAGAAGTAGCCTTAACCCTATATAAACCATGTGCAGTGTGTAATAAATGGCATTCATTTTATCACATTGGTCTGATGCGTGGTGTCCTTATTCCTCTGCGTATTTGTTGTTTACTTTAGCAGCTTGCTGTGTCCTAACACTAAGGATGCTTTAAATTAATGTCTGAGTTTTCACACTAGGAATATCTAGAAGTGCTCCTAATGTCAATGACAGATAAAAGACAGTTCTGCAATTTCCTCTCCATGCTTCTCAGTCAATATACTAATGCCCTCTTTCTGTAAAAGCTTGCCTCTTAATGTTGACGCCTTTGTTATACAGCAATAATATATAACCCATTAATAAAAATAACCCATTAAAAATGTGCCATCACCCTCACTAGTGTGCATAAGACACACACTGTGGTTCTAGGCTCATATTTCACAAAATCTTGTAAGCATTCTTCATCTTTTTAAGACAATTTGATATCAAATGTAGACTAAAAATTTAGGGGGCAAGTCCGTGTAGAAGAAACACCATATGAAAAAGGAAAGGTATAAAGTTTTACTAGTGTTTCTTTCTGCATGTCAAAGAATGAATTCACCTGTATTCATCAACTGCACTGTCACAGACAATTTTTAAAAACAGTACTGTTCTTAAACATATTCTGCCATAAAAGCAAATGCTGCCACATTATGTAGCATCTATCAAGAGTTTTAAAACTTCTCCATCAAGCCTTATGTCAAATTTGTGTTATACTGAACATTTGTCCACAATGGCAATGTGTATTTAATCATATGCATATAAAACTCTGTCTTGGGGGCAAGTCTGAGGGCTATCCCTGGGAATACTGCATTTACTTCTTTATTTCAATGTGATGGTATTTTCTCATGCCCCCTAGAGTCATAAGGAACATTGTTTTTGCCATGAAACTGAAGTTGGGGAAAGGGAAGAAAGTATAGGTAAGTTTTGAGCTCAATCTGGCAGGACTTTTGGAGTGGCAATGAAGAATCTTCCTGAGAAGAATTAATTAAGTACAACCAGAGCATGTTTAGGCTCAAAATCTTAAATATATACTTCCCTTTCAATTGATGACAAAGGCAAGCTGTGTGTTCTGCAGCAGCCTAAAATGACCAACAACAAAATTTATTCTGTTTTATCTTACTTTTGATTTGAAGATAAGTAGCTTTGCCACACACTTCTTTAAGGAACACACAACGTCTTTTTTGCTTTTTTTTTTGATATGTGGTCTCTCTTCAGAGTTTTCCAGTGCCTCCCTTCAAATGACATCTTAAATATGTGGATGGTTAGCAGAGGTCATGTGAATTAACTTTTCCTTTATATCTCCTCAGTATTTCCAGCCTTCATTGTCCTAAAGAGGAACATCCTGGGACCAGTGTACTCACTTGAGTTTTTTCCGGCTGCACTAGGCAAGGAATCTTGTATCTGTTTCTCTTTTTTTTTTTTTGGAAGTATGCTGCAGGCCCAGTCTTCAAAGAGGACTCAATATGCTCATATTAGGTCATAACCAATAANGTTTTTTTATTCTGATTTTCTAACCCTAGAGTGGTTAGACTCCAGAGCATTTCATCCTGTATGAGAATTAAGAGGTCAGACAATATGTGCACTCACAATTTTGTTAATTGTCAGTCACCATAAAACTAAATGAGCAGTATGTTTAATTAAAATAGTATGTTTATAAATAGATTCTCCTCACAATAATTTTAATAGAAGTTTTTCAGCTTTGGCTGAAATGAAAAGAAAAAATTTCCATGAAATTTTATTGAAAATTTCCATAACATGAGGTCAAATTGAAATCCAGTAATTATCTTTCCTAAGTAAGAATTGGTTTTCAGTAGTAATACTTATCCTAAATCTACTAGTCAGTTATTATAGTTTTGAGAATATTTCCTATTTGTTAAATGCAATCTTTTCTTTTAGCTCTTCCATACAGTGCGAATCTAATTCGAAAGAAAAGAAGAATTATACATCTTGCAAAAATGTATATGTGCTTCTGTTTGTGGTGGAGCCAGTTGTCTTCAGACACATAGAGAAATCCTTTTCAGACTGGCTTAAAAATGCTGTCATCCTTCACATCTGCAATTCTCTTTTCTAAATTCATAGTTACAGTAAATGTAAAAATCTTTCATTCTTTGCAAACTTGTATGCTGAAAGGTAAACCAATGACAGAGTTATGTTTTACTTTGTTACTCTCTGTTGTCTTCTTATCAACAATACTTATAGAATTAAATGAATTTTTAAAAGTCTTCTGTATTGAGGATGATCTGTTCTGGAATAGTTTTCTCTTGTAATGCTTATCACAATGTGTATTCTCATCTGTTGTCTGTCTTAGATATTGTTTTCTAGAAACTGAAAATAGATATCGGTAGTCTTTGGTCTTTGCTGAGAGGATGAAGTATTGTGGAAGTTAAAATACTGTTTTAATTGTTAAGGGAAGGTTGAGGTTCATAGATCTTGTTTGGCTTGGTTCTTTATGAAAGTAAAGAAAAGATGGTATAACTAGCTTTAATGAAGATTTTCTAGGACAAAGTTAATTCTTTCGCAATTATGTAAGTATAATGTACAGTATAATGTACATGTTGCAGGGTGGTTCTATCCCTTAGAAATGTCAGTGTATATTCAGTCATGTTTATTTTACCTGTGTGTCTCAACATAATGATTTCCACCCCCCTACCCCCCTCCTCCCAAGGCTGTCCACATTTTGCATAATGAATGATCTGGGGTCATTTGTGTTCAGTACCCAACTCCATCTGATACTTGTATCTTATGTATTTATGCAGCACATGTACAAAAAACTTTATATACTGACTTGGAGGCTGGATATTTGTGAATTATGCCACAGGAAAGAGATTTGTTTGGTCTTTTTGCATGATGTCATTCTGAAGTCCTCCTGCTGGAACGTAAATATGTGGCCTGGGAGTGCCTAGAAAAAGTAATCAGGAGGTGTTCAGGAAGCATAAATTCAGAACAGTTTCTCCCCCCTAAATTGTATCACATTTTAGAGGCGATCTTTCATATCTTTCATTCTGTGTTACTTCTATTCTAGACTGCATCATGTCTCCATCAGACCTGGATCCTCAGGAAAATTTGTCTATATTCCATTTCTCAGATGGTAAATCAGCAGCCAATAACAACACTGAATTTCATCTATCTGAATATTAACTTCTTACTCTGACAGGAAGATTTACAAAACAAAAACAAAAACAAACCCCTAACACAAAACAAAACATCAAAACAGATAAATATTGGTTAAAACACTAAAAATGTGTTCTGAATAAAGTTCCAGAGGTTTCTTGAGAACAATAACACAATAACAACAGAATTAGAACCATACAGCTGATGGTTCTTGCCCAATCATGGATGCTATCAGGCAGAAAATTGGCCCAATTAGAGGCTTTACTAAGCCATGCAAAATAGAAATCTGGAAACTCAGAATATAATTTCCATAATATTTACAAACCTCTGAAGTACTTGTGAAAATCCCAAGGTGTAAAAAATTAGCAGTTTCAGCTGAACATACATTTGAGTCGTTAATTTTCTTTTCATTTGCCCGTGATTCTTGGCAAGGGACAATTATACAGGAAAGAACTGGGATGGGGAAAATCCTGCCAAGATGACAAGTGGCAACATGGCTTGCAATTCAGAGGGCTTAATAGCTTGTACAAAGCTTGAAGAAAAGCACTTTAAAAGAAAGAAAATGATTGTGGCAGAGGTGATACACACTGGCAGGCCGATTTGCTGGATGTGCAACTGTTTTCCAAACACAATTGTGTTAGGTAAGTTTTGACAATAGCAGACATATTATACAATCATGCCTGGGCCGTGGCAAAAGGTAACCCAGGGCAAATTTTAGCAAGGTACATAACACTCAGAAATTACAAATTAACTGTGAACCAAAGTTTTAAACCAGCTTTTAAACAAGCTTTTAAAACAGTGTAGTGTTTGCCATTTCCTTCCTAATAATGAAGTAAAATGTTCTGTCATAGAACATTTTAACAGGATACTCCAAACCAAGATATGGAGATATTTTACAGCACAAAAGGTTATGTTGTCAGAGTTTATAAAGAGCTATAACCATACTTCTGCAGAACTATCAGATCTGGGCTTGTGTCTGTGAACACTTTAAATTGTGCAAGGGTTTGGAAAACAATTTGCACCTCTGTTTGAAAAGGGAAACTATGCAGGATGTCTAGAGCAAAATAGGAATTTGAGATGGGTTATAGGCCCATTTGAAGATGAAATTTTCATGGTAATTGAAGTTATGGGAAAGGGACAATTGTCTGTGTACCACTTAATAGACTGTGATCAAAAAGCAATAGAGGAGATATTTTACCTTAAAGATTGTTAAAAAGCTAGTCCCAATAGTCACAGAATCTTCAGGAATGAACTCATCACTGTAAAATGGAAAGGAACAAAAGACTGCTAGAGACAAGGCATGGCTGACCCCAGAGGGATTCCAATACTTCAGTTCTCCTATTGTGGACTGTCAGAGCCTAGCACTGCCTAAAGCCCTCATTTACCCAGCCCATCCAGCAGGATTGCTTCCTGCTGCCTGACTGGGGCTGTATAAGACAGCCCCATGGGTATGTGTGTGGACAGCATGTCGTAGCTGTAGTTGAGAATCACCTCAGTGAAGGTGCAGTAGGGCTAACAGTTGTTGCTCTGGATCATCAGTAGATCCCCCAGCATGGAGTTCATCTGACTGAAAACTGGTGCCAGTGGGTAGTGAATGAGATCCAGGTCTCACCGACTCTGAGGCTGGACCTGTTACCTTTTACAACCTCACACAGATTCTGTGTATCTATGTATTCTTCATCATTCCTGGCTTCTTCACCATTCTGTGATGTGCAGACACTACAACAGTGGAGAGTGGAGACATCTCAACAAACAGGGTTTTCTCAATGCTCGCCTGTGTTGGGGATGCTTCAAGCAAACCCAGCTTCTATTTGGTGCATTCTTCTGACACTTTATTGATTATTCGTGTTGCATATACAGTTATGAATGTTTTTTGAGGGCTCTGATGTGGTGGTCTTTCTAATATTTTCTTAACAGAATGTGTAGCGAGTAATCATGATCAGATGTGAGACTGAAATTTGGCAAGGTACTGCTATTGAGTCATTCAGATCTGTATAAAATGTGGATATCACTTTCTGTCTCCAGGTTGCATTTCACATTTTTATGCAAAATCTATTTACTACTTGAATCTGGATAAGATTGGTAACTAAATAAAACTTGTGTCAATCATGTTTTTCCAAGGAGCTTTTATAGTAATTCTTTTTATCATCATGTACTTTGGTAACAGTTTGGATTTTACTGGTTCACAGTTAACTTTTCTGTTAAAATATACCAGGCATTTTGAAAAGCTATTTCCGATACCAAGTGTTTGGTAGAAAGCATCCTGGTTTCACAAAGTAACCCTTTAGATGATGTGTCTTGACCTTCCTACTTTTCCAACGTAGTAAATCGTACCCTTATTTCCAAAAAGATATTTGATGTAGGACGTATCCCTTAAAAAACTGTTTAAAAAACCTGATGTCCCGTGTCTCCAGTGTGCTTTCTTTAAGAAACAGGTATAGTGCTGGCTTCACTGCTTTTCTTCATCATCCCAGTTAGCTGGTATATATTTGATGTGGTGGACATTTGAAATGACATATATTAAATGTACTGCTCCCTCTAGCCAATGCGGTTGTGGATGATACTCTATGGCCATTGCCCACTTTATGTTGTCCACTGTTAAGGTATTTTCCTTTCAAAACCTCTCCCACCTTATTGACCTTTGTCATTTCATTCTGGCTTTTGGAATTTCATATTTTTTAGGAAATATTGAAGACTCCTGTATTGTTCCAAGAGCAATTCTAACAATTTCAGCTTTTTGACTTTTGTAGTAGTATTTTTAAAAAATTCTTTCTGAGAAAATTTAGAGTTTTATAAACTCAGTTTCTTAGAAACCTGTAGAGAAGTAATTATCTGTCTTTATTAATACAAGCATTACTCTACTGTATGTATGAAGACATGAAGACAGCTTGATAAAAACAGATATTCAATTAAAAGATTGGGACCATGTCATACCCTTAGTTTCTCTCTCTTTTTTTTTTTTTTTAAATTTTTTTTTTAGAATGTAGTATAGAGTGCTCCATTTGGTCACTGTTTAATGATGGGCTTGAGAATGATTCTTGTGATTCTAGTATTTTATTTGTTTGTTTGTTTGTTTGTTTACTTATGTACTTATTTATTTAATATCTGATTATAAAACAGTATTTGACAATGAATGCAGTACAATTTAAAAATCAGTGTCTGGTGAACTTAAGGCAATGTGACCTGACTTGGTGCTTTGCTAATGGATATAAGAAAATTCTCTTCAGCTTTAAAAGACAGAGACCAAGCTTAAAAACTCCTGTAGCAATTAATAATAAACTGAGATGTTTAAAAACCAGTAAAACAAGGAATTAATAAAAAACCTATAGCTTACACAAATGATTGAAAGTAAGGACAAATTGTTTCAAAACCCGCAAAAATTCCAAAACATAATTTCATTGCATTGTAAGTCAGTTTTATGAATTAGTTTGAGTCAAGCCATATTTAATAGACAGACTTACATATTCCCAACATTCTCATACAAGGGGGAATTTATATTTTTCTCTTAGGAACAAAAGAATGAAGAATAATAGATCAAGCTTCTGAGCTATACTTCATTTCTGCTCCTGCAAACACTTAGATACTTTAGGAGTGACGCAACAGGAACTGAAAAGTTTCTTTTAATATTTACATTGAAAGATGTACTTGGAATGGGGTGAACAACTGTTGACATTTGTTCTATGTTTGTAACCAGCAACATGCTGTGACTGGAAAGTGTCTTTTTTCCTAACTGAAAAGGTAACCATTATCAAGCTTTCAGAGTAAGAAAATATGAAGCACTGGTATTCTGGAGTTCAACATAGCGGGGCATGAGAGCCTGAGGGAACCCAAGAGTCTTCACCTGGGAGACATGAATAGTCCAATCTAACATTCAAATCAGCAACTGTGTGCTTTATTAACAGCGCAGCTAACAGTGACTTAACCTTTTTGGAGTTCTGCTATCTCAGAACAAAAGACAAGGCACCAGCAGGCCAGCTACATTATTTGAACATAGGGCTCCACATGATTGTACACAATGTGCCAAACTGTCATTTCAGAAGAGGATTTTATTTTGCACAATGGATTTTTTTTTTTTTGCATTTTGTATCTCAGGGGGAAAAAGCTGTACATTGCTCTGTACATTTTCAATTGTGTTATTAGCTGTTTTTATATGAACAAGTTCTTGCTTGCCTTTATCTGGATAAGACATCCTATCACTTACTTGAGCATTACTTTCAGAACTTTGGAAAAAATGTAGCATGTCATACTGTTGCAAATCTAACTCAGAAGTGTCTGCTAACTCATAAGAATCTTGCCTAGTTGTATGTACCCTGTGTAGTTGCTTTTGTTTCCCTATTGCTAACGTATATTTGTGTCAGAGCTCAAAGCCTACCTTTTATCAAAGGTACTTTTCAAATTAACTTGATTCTTTTGTTTTTGTACTGCTGCTGGGGTAGGAGCAGCAGCTGATCTTGATTCTTGCTCTGATGAATAGCAATGTAACTACCTAAATTTAAAACTGTAATCTTCCTTTAACCCAAAATATGAACAATTCTTCTCCACATCTCAGAGCCTTTGTAGTTTGGGGCTTTTTTTGGTGTTGGGTTTTTTTCTCTCTCTCTTTTCTCCCCACACTGCTGCCTGTAAACCACTTTATACCTGCTGGATAATGGCATAATGGCATGATTCATAGAAAAATGTCTGTAGTTCAGTATGTACCTGACACTTCTTCTCAAATACTTTATGCTATTTCACAGTCTTATGCATTCAATATCTCATAAAAAGCATGGAGTAACCTTAAGGAGTTTGTATCAAAAATCACTATAGATACAGTAAAATCAACATCAAACACTTCAGAAAACATTATCACTATCAAATATAAGTATTATTATATTATAAGTATTTATATGACATATATTCTGTGAGTACCTATTTATGAACAAAATAAATTCCCAGAAAACTTAACAGTGGTGAAACAAGGTATTTTTCAGAATTGCATGTAATTCATGCTAAGTTGTATGAAAAGTTGGCATTCATAATACAAAAGAACTTTTCCAGAGCTTGAGCTATGGAATTAATTTACTGCTTACTTGGTGCCCAAGAAAATAATTAGATATTCTTTCACACAGATTACATGGGATGGAATGCAAAAGTAATCTGATCTATTTGTAAGGTAAGTGCATTTTGTTGTTGTTTTGAAGTTTATGTTTTGTTAAAGAGGGTTTTTGACATGTTAGGTATATGGTGCTTTAGGGGAGAAGAGTGTGAGCTCCATAAGGTTGTACTTCTATTTCAGCTTGCAGCTGTACCATATGAATGCATTAATTATGGAATTCCCATATGCATGTTAAAGGGAAGTTTTATTACTTACTGTCTTTCTGGAGAAAATAGGTACATTGAGAATTCTTGGATATTTTTACTCCTTTATTTTTTTCTCATTTTCAACCAAATTTTTATTGAATTCCCCCTCTTTTTTAAACAAGATGATCATTAATAGAAAAAAATTATCCTCAAATAATTTGTTTTTAAAATACATGTAAACATAATATTTTGAGACATAATTACTGTACTAATCCTGGAAATCCTTACAACAGCATTAATTTTATTTTGCTGTGAGCCAGCAGAGAGGGAAATATTAGTTTTCTATCTTGTATTGAAAAGCCACAAACTGNTTTGATTGAGGTAAGGGTATGATATATATTTTATTGATCATATTTTTTTAGGTATATTAAAGTTAAGCTAATCTACTAAAGCATAGGGGGATTGAAGGTAGTCTTTGGCTTGTCAAGTCCTCTAGTGTAGAGCCATTAAAATTATTTTAATTTTCAGATATATCTGATAGAACAGTTCTGAAAAAAATGGTGTCATGACAGCTTAGGCCCCAAAACCTGACAATCTGTGATGTTTCTTCAAGACTCATGTAAATACAAATCAAGAACCAGGATGTGGGCATTTGTCAAGAAATTAAACTGGCCTTTGTCTCCTAAAAAGAGCAAAACCTCTTTGCTCTTCTCAAAGCTGAAATAAAAAGAAATCCTTTATCCCAATGGTAAGGAATGTGAACTTAAAACACTTGCTGTCTACATTGTTCAAGTAAATTTCAAGATATTCAATTAAATCCACCAGAACAGAGATTTTCACAAACCTTTTGTGATCAAAAAATCTTTTTAAATTTCTTTTCAACTTTTAATTAACTGAAGTCCTTTACTGATAGACAATTCTGAAATATACACCTAATTTTTTCACTGGTGAATTTTGAACTGTCAGTCTGATAGAGCTTTTCATGTACCCTCTTTCTAACTCTGGGCTAAATTTACAGCATCTCTGTAAATGTAAAGAAACCACATAAACCTCCCACAGTTCTGTTTGTTGTGACAACAGCAACTTGAACACCTCAAATTTTATTTTTCAATGGAAGAAATCCTAAAGAAATTAAACAAATGTAGTTCCTGTGTATCAAATTAAATGGTGCTTTACAGAGAGAAATAGGGAAGGGTACCTTTATTTTCCTTCAAGATTTCCACAGTCATGGGATCACAACAGAACAGGAACTGGTGTAATAATAAAACAAGAGAGCTTTTTTTAGCTTGTAGCAGTTGTACTTTTCAGTACATGAAAATGGGCTGCTGGCTCTCTACAGAGAATAAATAAATGCTTATCGTCTCTTGCTGTGGTTGACACAATTATGACACACTAAAGGAGGGTGATCCGCAATTCAAGATCATCTTTCATCCTCCCACTAGAGCCTGTAAATTGTTTCTCTTTTCTCTTCAAATGTGCTGAGTTTAGTAAGCAACTTTCCCAGCAAAAATACATCTTCAAAAAGAATAGGAATGGAGAGGAAGAGAAGGTTTCCTGGGCAAACTGAAGGTAACATTTAGCAGTGAAAACATGGACAATGAATGACTGACAGAATAGTTGCCAAACTTGCATGACATTGAGGAGGTTAGCAGGTAAGCTCTTTTGGTAAAATATTTAAGGATTTTGCCTTGCTTCTATATGAAATTTGGAAAAAAATAGAAGGAAAAAGAAGAAGAAAGAAAAGAGAAAGGTCCATGAGCTAGCACAAGTGTTTTTTCCCTTACTCTTCCTTTACAATGACAGTGATGTCAGAGCAAATATGTTCCCATGTGTGGACTAGTTATTTTTCATTAATATTGTTTCAGAACAGCTTGCAAATACCACTAAATTATGGAAAACAATTTTTCTTATATCCTTCTCTATATTTCAGAAACATTTAAGGGCCTCCAATGAAATCAAAGCTGTGCACTCAAACCACATCACTGTGAGTCAAACTCTGCCCTCTAGAAGTGTTAGCAGAGCATCACATCTCCTGTGTCCCTTGCACTAGCAAGGCTGCCTTATGCACAAAATCAGTATTGCACTCAATGAAACTTAAATAGAGTTAGCATTATTTACACCACTGAAGAGCATTTTTGCTTTATAAAGTCATATCTTTCTCACTTTATAAAAACAGACAGGAAAATGGGCATTTTTAAGTTTAGTTTTTTTAGCTTTGCCAGGATTACAATGACCCTGACTCTTAGCCAAGAACATTCCAAGTGAGCTAGCAGCAGGAAATACATCCACTACTGAGATCATCTTTGCAATCAGATAACAATTTAATTTCATTTATGAAAATAATCCAGCCTCATTTAAGGACAATATTAATGTACAGCATGTTCACATATTTCAATGTTGCAATGTGAATGACATTAGAAGAAGTTCAAGAACCAGGATAAAGCTACTTAAAAAAATATTAGAATATGATGCATGCTATTTCTTGCAAAATATTGCTATGAAATGTCACAGCATTCATAGATGTTTCTTTAACTTTAAAGTCTAACTTTGATTTTCTTCCATTTAACTTCGTATTTTTTTGCACCATATATGGGTGTATGCAGTTCATCATACACTTGGAAACAGAAACCATTTTTTGAAAAGTCAATCAAGACATTATCAAACTGCTCAGAGTAGTCTAGCTGGAAATCAGAGAAACTCCATCAAAATTAAGTTTTAATTTTGATCCATTCCATCATACAATCATGCATCTTCAGGCTATGCAGATCAAGGATATGATAAGTGCTAGGAAAGTCACCTTTCTTTATCCAGTTCCACCACAACATATGTATGACAACACGGCTTTAGCTTACTCTTGTTAAAGAGGTGACTGTGCTGTGGTACCAGCCTGTGCACTGGAGTGACAGCAGTGTAAGTGTACCCTTCTCTGTCTCTTTGCATGGCTGAATTTCATAGAATTTCATAGAATCAATTGGGTTGGAAAAGACCTCCGAGACCATCAAGTCCAACCCTTGGTCCAGCTCCAGTCCGTTTACCGGATCATGTCACTCAGTGACACTTCCAATCTCACTTTAAAAACCTCCAGGGATGGTGAATCCACCACCTCTCTTGTCAGGCCATTCCAATCCCTGATTACTCTCTCTGGAAAGACTTTTTTTTCTGATCTCCAACTTAAATTTCCCCTGGCAGATCTTGAGCCCGTGCCCCCTTGTCCTGTTGCTGACTGCCTGGGAGAAGAGACCAACCCTCACCTGGCCAAGTACTCCAGGTGACTTTTGATAGGAAATAGCCTATTTAGTGATCAGACTTTTTCAGATAAAAAGCCTCCCTTAATTGCAAACCATCAGGAATAATTTCCAAGCTGAACAGTGGACCATATCTTCAGTTTAAAATTCCTGTGTTGTTTTCACCACTCTAGATGCTTGCCAGTGTTCTGGTTTTTGATGCTGCCACGATCTGTAAAACAGAGACCCACAGAGACCAGTAGCTAGAACCAAAAAGTGTCATTTATAAGACCTTGTCTGGAATACGAGTCCTGAAAACACTGGTGAAGTTACTGTGTGATTTTACAGGAATGGAGATTCTGTCATTGCTGAGTAAGATGTGTTTTTCAGGTGCCTGAAATATGCCATGAGTCTTGAAATATGTGTCTCAAAATATGTTGCTGCTTTGTAGTCAAGGATTCCCAATGCTTTTGTTGCTGACAAACTCCATAGTCACAAGACTTTGTACTCCCATGATACTTTCTAGCAGCTTG
>VWZD01012028.1:41639-58417 GCA_013396695.1 Sakesphorus luctuosus | reverse complement strand
TGAGTTTAGTAAGCAACTTTCCCAGCAAAAATACATCTTCAAAAAGAATAGGAATGGAGAGGAAGAGAAGGTTTCCTGGGCAAACTGAAGGTAACATTTAGCAGTGAAAACATGGACAATGAATGACTGACAGAATAGTTGCCAAACTTGCATGACATTGAGGAGGTTAGCAGGTAAGCTCTTTTGGTAAAATATTTAAGGATTTTGCCTTGCTTCTATATGAAATTTGGAAAAAAATAGAAGGAAAAAGAAGAAGAAAGAAAAGAGAAAGGTCCATGAGCTAGCACAAGTGTTTTTTCCCTTACTCTTCCTTTACAATGACAGTGATGTCAGAGCAAATATGTTCCCATGTGTGGACTAGTTATTTTTCATTAATATTGTTTCAGAACAGCTTGCAAATACCACTAAATTATGGAAAACAATTTTTCTTATATCCTTCTCTATATTTCAGAAACATTTAAGGGCCTCCAATGAAATCAAAGCTGTGCACTCAAACCACATCACTGTGAGTCAAACTCTGCCCTCTAGAAGTGTTAGCAGAGCATCACATCTCCTGTGTCCCTTGCACTAGCAAGGCTGCCTTATGCACAAAATCAGTATTGCACTCAATGAAACTTAAATAGAGTTAGCATTATTTACACCACTGAAGAGCATTTTTGCTTTATAAAGTCATATCTTTCTCACTTTATAAAAACAGACAGGAAAATGGGCATTTTTAAGTTTAGTTTTTTTAGCTTTGCCAGGATTACAATGACCCTGACTCTTAGCCAAGAACATTCCAAGTGAGCTAGCAGCAGGAAATACATCCACTACTGAGATCATCTTTGCAATCAGATAACAATTTAATTTCATTTATGAAAATAATCCAGCCTCATTTAAGGACAATATTAATGTACAGCATGTTCACATATTTCAATGTTGCAATGTGAATGACATTAGAAGAAGTTCAAGAACCAGGATAAAGCTACTTAAAAAAATATTAGAATATGATGCATGCTATTTCTTGCAAAATATTGCTATGAAATGTCACAGCATTCATAGATGTTTCTTTAACTTTAAAGTCTAACTTTGATTTTCTTCCATTTAACTTCGTATTTTTTTGCACCATATATGGGTGTATGCAGTTCATCATACACTTGGAAACAGAAACCATTTTTTGAAAAGTCAATCAAGACATTATCAAACTGCTCAGAGTAGTCTAGCTGGAAATCAGAGAAACTCCATCAAAATTAAGTTTTAATTTTGATCCATTCCATCATACAATCATGCATCTTCAGGCTATGCAGATCAAGGATATGATAAGTGCTAGGAAAGTCACCTTTCTTTATCCAGTTCCACCACAACATATGTATGACAACACGGCTTTAGCTTACTCTTGTTAAAGAGGTGACTGTGCTGTGGTACCAGCCTGTGCACTGGAGTGACAGCAGTGTAAGTGTACCCTTCTCTGTCTCTTTGCATGGCTGAATTTCATAGAATTTCATAGAATCAATTGGGTTGGAAAAGACCTCCGAGACCATCAAGTCCAACCCTTGGTCCAGCTCCAGTCCGTTTACCGGATCATGTCACTCAGTGACACTTCCAATCTCACTTTAAAAACCTCCAGGGATGGTGAATCCACCACCTCTCTTGTCAGGCCATTCCAATCCCTGATTACTCTCTCTGGAAAGACTTTTTTTTCTGATCTCCAACTTAAATTTCCCCTGGCAGATCTTGAGCCCGTGCCCCCTTGTCCTGTTGCTGACTGCCTGGGAGAAGAGACCAACCCTCACCTGGCCAAGTACTCCAGGTGACTTTTGATAGGAAATAGCCTATTTAGTGATCAGACTTTTTCAGATAAAAAGCCTCCCTTAATTGCAAACCATCAGGAATAATTTCCAAGCTGAACAGTGGACCATATCTTCAGTTTAAAATTCCTGTGTTGTTTTCACCACTCTAGATGCTTGCCAGTGTTCTGGTTTTTGATGCTGCCACGATCTGTAAAACAGAGACCCACAGAGACCAGTAGCTAGAACCAAAAAGTGTCATTTATAAGACCTTGTCTGGAATACGAGTCCTGAAAACACTGGTGAAGTTACTGTGTGATTTTACAGGAATGGAGATTCTGTCATTGCTGAGTAAGATGTGTTTTTCAGGTGCCTGAAATATGCCATGAGTCTTGAAATATGTGTCTCAAAATATGTTGCTGCTTTGTAGTCAAGGATTCCCAATGCTTTTGTTGCTGACAAACTCCATAGTCACAAGACTTTGTACTCCCATGATACTTTCTAGCAGCTTGACTTCAATTCTTTTTCTGATGAGCTGATAGCCGAGTTCTGTGGCTTTCTTATAGTACCACCTCTATGACATCTGTAAGACAATACATTAGGAAGTTCTGAGTATTGCTAAAATAATATTTACCTGTAGCTTGAATGGCAAACTTCAGATAGTTTTCATAGAAACATAGACTCATAGAATCGATTGGGTTGCCTTGACAGTAATATTCTCATGATGATGCATGAAGCACAAGGAGCTCCAGACAACCAAGCAGGATTCTAAGAGTCAACGGCTTTAAAATTTGCTGGCAGATTGCCAAACATAGATTTGTGTAGAAAAGATTCACTTGGTTTTCTTTAATATATAGATATTTGATTTAATTTTAAGGATTTTTAATGGTAACTGTTTCTGAATGTGTGTCATTTTTTTGTCTCATACCCCAGTGAAAAAATATGAATATATCTTAGTTGCAAGAGTCTAGGAAACCATGATTTGCCTTACAAGTACTCCTGTTTCTTAGAGAGAATTGATTGGCTACATTAAGAAAGTACTGGGAAATCTACTTCCTTTTGTGCTCTTTTAAATATGAAAAAGGTCAGAATAAGGCTACTTGGGGAGCTGTAGAAGTGGCATGGGCCCAGAGGTATTATGAAACATCTGTTCTCTTTTTCTTACTTGCTTCAGAATAGACTCTGTAAAATGCAAAAAGGCAGTATAAAATATTGTAATTATGGGTCTTTTACATGTATCTAAAATAAACAAGTAATTCTGTACTGGAAAAATGTCAACACCAGAAGGATGATTAAATTTGGAAACAAATTCACTCAACACTCCTGGTAAATTGGGTTATCAGACGAAGTTTCCTGCATGAGTGATGTACACTGGGCTAGGGGATACACTTTAAATTCTTATGGGAATTCAATAGCAAAGTCTTGTTCGAATAACTACTGTAACAAAAAGACAGTATGAAACATGAGTGATTTTCAGCAATTAAAATTGTTCTGTTATTTTACAAATCGTAACATGTTGACATTTATTAGTGTTTTCCATTAAGTGTGCCAAAAATAAGATGAACTTGTAAATCACAAAACAATGCCTGCTACAGGTTTTGTAAGGTATGACTTTCCTCAATTTTGCCTTGTAGGTGTAGTGTTGGGAAGCATTTCTTTTTCAGAAGCATTTGTGATAAACTTCTCTCTGTAGAGTTGCCAGTGTGGTTGAGAGGAAGAAAATAAAAGAGAAAATTAGGGCTGGAAAGGAGAAAAGAAGGAAGCATAAATTTGTAGATATTTCTACTACTGCTGAATGTTCCCACGTTTTAGTACAGCTTGTGTGCTGATCATGTAAACATCTGGAAGGAAATGAAAACGGAATTTTAGACCTACAAATAGGCAAATCTAATGCCTTATTGTTTCAAACAGATTAATATATTATGTACTATGTGTAATCTAACAAATCAGCTTTTGGAATTTCTAGTATTTTGTCTGCAATTATTTGGTCTATGATTCCTCCCTGTGAAAGGTCTTGTCACAAATGGAGCAAAATCTCTTTAAGGAAGAGGCAGGTTTTTCATAATTGTGCAAAATGAATGAAAATAAAAACAACCCCAACATCTAAAAATCTAGAAGTCTCTGATGTTTATAGGAGGTGACCTCATATCTCAACTTTAGATGTCAGGTAACAGTTGAAACTAGTTACTGCTTTGGGAGTGCACTTGTATATCCTGTGATTTTCACAGAAACATTTGTCATGTTGAATTACTGAAGTTCTGCATCGACAGCAGTGCTAAGTAAAAAGGTGATAACAGGAATAAAATTACCAGTTTTAATTCAAACTTAGCTGACATCAGGATTCTTATAGCTTAAATTACATAGACTATGGCATTGCTTATGGAATTTATGACTGTATTGCATGAAGGTGTAGGTTAGCCCATGATTGGTTTTGTGTAACTGCCTCACCTATTCCACAATGTGTGCAGTAAAAGCTTTGGAAATCTGAGTCCTAACATTCTCTTGGTTAATTATGTGATCTGTTTCCTTTGTGGATATTTATTTTGAGAAAAAATAGAAGAAATATTATTGTAATATGGATTTAAAAAAGGTTTGGAACTTTAGGTGTGGTACCCAATTTATACCTTGAAAACACCCTTGAAGAACATGAAGAAAAAAAAAAGAGATGATACAAATTGGACAGTCCCAGCTTTTAAAACTACGACATATGAATGTTTTACTACTTGAAGTAAAAGGAAGAGCAAAACATGTATTGGAAAAAATAATGACTATACAGACTGATGTGAATTCTTACATATGACCTTTATTGACTGCATTGCAGGCAGCTCTTATTTTTGACTGTGAAACATGAGCTTGAGAATTAGTTTTAGCAAATTGATGTGGCACTAGCTTGGGCTTTGATATTCTAAGCATTTCTTTCTGTAAAATACTGACGATAAATAAGGTTACGTGAACATTTTTTAAGGTTGTGAATGTATGATAGCAATTTGAGTAAGCTATATTTAACAAGACACCTTTACTATCATAACAGTTGGACTAGGTGCAATGCAGAAGGAATAAACTTCGGGATGATGATAAGGATTGTGAAGACCCTTGAAAAGATTAAATAAGACCGTTTCTAGAATATTTTTTCCTAAACTGTTCAACTGGAAACATTTTTTTCACATTTATTCCTAATGTCTGCTGATGTTATATTTGATATAGTTTTAACAAACAGATAAGCATAATTAAATGTTGCTGTACTAGTATTTTAATTGTTTTAATTGGCTAATGAAAAATTTGGTAGAGTGATGGCAAATTGAAAGGCTTAAAGATTTACAACAAGTACTTAAGGTCTAGTAAGATAAGACTAAGGAAAAAAAGAATTTTAAGAGCTACCCTTGTCACAAACTAAAAGCATCTAAATTAAGCAAAACCTTCTGGTGTTAGTGAAAGAAACACAATGATATATTGACCAGTTGAGATCCAAGACAGTGGGCTGCTTTTCTCAGTGAAGGAATTAGCAATTAACTACAGCCATGCCACCCTGACACCCGATCCCGTCAGGTCTCTGAAGCTAAGCAGGGTCAGGCCAGTTAGTCCTTCGATGGGAGACCTCCTGGGAATACTGGGGGTTGTAGGTTCTAGTCCTGAGGGCTTCACTGTCACTGTCCAAGCTCACTCGGCCGTGGCAGTCTGCACACGCTGTGCCTCACCTAAAAAATCCACTGTGCAGGCTCAAAGGACACACCCACACGGGTAGAGCCCTTCCCAAATCTTCATTCCCAAAGCTGAGCTGTGATGATGAATTAGCAGTTGAAATAAATTGACTGAGGAAGTGGTGCATTTTTTTATTACTGAGCAGAAAACCCAAACTTAACATATTTCTAAAAATATAAAGTCCAACCCAATGAAAACTTATGACAATAACTCTTTTGATATGGTAGTAATGTCCTGAGTGAATGTCTTGGTTTAAGATAATGTTGCCAGAGAAACGGTACCTTAGATGGAACAGAGAGCCCTCTTTCCCTGGATTTAATGCAAATTTAAAAACAAATTGAGATTAATGAGGAATGAAGTAGGAACAAGGTAACAATATTTATAGAAAACCAAAAGGTAAAACCAAAAATAAACTACAAACACACAGTACCAGAGAGAATGTCACCCAGAAAAGTCTCAGTCCACTGTTGTGTTGCTGAGCCGGTACCTGCGGTTTCCCTCAGTGCAGCTACAGCCACGGGCAGAAGGTGGTGCTTAATTTGATTTTAACTTCTCAGGTATTCTGGAAGTATTATGGAAAGGAACTAAATATTAAAACATGAAATTCAGAACTGTTTTATTATTTATAGTTTAAAATTATATACTTTTGAAAGAAAAATTGTGACTTTTGTTTTCAAGGTGGAAACTATAGACAGGAATAGCAAATCTGAGAATGGAGTATTTCCTTAATACATAATTTATTTTTCTTAGACTAGTTAGTGTTGGCATCATGTAGTTTGTCAGTTGGAATTTGTTGTCATAAATGTTAGTTTTACTGTCTGAAAACATGTCCATTCAAAAAAACAATCTTTAATAATTTCATTATGAACATGTGTTGCTGTTCATTATAAGCATATCAGTTATAGTCACAGGTTATGAAAAGTTACTATAAAAGCAATAATTTAAAATAGTATGTGGAAATTTTATTAATGAAAAATATTATATTTATATATTATTTTGAAAAAAAGCACATTGTCTTGAAAATACAGAGGATACTGAAAGCAGTCAAACTATATTCTTTCTAGTTCACACAGCAGCTTTGTTAAAGCAGTAATAGAAGATATAAGTGGAATATTATAGTTGTATTTGTACACATTGACTGTGACACAACTCCAGACAGTATAAATGAAACATTTTTACTTCAGTCTCATAACTATATACAATTTTCACTTCAGCACCTAGGAAACAGTTTGCCAAAATCAGCTTTGTTAAGTAAGTAGTGCTATTTTTCTGATATTTTTCAATACCAAGTGACTCATAATACTGTTGCAATAATTTTCTTGACAAGCAATGCCCAACAGTAGGTGTGTGAAACTGGAGCTGCACTTAGCTGCTATCTCACTGGCATTCAGTTTGAGCCCTTGGAAAACAGACCAGTGTAGCCAACAGAGTCAAGAATAATTTCAGCCTTGAAGGGCAAAGGAGTCCTGGAAGACTGGATATTCTTTAAGAACAAAATCTTCGAAGAGCAGGAGCAGGCTGTCCCCATGTACTGAAACACAAGCCATTGGGGAATAATGACCTGACTGAACAGAGAGCTTTGGCTGAAACTCAGGAAAAAGGAGAGTTTATTACCTTTGGAAGAAGGGGCAGGCTGCCAAAAGGAGGTTGGACACTGGAACAGGCTCTCCAGGGAAGTGACCACAGCACCAAGTCTACCACAGTTAAAGAAGTGTTTGGGCAATGTTCTCAGGCACATGGTAGCATTCTTGGGGCTGTCCTGTGCGGAGCCACCGGTTGGACTTCGTTCACCCTTGTGGGTCCCTTCCAACTCAGGATATTCTATGATTCTAATACTTTCTGGAATTTGGCATATGGAATTTGGCATATGGAATTCCTCATTTTGTGAAAAACATCCAAAGATACAGAAGGAGAAAATGCAATCATCCCTTGCTATTGGCCTTGTAGATTGCTAAATGAGTACTGAGAACACTATGTCATATACCACAAGATACATAACAATTTTGAGAAAGGAGTCCAACTACAAGGCTGGAGTTTTCTTAAGAAAATAAAATTATTATTTTAACTGCAATTGACAGCCAAACTCTTTCTATGCATCTATTTTTCTCATATCTTCTCTAGATAATGTTTTTCTCTCAACATCAAAGTATCTGAAGTGTCCTCCAGCTTTTGGGCATTTCCCTCCAACTTTATATGGACTTACTTGCCACCAGACTGCCACATAAATTAACTTCTGTTAAAACATAGTTTTAAAACTTTTAAATATTTTTTCTTTTAAAAGTAAACAATGGAGTTATCAGAGCTCATAGAAGAAATTCTGGCCAGAGTTGTTATAAGTGCAGAAGATTGGGTGGGGTTCACTCCTACTGTATTAGGTAGCAGACCACAGTTGGTATTAGTAACACTAAGTAAGACTTAGTTCATTTTGCACTATAAATTTTTAATTGACCTTAAGTTTATCAGGCTGATCTAAAACCTGGTATTTCTGAGAACAGCTGGTTTTGATCATATCTGTTACTACTGCAGGCATTGTTGAACTTTTTCTTCAGGGATTCCAAGTCAGATGCTTTTGCTAGTCAAAGGGATGATAAACGTTATAAGGCACAATTTAAACACCGGTGTCTTAAAGAACCCTGAAACACAGAAAAAGTGAGCCGTGGTGTGACACTTAGTGATATGTTGTAGTGGGCCTGGTGGTATTATGTCAAAGGTTGGACTTGATCTCGAAGATCTTTTCCAATCTTCTGTGATTCTTTGACATTTGTTGTGGATATTTTTAAAAAACATCAGTGAATAAATGTCACAGTTCTAAAAACCAGTTAAGTCTTGCTGTACAGTTATTTAGCTCATTGGTAAGTTATTAATATCATTGGTTGTTAACATCATAATTTCCCATGATTTTATTTATTTCACCAGGCACACGATGGCAGCAAAGCACTGAGGAACCCCCACTTGCCTCCTCTGGCATCAGTAGGACAGTAACTGGCCACTCCAAAACTTAAGTGTAAGCAGAATGAGAGCCACAGACAAACTGTAGTAAATGTAGGCACACATGATGATACTCCAGCAATAAAAACATAATCTCTGTGTGTATTCATCTATGAATATTGCCTTGCTGCCTTGTTATATACAAAACACATACTTAAGTACTAGGTGTCAGTGTGGGCCAGAAATGTAAGCTCAGTGTAGAAAATAAATTAGTTTATTTATTTATATTTTGTAGTTCACATATTCAACACTCTCAACTGAGACTGAAATTCAGTACAGCCATGCAGGTTCAGCTAAAATCCAGAGCAGAAGAGATTGTCATATCCTGGTTTAAAAAATGACAAAAAAAATGAAGGAGAGATAACTTACTGCCTATGTATGTGAAGCCTATGTATGTGAAGAAGTTTTACATAATGTGTCTGTAATACATGCCAATAAAAAGACATAAACCAGACATGTATAAAAAAAGCATACCTGGAGAGATGAAAGGAGAACTGTAATAGCAGAAAACAAAGGGAAAAATAGAGTAATTTAGCTAGAGACTTTTTATATTTTTTAATAGCATTCTCCTTTTTCTAGTCAAAAGCTATATGTATATATATGATATATGTATATATGTGTATGTATATATGTGTGTGTATATATATGTGTGTGTGTGTGTATACACACACACACACACACACATATCCATATGTGCATGTGGATAGGGATTTATCTATGTTTTTATTTATATATCTATATGCCTCAAGCAAGGGTCACAGAAGTAAAAAGCTAGCATGGCATAACTCTTTAAAAACTATTATTTTATGTCTATGGCAGCCTATTCTGACTCAAAAATTATCTAAATAGTAGGTCAAATAGACTGACTAACCTAACTCAGGCTAATAGAGGTCAACGCCTCCAATGAATTTCCACTTGCCTCATTTATCAGTATCAGTTAGGTATGTTTCTTACTACAAAACATCTTTTGCTTTTAGTGACTAGTCTTTCCTGAACTACTTAAGGGTAAAATAAAAAAAAATCATATTTTCAACAGATAAAAATTGGAGCAACTGCTCTTTTAGTAGTGTCTAGATTTGACATCTTTTTTTTTCTAACCATAGTTAGGTCGCATACAATTATAAGTGTAGTGCAATTTTTCAGTTTTTGAATTTTAAAAAGTTTACATCATAAAGTATAAAACATCCCCTAATTTTCCTATCCCTTCAACTGACCTTTTAAAAATACTTGCTGTTCTGAAAAGGGTGGCAGAAGCTACCTATAAAAGTAGTACAAATGCCAAAGGGCAATGAAATGAATGCAAATGACTCAATGTCTGTTTTGAGAGTTATAATAAACACACATATGATCAGTTCTGAAGTTTATTTTTTCAAATGAAAACAATCACTTGAATTCTTCCTAATATTTCAGTGACCTTTGGAATATGATTTATGCCGTCTGATTCTCATTTCTGAAGTTTGAAACCTAATTGTTAAGGAAGAAAGCTTAAGAATAGCCCACCTCAACATGACCTATGATGGCAGCTGGATGTTTCCAAAGAGGTGAGTCAATGGCTCAATGCTCCGCTGGAAAGCAGTAGAGATTGCTGTCCCTCAAGAGTCTGTAGTTGGACCAATAATAAAGTAATATGTAGTCATATAAATATATATTTGCATTTTGATATATAATATTTAATAATAACACCTAATACGGGCAATGGGATTGAGTGCTTCTATGCTCATAATGTTGGACTGAATGAATGCGTCTGCTCCATCATATCTCAATTACAACGATATTGCTGGTGTCAGAAGATTTTCACCAAATGTATTCTAGTGTCTTTTAGCAAGTTGTTGGTCTGAGCCATCATGCAACAAAATAATAGAGTTTTATAACTTACTCTACCTTGCTAATTTCACAGTATTTTTAATCAGCAAGAATATCTTCAATTTAAAGGTTAAGGTTTTGTGGGGCTTCTTTTGTCTTCCTCTATTTCACCTTACTGAAGGGAAGATTCTGTATAGTTTTCAATATCATGTCTTTCAAGTGCTCACAGTCTGCAGTAATGGGAACCTCAACCCTGTGTTTAGTAGAAACCCTATAAGCTTAAACAATGGCAATTTGACTGAACTACTCCAATTTGAATGAGGTGACAGAGCCATGAGCACAGACTTGTTAGTGATTTTTGCAGCAAGCAAGTGGCAGCTTGCACATTATTTTGTGCTATCTTGGGGTATATATACTCCTTTCTAAAGATTTTTTAAGTAACATTTGAATGCCATAATTTTTGGTTTCCTTATAGAAATATTTCCCACCTCATTTTTATATTTGAATTAAATATTTCTCTGATTTTTACCACTTTTGTAAAGTGCTTTGTCCATGTTCATTATACAGATGGCTAGGGAAGCCTGGGCTAACCTGTGAAATTAGTAGCTTTCCTATAGAATTTTGTAGTTACACCTCAAAAAAATGAACTGATTTGTTGTTTTTTTTTTTGACAGTGTTGCATGACTACATAAAAATTTGAGGAAAAGTAAATAACTGTTAATCAAAGTAAATAGGTCTTATGAAATGTGCTGTTTATTTCTTATGTCTCAAACCAAATATACAACAATTTTGCTAGATTATGGGCAATACGCTTCTAGAGATTATAATACATTTTCTAGTTTTACTGTTTTTGTAAATTTTTATATTCTCAAATATATGTGTGATTCACATCTAAGAATTTTAACTTTGTTATCTGTAAAACTGCAAATCTAAAAAGACTATCCCAAAGATAGTCTGTTTTAGCCCTTTTTATTTCCTAACTTTTATTTTGGGCATCTCGTATGTTTTGAGAAACTTTCTGTAAAATCAAAATTGGAAGAACTGTTTTTCAGAAATGGAGTTGCATTACAACTAGGTTCTAAGATATGCAGGTCTAAGCAGACCTTTATTGTCTTAGCAGACCTGCTCTCCGGCTTCTTATCCTGAAACTCATAAAACTAACTGAGAAAGTATAGATTAGTAGTAGAGTCAATACTCTTGTGTGTTTTATGAAAGAGTTTATATGAAGTTTGTGGTCAACTGAATATAAATATTTCAGGATAAAGTAAGAGTATCTAAAAGGGTGGGTAGCCAATACATGCTTCAATTTAAATGTTAATGTTGTTTTACAAATTAATCCAGAGGAATTTTGAATATGCATTTCCATTCAATACCATTCATCTTTTTCATGTAAAAATAAGGTCTGCAAAACCTCTTAATATTTTCTTGGAGAACAACAAAGAAAATATTCTTAGTAGTTCTAATTCTAATCTTTTCAATGGTGACCCTGCACATTTTCCGTTTTAAGACAGGACAGGAAAAACAATCAATTAGTGAATTTGAAGAAATTTCAAATTATCTCCAAGGGATTTTTAAGATCACCTGCTTTTGAGACAGAGTTTTAATTTGCAGTGAATCACAGTAAATTACATTTTCTTCATCCTTCTCAAAGATCAAACCAATGCAACTCTGACTAATTTAGAAGTGTCTTTATTTGTTCAGCTAAAAGGTTTTTTTCTGCATGTTTTTGGAAAAATTGATCTTGTTCCTTGGTAATTGCTCAAGGAAAATTTAAATTGAAAAACCAAAAGCAGTTTGATAGTCTTGGAGATTGTTGTACTGTTTATCGGTATGCTCAGCAAACATTCTACATATGTGAGAGAGTTACAGAGTGCTAGTTAAAGAGTGGGACACTTCTGGAAAGCAAAAAAGCCAAAACATTTTCTTTTCCTGCTATGCCAACAGCTATTCAGTCTCAGCAATAACTTTGTTCATTTAATATTTATCATAGCAAGATATTTATAAATACTTTGAACTACCATCACTACTTCAGAACCTTGAGCTTTAAGAATATGGATCATACCAAAATGGAACCTTCTCTTATTCCTTCTAGTGAGAAGTCCCATAGGAAGGTTTGATAATTGCTATATGAGAAAAAAAAGAAATTAATGTGCAACTTGTAAAAATATTCTGTCATGAATAATGTTTCCAGTGAATGAAGGGCAGCACTTGTGTTTAAACTGATTGCTTCAAAAATTGTTTTTAGACAATTGCAAATCTAGTACTTGTACTGAAGATGAGGGAAGAGTGGGAAAAAATATTGCCCAGAAACCATACCGAAATTTGTCTAACCTCAATAGGATGAAAATTTCAGAACAAGGAAACAGGGACAACAAAACAAACAAAAAACGCAGTGCAAGTTTGCCTCTTGAAAATATATGGTGAACAAATTTGCTTCATTCTAAATGTCTCACCATCTATAGACAAAATTTTGTGGGAAAAAAGAGTTAAAATTAGACTGCTCTAGCATTTTTGTGATGCATCTGGCATTCAGCACACCATATGAACCTATCATGGACGATGAGGAATAATGACATGTTAAGAAAGATCCTATGCTGGCAGAGGTTAACAATGTTGAGTGCCAGATGCTAATTTGAACTCAGTCTGGTATGAGACTATAACAGGTGAACCTGAAAAAAAACTTTTGCAAACATTCTTGATTCATAGTTTTGTTAAAGACCTTGGTGTTAAAAATATACACATCCTGTTTAAACTAGCTGTCAGAATGAGGAACTAATCTGAATAACTTTGAAGATTAATGTGAAATAAATGGGTTAAGATTACATATGATAAATCGATTTTCTGAGAGACTAGCAGTAAATATATCTATTGTAGGCTTGGTGTCAGAAGGAACGGATAAAAAAAAATATTTCCCCCAATTTGTGAGGACTAGAAGAAATCCTAGTGAGGTATTTCAGCTAAATGATACTATTAGCAGAAGAGGAAATAAGCAAAAAAAAAAAATTGAATTAAAAAAAAGAATACAGGACATTCTAACCTCATTGTAAAGCAATTCAGTTAACTCCTAATTGGAGTGATTACTTCCAAAATGCAACTCCATAAGATTATGAAGGGAATTCTGTAGGGCAATAATTGCAGAAGACTGGACTAAAAGAATTGGGAAATGTTTTCTAGCATTATATTCCTAATTGTGGCAAAGGAATAAGTGATATTCTCAGTGTATTATTTTATGCATTTTCACGTTTCAGCATAATTCAGATTAGTGATAAAGGAAGATAAATGACTGATTATAATTCACATCTTAAGAAAGTGCTGTGAAGTTTTATGTATACTTTAATTTTTAATTTCATTTTGTTTCATTTACTGTATGCTTTTTGTGATGGAAATGTAATCCATTTTGATATAAACCACCTGCAATAATGCTGTCCTCTTTTAGAGAGTTAGGTACAAGCCCAGTGGGCATGAGCCAGTAAGCACACACCTTTGAACCTTTAATTTCATGCAAAAAGGTTCACAAAGCAAAAAGGTTCACAAAGCAAAGCCTAAAACCTTACTGAGAATCTGCATACAGCTAAGGTGGAGAGACAGGAGTCTCTGTGATGCCCATATTCACATAAGGGAAAACTGATTTGCAATATTATTTATTGGTTTTAGGCTCTACTTTGCAGAAACTACAGAGATTAGTCATGTTATCCAGACCCATGGGAGTGGACACTCCTGTTCGTCTGTGCCAGCCCAGGGACTGAGTCTGTGTTGAATGGTGGGAGAGTGACCTCAGGGACCTTCTGCATGGTAACTGGAAAAGGGTTCTCTCAATTTCTCTCAACTACCACAGCCAAGGTTGCTGGCAGAGAACCCTGGACTCACTACTCCAGAGTTAAAAAGGCCTTTGTTCCTGGGATAAGTGCAACAATAGAGACTGTTACAGATAGAGAAACTGTAGTATAAACTACTTTTTCTGTATGGTCTGTATTGCTGGTAAGCATGAATCAGGTTTGGAATCAAAATTTGCATTTGGCTCTATTCTAGTCCAAAAGGTCATAAAAATATTTGCTAGATTTGTATTATGGATTTGGGAAACAAACTCAAATTCTATATCAGTTACCTATTGAAGATGTCTCCTTGGGTTTTGGAGATATCTTCTCCAAACTTACTTCATGGTTACCAAACTGGACCTGGATAAAACAGCTGTTCATAATGGTTATATTCATCATTAGTGTTTGCATAATGGCTTGTTGTATGATTCAATGTTGTAGTAGTTGTTTATGGTTTAATATTAAGTATAAGTAGTAGAGACTAGACAACATAGAATTTTTTCATGTCTTTTAAGTGAGGAGATCATACGTTAAGATCCTTAAGATTTTTTATGTATTTTTAGCTTTTAATATAGCTGTGTAGTTTCTCACACTTGAGGTAGCAGGTGAAAGTTTCTAAACCTTTTCCTCGTGGTTTGTACCACATTCTTGAAATTCTGTTTAACTTTCTTTTCAAGGAAAAAGATTTCAGCAAGGATATCTTGTTAGAGACACATGCACCTGGAAGATATATTGTAGTCAAAGCAAGATAGAAGGTCCAAAATCCTTGGAGAAGCTCCAAAGGGGCAGAACCAAGAATTGTTCCAGCAGCAGTTTTTGGGTTGGATACGATAGATAGATATCATTAGATATGATAATTAATTAGTGTTATAGATTTCTAAAGACTCCCTACTTATGTATTTTGCTGCACCTGAAAGCACTTTAATTAAAGGACCTATTATCTGGAAAGTTCTTTTCTTCCATTTTAGGCAACACCAAGGGTGTGAATTTTAACATGCTAATTAGTCTTTTTTCACCTTCAGGCAAACTTATCTCCTTCTGCCCCATACCCCTAGTCCAGAGATGATTAATCTTTTTTGATATTAGCATATGTTGCCTTGCTCTGACTGGTCACTTGTATACATCAGTGCATCCTTATGAGTCTTTGAGGTAGGTAATGTGTCCTTGCAATTCTGCTATTCTCTTACTGTGATTCTCACAGCACAGTAGTTATGTGATTGTATGGATTACATATGTATTACTTTGATTATGTGGATGATTAGATATAGTTTTAATATGGTATTTAATATCACCAATGCAGTATGTAGGTAACAGCTCTATAATCTATTACACAGCATTAAAGTATCATCAGGTTGTGGTCCCTCCCATTAAATCACAAGCTTCAGTGAGGCCCCCTTGCTTTTTAAAACTTCTCAGAGAAGCCTAGGTGCAGCCAGGTTCATTTAGTCTCAGATTTGGTCAACGGTTTATGTCTAAAGGGTTATAATAGACAGATTCATCTAGAAACCTACAGGTTTACAGTCTTCTACAGTGTTGCAGAATTCACAATTACAAAGCAGCTAAGCACCCGTGGAGGTGCAGGATTTTATGCCTGTATCTGACTGAATCTTACTGCTTGAATCTTGAAGTTACTGCCCTATAAACTATCTATATCTGTAGGTTTGTTTCAAAATGCATATAAATCATATATTGAGTTACTTTGGTTCTTGACAAAATGTAATTCAGGCAATTCATAATGTTCAAAATATTCTTGCTTGGTAGCATGTCATCTCAATCAGCAGCCATCTTAAATGGAAAATGCCTAACTCTTCTGAAATAACTCACTTGGTATTCTACATATCATAAGTAGATGTAAGAAAAAACTATGGGGGGAAAAGTACCTGGGAGATTTTAGAAAGTTTCTGAAGAAACCAAAATATTTTGTCTGTGTTAAGGAATGTTTTTGCTTTTTGAATTCTACATATGAAACCAATGGAATTACTGTCATTGTAATGAATAGGATAATCTATTTGCAGGATTCAGTTTACATTTGTTGAAGAAATGGAAGTTCATAGGTTAATTAATGCAGTAAAATTAGTACTCTCTTCAAACGCTTCATGAGTTCCACTTCACTTAAGGCAAAATATTGACTTAAAATATAGATATTTTCCCATTTTCTAGAATCATCTTAGAGAAATTTAAGCTATGTCTAGATGGCTTTTGAAGATTTCCAGTGCCGTGCTCAGTCACACTTGAAGCTTGAAAGTATTTCCTGATATTCAGAAGGAATCTCTGTTCAGTTGGTGTTGTCACTGGATAAGAGTCTGGCTCTGCCGTTTTTGCATCCTTTCTTCAGGTATTTGTATAGATTGATAAGGTACCCAAGTATTCTCTTCTATATACTGAACAGTTTTCAAGTTCTCTCAGCCTTTCCTCATAGAAGAGAAGTTCAACTCCCTTAGTCATCTTCATGGCCCTTCACAGGGCTATCTCCTGTATGTCCATGTTTCTCTTGTACTGGGAAGCTCAGAACTGAGCACGGTATACTTTTTGTCTGATTTATATATATAAATAAGCAATATCTTCAGAAAGATGGTAATAAGGTCTGCTTGTTTGTACAAATCTTTACAGATATCATGTTTCTTCCTTTTCCTTGCAGCTCTTTTAATAATCCAAACACCTAACTGCTGAAAGCTAGTTGTCTTCTGCTCAACAATGTGCTAAGAAA
>VWZD01012028.1:0-33283 GCA_013396695.1 Sakesphorus luctuosus | reverse complement strand
CCGCCAACAACCAAAAAAAACCCCAAACACCCAGAAGGAGAGAATCCTCTTTATGCTGTTTAAATAAAATGTAAATTAAAATTTTAAACCCCCCAAAATAGCAACAGCAACAACAAAAAAGCCAACAGTACAATCTGGGAGCTCTTTACCCAGTGAAACTGTTGTACTTTCATCAATTGGAATTACATGCAACAAAACCCATGAAAACAATTTTTTTTCCCTGAGGAATACCATGTTAACATTCTCCTTTCTTACAGCAAATACCCAATATATTTTTAGATATTTCTACAACACATAAATATGTTACTACTTATCTTCATGAAAAATGTGTTTTAACATAAGTTTATAAGATAATGAATAGGTCAGATTTAGAGTCCTATTGGTATGTAGTGGTATATCAGAAAACAGAATGTATAAATCTTCACATGTATACATCTTCATATGTATATGTGTGTATATATAAAAAAATATATATTTAGCTGATATAGCTATTCTTGTAAAAATATGGTACACTTGAGACCTTAAGTAATCATAAGTCTGTGGTAGAACTAGCTACGGCTGTTTTGGGGTAAGAAAAACATTTCTAATTGATGACTACAGAGTGGAGTGATACCCCATTTTGGAGCTGGGTTAGATCCTGACTTGAAGCAAATGACAAAAATGAGGCAAAGGAAGGAACAGTAAAGGTAGGTTATTCATTTATACTGAAGATGGACTGAGGCAACTAATATAAACCAGATTTTGTCATGTGCTAGTTGGAAGGGAATGCTCTGTGGAAAGAGGAATTTTTGGCTATCAGTGGTTCACATAGAATCACAGGGAACATTCATTGAACAGAGAACATTGCTTGAGAAAATAGTAAGGTTTCTTTGAGCATTCAGAAGATGTTTGTGTCCAAAAGCTATTGGAAGAAGTAAGAGTGAACAAAGAATTAGCATAGATTTTGTGAATTTCTTTTCTCTATGTAAGAAATGAATAATAATAATAGAAAAACTTTAACAGAGTTGGAAAGAATCTTCTATCCAGATGTAAACAAAGCATGGAATGATCTGTTTAAAGCAAGTTACACAAACAGGATTTTGAGATTCATCCAACTCTAATACTTGTTGGTGCTGTACAACAGCTGTGTCAGAGCTATACTATTAGGAAAGAATTGTTCTGCTGACTAGTGCTGTGTAATTTAAGTGGAGGAGTTTTTGCAGGTAATGTTAATATTGAAGGTGGTCAGCCTTAAGGTGGGCAAAGCACAAGAAAATACGGAGTGAGAAACAGTTGTTCTGGGAAGCAGGATAGGGATCTTCATATGTCATCATAGATTTTTATTCAATGTGATTAATGTAAAGATTCTCCACTAACCAGAAAGTGTTTTCTCAAATAAGTTGTCAAGGTAATGACAGATTGTAAGTGCATGAGAATAGATTTGCTCTTCTTCACTGCAAATATTTACAAGCAGTAGATACCTGACTGTAATATTCTCCATCATAAGTAAATGCGTGTTTTCTCTTCAAAAGATGCAAAGGCCAATGCTCTAAACAGTTATTCATGTACTCAATCCTAAGCACATCTATTGCTCAGTGACTTCAGGACAACAGTTCATGAAGGAAGAGATGCAAAGGTCATTAGATTTTTGTTATGTTAAGGGAACACCAAGTTCAGAGGAATATTGCTTTTGCTGTTAGTTTTTATGGATCTTAAATTAAGTAAGAAAAAGGAATCATCATTTTTGTAGCAAGATTTTGAAAAATTTAGTCACTACTGAAACAAATAAAACTTGTTTTAATTATTCCTATGTATAGCTGATTTCACAAATCCCTTGAGGATTTGCAGATATGCTTCCTAATTATTGTGAAACTTATGGTACTGTCTCCTGCTAACTCCACTTCAAACACAATGCTTCAAAAATTAGTAATCAATTAAGATTTACTTTAGAGACAAGTTTGCTTTTATACTAAATTATTCTTAGCTCATAAAAATTGTGCTGACAAGTGGGTGACTCATATCTTTTAAGATCTTGCCAAAAGTCATGCAGCAAGCACAGGGGAGGATGACATAAAGTGAAACCATGCACTAACTCCACAATCAGGTAATTATCCAGATCAGTATTGGTATGAATGTGCATTGTGAAGCAGTAGATGTCACACTGTGGATATTCATCCCTTGTGAAAGGGTCTTCTACATTCTTGGAAATGAAGTTCGGCAGTGCTGCTATAGTGACCTTACCAATATCTGCTAGTCAGTTATGATCTTCAGGAATTTGGATTTAAGTGCATTAGAATTTCTTATTAGCATTCAGAGAAAAAAATAGGTCAGGACTCTGTGAAGTAGACCACACTTAGATGGTAAGACTGAAGAAGACTTCAGCAATGTTAATGTGTATTGGTGTGGAACATGCCTATACAAGTAGCTTGTGAATGGCATCTGTGTTTTGTTTTTTTCCAGATGCATGATAGAAATCTATTGCTGGCAATCAAAGTGAGTGCAGTAATAGCTATAGTTATTTCAGTAGCCTTCACTTCTTTTCTGTGTGTCTGAGGAATTCTAACTCATCCCATGAGATCCACAGAATTCAGAGAACCTCTTCTGCCTCATCTTTTTTGTCTTTTGATTATGCAATTGAGAACTGGATGTAATGAATTTAGTACAGAGTTTAAAGTGGAATGGGAAAATACACATTCAAACCTACAGCATTCCTCTAGGTTTTGTAGCATAGCAAAATGAGTTGGGGGTCTGTCTTTCTAATATATACCGACACAGACTCCCTGGTAAGAGCACCATACAAATCTGTCCTGTATTAGCTTCACTAATTCCTCCAACAACAAAATGACTTGCCTCAGAGGAAGTAATCAGTTTGCCATGTTTCTAATTACCAATACTTGCTCTCTGTTTGGCAGATCTCAACTTCCTTTCCTTTTAAATTATCCAATGAAATGGTGTATCACAGAGAAATTGTTCTCAACTTATATTTCACTTTGATGTCATTTCACTTTTGTGTCAGAATTTTTTATTTGAAAACAGATATCTTTTGAGGTTTTTTCCCATTATAGCAGAGTCCATAACACATAAGAATGACTGTGAGCCTTAACTTTTACAGTTCCTTATGGTGGACCACTTAACTGTGTAAATTTATAGCAACAGGGCTTTTTTTCTTTAGAGAGATGGGGTGTTGAATGACTTCGTATTTTTTCTATGCCAATAAGCTGCTTGTTTTTACAAAAATATCTTATATATGCATTCATAAATGCACGTAATGGTTTTGCTGAGCACTGTACATTAAACTAGCTCCCAATGAAGCTGAGATAACTTGAGGAGGAAGCTCTTTGCTTTCTATTATAGACCACCCATCCAGGATGAGGAGGCAGATAAAACATTTTGTAAGCAGCTGGGAGAAGTCTCATGATCACTGGCCCTTGCTCTAATGGGATACTCCAACTTACCATATGTCAGAAGGAAATGAAATACAGCAGAGAGGAAAGTCTAGAAGGTTCCTGGACTGTGTGAAAGAGAACTTCCTGGCACAGCTGGTTGAGCAAGCTAACCAGGCCAGGTGCCCTGCTGGACTTGCTGTTTCTGAAATGAGAACTGGAGGGTGTTTTGATTGTTGGATGCCTTCTTGGACACAGTGATCATATGGATCATTCAGTTGTCAGAAAACTAAGGAGGGGGATCAGAATATTACTTCCAGAAGGTGGACTTTGGCCTGTTCAGGACAATGATTGAGAGATTCCCTTGTGAGGCAGTCCTGAAGTGTTGTTACAGTAAAGTCAAAAGTGAGCAATTCAGATCTATAGAAAGCCCTGTGATACTTAGCTATCAGCCAGAAGCAGCAAAGAGCTCAGCTGCTGTTGGCTGATACGGAGGAAATTTACTCCCCAAGAATTCACATAGTAGGAATACACAGGACTTTGCAGGTGCACGAAAATAGCCAGGATGAAATAATATAAACATGGGACTTGTGAGAGATAAGTTCTAACCAACTGAAGTTTCTAGCATGGTGGTGTGTTAACTCTTTTAGCCAATAAGCTGTAGTCCTAACCCTATATAAACTGTGTGCTATGTCTAATAAAATGTCTTCACTATGAATCTCATAGATTGGTGTGAAGTCCAGTTCCTCTGCTGTTTTATTTTTTTATTTTTACTGAAGGGCAAAGGAGTCCAGGAAGGCAGCACATGCCTCAGCAACACAAAGATGAAAGAGTCTCTTATTGTCTCTTATGGTGTAGCTGTTTTTCTGTTGCCTATTTCATTTTTTTTAGTAAACTGTTATATCATTTCTACACATTGCCTGAAGGTCTCATTTTTTTTTCAACTTTACGATAAGTCTGGGAGAGAGGAATTTCTATTCAATTTCTATTTGATTGGAGATCCCATCTTAAACCCAAGACAATAAATTTACCCACTCTGAATTTTTCCATAATAACATACTGTATCAGATTTAAAACTTTTCAAGTATATACATACATGCGTTATTCCAATTATATTGGCAAGCACCTCCTCAGATATTAATCCCAACACTTTCAGTTTTCTGACCCCTTTGTTACCCTCTTCTAGGGAAGGTACTTCTGTTTCATTAGTTCCTCTCTTAATATAAATAATAAAAAAATTCATTCCTTCCAGTTAGAGTGTCATTTTGATTTCTCCTTACATTGTACATTTGAATTTAGTTTCAAATTCATTAGTTAGGTTATCAGCTCAACAGAAAATATATGAGGAGATGTAATCAGTAATTGGCATCTGAAAAATGGAAGGAAAACCCTTCAAAAATAATCACTTACAGCCATAGCTATTTCTTAGAATTTGTTTTATTTTTAGTTTCTAATTCAATACATGAAAAAAAAAATCAAAAGTGATTTAACAAGCTAAATATTTGCTAACTGTTTTTAGACACCTGCCTATGCAGTAGTGCCATGCAAGAGGTTAATATTACATGATGTTTCTATAAGACTCTTAACAGAGTTCTTCATAACATTTTCCAAATGGAAAATCTTTTTGCTGGATCACAATGGACTTCTAAAGAATTTTGTCTATTGCAAGATTTCAGCCTTCAGTCCTCTTGTGCAGAAGCATTACTTATTTAAATAGAGCTGCAAACATTTCTTAGAGTGTTTATTTCCTCTGAACAGATTTAGTTCTGTACTTCAAATCAAGTTTGGTAGTACTTTACTTGACAATGGTACTAAACTGAAATGAATAGTGACAGTTGTATCATAAACTGACTTTCTGAAAGGGAATAACGTTTCAAAATCTGACCCAACAGACCAATCTTTTTATGTTAAGCTTTGTAAAATTTCACCCATAAGCAGATAAAAGGCCTGTACAATTAGGCATGAATGTTTAATTTCATAGAAATTAAATGAAGATTTACTAATTGTTAAATTAAATATGCAGATAAGTTTAGGTAACATTTCTTACTCTCTCTGCCTCAGTGGAATGCAAAAAATGAGTGTTTCTTTTACATTAGAAAGCATCTTATTGTGTTGGTTTTTGAAGTCCTCATTCATCCATGAAGAAAAGCTACAGGGAACGATAACTACCACAACAAATTATACTTGAAAATATTATTTATTGATAAAAGACTGAGTTATTGCAAAAACTGATTTGTAATTGAGTGGACTTTCTTTGTATTGTTCTTTTACTCTGAATACAACTGCTGTGAATATACATCTCTGACATGGCCAGTAGACATGTGGCTGGATATGATTTTTGGATATGTTTGATAGAGTCTCTGGTTTCACTTATTTTATTTTTTTAGGTAAGGGAAATGCTAGTTTTATTCACACTCTCATCTATGAATTTTTTCATAAAACAGTTAAATGATACAATTTTGATACATTTTTAAAAAGCAAAGAGAAAATAGAGGCTGTGGCAACCGATCACCATGTGTTATCTGTCACCCTAGGACTGAGAAACTCATTTTCCAGGCAGAATAGGGCTTTTAATTTATGTCTTTGGAGTTGTAGGGGAGAACTTTAGCACTCCCTTCTTTGGTCTTGGGGGACATCTCTTGCTTACCCTGGGTCCTATTCCGCTGCTGAATTGAATAATGTTGAAATGTTTGCATTTTTGTAGTTGGTAAAACCACTTCCTGCCCAGTTCAAAACTAATTTTGTTCACTGAAGCTGGTGCTCCACATGTTCTCTCTGAGGAGAGAAGTATTCATTGATGTATTCAGAACAGTCTGGTTAGAACAATGTATCCCTTTAACGAGTGGCATATGCGGTTGTTGTTGTTATTATATTGGAAGGATTTTAACCTTTAAAATTCAGTGAGTCACTGCTAGAGTGGTTGCAGATATATGCATGATGGGATTGATTTGATTCCAGAAGAGCTGAGATGGTAAATGCCTTATCTGCTGCTTTGTCACATTTATGGTGTTGGAAAGTCAAACCTGAAATATGTGGAAAGTAAAACAGCTGAACAGTGCATATCCTGTAGGGTGCTTTTCAGCCTGGTGCTCTGTGCAGGCTTTACAGCTATAATTTGGACATACCAGTAAATTTTCTTCTGTGTTGGTTTTGCCATGTTGGAATGTTTTAATCTTCAAGTTTGGATTTTTGAAAGATGGGTGGAAGTAAAAAACTAGAAATGAAAAGAAGTAAAAAGCACTGAGTTTCTTCTATCAAGTCTTTTCTACTGCTACTCTGACTTCTGCTTTGTGACACTTTCAAATGCTCAGCATTTCTTCAACAAATAGCATTTTACACTACCACTATGTTCTTTTTTAATTCAAAAGTGAAACTGCCAAACTACTCTTTGCCAAAAAAGGCCTGCCCTGATCAGAATCAACAAGTACAATGTAAGTAGTACTGTGGAAAAGCACCTCATGTAAAAGATGCCATTAGATACAAAACTAACAGACCTCAGGCTTTTTCTGACCCTCTGTTAGACTGGAAAGATATATTCTTGTCCATAAGGACTGGGCATATATTTTTCCCTCTGTGAACTGAACTTCACTGTTCACAGCTCATGAAGTTCTTGGAAATCCTTTGACTTTTCTAGCTGTTTATTTTATGATATTTTCTTAAAGCAGAATTGGTAACTACAGATTCTAGTACAATTTAATTTTATGAGAAGTAAGCAACTCAGCTTTACAGAGATACAGATCATAGTAACCAAACAATATAAATTTGAACCCTTCCTAGCAACACAGAAATATTTAGTAGAATAAATACTTGATTATGCTTTTCATATCTGTGCCCACAGCTCTTAACTAGTGGTTTGATCTCAGACTCAGTTGCTTCTCCCAGCCTGCCCTCCAAATACGTGTGTTCTCCTTTGATCAGTGGCTGTGTGCTGTGTTTCCATCATGGTATATCTGCCATAATGATTCCATTGTTTGTTGTAAACATTATAATATCACAAAGATTCACTCTTTGTCTGTAGTTAGGAACATTTTTTGGGGGGTCACATCTTTTATCCTGTAATGATTTTGAGTTTTGACATAATATACTGATGTTATCCATGCCTTGCCTTTTTTCCAGATAGCTGTTGACACTTTGGGCCTAATCCAGAACTGTTGTTTCTTGAGTTTGATGTCACATTTTAGGAGTGTAGAAATAACAATGACATCTCTGTTCTACCACTATTGCCAGTTTCATTACGTACTAATAGAAAATGTGTCTATTATTTCTCCTTTTGCTCAGTTTTGTTAGTCATAGCTACTTAGTCTTTGTTATGAATTTTTTTTCCCCACTCCTTGTTCATCTCTCTCCTTCTCCCAGCCTAATTATTACCATGTTTCTGGGAATTGAGAGGATTCAGTTATTCTAGCAACATAGGACTTGAAAAACAACACAGTTAGAGCTTATTTGCATCATGACTGATTTCCACTCTTTGTTTTGGAACCTGAAAAATGCTTTATATTCATACTGTTACAGAAAGGAAGAGTCCTTCCTTCTCAATGAGTGCTTACAGGAGATGTATCCTGAATATCTTTCCCTGTTGTGAATAGGAAGCAGATACAGGGACTGACTTAGTTTGGGTACAAGCACACTGTGTGAGTAACAAATTATGAATCACCTCCATCATGCATGCGGGGTAAAATGCCACTGTGAAACCATCTCACAGCCAAGTGGGGGGGGTGATTCCAGGATAGGGGGCAGATGAACAAACACCATGAAGAGATGCAAGAGAAAGGGCTGACAAGTCCTGTGATGCTGTTAGTGAGTCCTTTTCACGAGGGAGCACAACTACTGTTGCAGTGCAGCTGCTTACTGACTAAATAATCAGTCCCACTGTTTTCAATTCTTATGGATATTTTAATATAGTATAGTCAATCAATTCTCTGATTATATTCTAAACCCCAAGTTTCAACTTTTATTAGTTCAAATGCATAAATACTTTTACCATTTCTGTAATGATATTTCATGGCTTTCATCTCACAGTTTCACTGATAGAAATTGAGGTATGTTGTGTGCCTACACCCTTCTAGATGTGAGTACTAATGTTTGGCTGAGGATTTGTTAATTAGAATTTATTTTCATGGTGATTCCCAAAAACCAGGAGTTTGGGGAACAGATCACCTCTGCTTAAGGCTTTTATGGAGAGGGAGGAGCAGGCAGGCAGGTGGGAGAAAGAATTCTCATTTGCAGACAGGAATATCTGATCCGGGATCTGTTCTCCCTTTTTGTGACTGTGCATTCACTATCATGAGGCAGATCAGACTTGATTAAACACACACAGATGTATATTTCTGTGTGTACAGCATAAACATTATGTAGTCATGTAAAACACTTCAGAACTACCCCGTATAAAATGGAACATACACAAGTGTGCATGGAAAGCCATGTTTCAACCATTTGGGTAGAGATTTCCTGATGATCCCTCACACTGAAACATCACTTTAGGTGCAAATGTACAGAAATTTTGTTAATTTCTGGTCATATTTTGTTGACAGACAGTAGAATGTCTTACTTTGTATGAGTACATAATTGCCTGTTTTACTATCTGCAATAGTTAAAATGCTGCATGAAGAACCTGTTTTGTGGAGTATTTTCCACCCACAGCAGGAGGATAGAGGAGTTTCAGCTGGATGAACTTTTAGAAATGAAGAATGCTTGTAGAATGCTTTCTCTAACTGTGATACAAATCATCTCATGTGAGCACATCCCTGTTTGTTAATCAATGCAATTAAATTTGCCTTCTTAGAATTTGGGGTTGCATTTTCTTATTGAAGAGTTTACCAGTTCATCTTTCCTGCCTTCTGCAGACTTCCACAGCATAACGATTTTTGACACAGACTTAACTTTGCTGAGTGAGGCCTCAGAAATCAAGCCCTTCAGTCATGTTTCCTCTCCCCCTAAATAAAGAGTGTCTGCCATGGGCCACTCCTCTGTGTCAAGGAACAGTAACAAAACAGCCAGTATAGAAGATATTTCCCACCAAGTACTCTTCCAGCCACTGACTATTTTCACTTTTTGGGATTTCTTAATCCTGTTTTGGTTTGGTAGCTCTTACTGGAATTTCTCAGTAAGTACTTGTCTAATCTCTTCTGCAACCCATGAAGACTCTTTCAAAATCACAGTATTGAGTGACAAAACACCCCAAATTCTGCTGCCTGTTGCATGAAGAATAACTTTGTTTTGCTGTTTTCACCTGATTTTAACCCAGATATGTCAATACTGCTGTTGAAGGCCTGGGAGAAGGAAAACATCTAGAGACAACCACTTTAGCCAGACTTGTGCAAATGGGTCTTTGATGGGCTGGTGACTCCTGGAATGGTATTATTTGGGTTTCCCACACCTGCTATTGCCTTTTGTCACACAGCCTGACATTATCTGTCAGAGTCTTATGCACTTGTCAGAAACTGGACTAAAGTGGTATTGCTTCTATCTGAAAGACTATAAGATGCTTAAAAGAATATGTTGTTCTCTATATTTTCATTTATGCTTCTTTGTCGTCACATATGAAGTTCACATCTGGGAATGTTTTACCCTTTTAATTTGCCAGTAAAAAAAAAACCAAACATCAATCCCAAAGTTTTCAGTTAATCAGATCTGACCACTTCAGATTTCTTAACCTGACTATCTAAAACATCAGTGTTGAAACCCCAGAGCTTTTGCAATTTTCAAGTTAGGAGCTGAATAATTTTCAGATTTTTCTCTGCTTCTGCTGGGTATCATGTCAAAACCAGAGAATGCAATTTAGCAGCTCTTTTTGGTTGTTACAGGAAATTTATAGGAAAAGAAACAGTTAATGGAGAGAGGAAAATTTTCAAGGTGTAAGTGCATAAAGAGGGCCTTCCTTTAGTGATGAAAATTTTTCAAACCATACTCCACTCTCTTGTAACTGTACACAAGCAAACATTCTTTCCACCACGTGCACCTTAAAATACTTTCTTTAATACCTAGTTCAGAGTTCAGTTTATACAATAAAGATAGCAGTACAGCTGGCCAGTATAAACTATGCTTATAGTTGTTATGACTTAGGTGGGGTTTTTTTTCTGACTATATTAGGAAAAAAAAATTAGCATCTATGGAATAAAATGAGGTTTTTTCCAACTCTGTGATGATATTAATTTGACCTGAAGTCTGATTCATAGCATATGCAATAAGGTGATTCTGAGGGCTTCTGAAAAAAAAAAAAGGAAAAAAATTAGAAGGAAGTGGCTTTGATTAAATTAATGTGTATAATTTCACTTACATAGTTTCCATTTACCTACCTGAAGAGAAAGGGGGATAAAAAGGAAGCTATCAGAGCTTAATGATTTATATTACTCTATCTGAAGTCAGATTCTTGTCTATGAATCTTTATCTCCCTAATCTCTGCTGTAGATGAGCTTTCTATATCAATAGGAAAGCTAAGAATGCAGGTTCTTTTTAATATCTTCAGCAAACCATCAGCAGAATAGCAAAGATAGAAGATTGAAATGATCATATCTTTGTGTGATGTATTTTTATTGGTGTGTGCTTTAGTTGTAAGGATAGATTAAGATGTCATAGCATTGTTTTAAGTATGATGCTGAGACTAAGGAAAACAATACCATTTCCGACAGTGTGAAACTTTTCTGTCTGGAAAAAGTTTGATGATTTTGTGTGTACATCCTGCTCCTTTTTATCAGAATAAACTTGGCAAAACTGAGCTTTGGAATTCAGAACTACCATATGTACTGTGTATAAGTTGAGGGAAAATGTCTACTTTATGCTCATAGCTGTACAGAACAGCCTTGATTATTTCTCATTTATTGTAAAGACATTTGCAGAGTGATGTAGTCTAAATAAATAAAGTTTATCTTAATGTGTTCTTGAAGGCCTCAGTGTTGAACAGCACCGCTACTCAAATATGCTCCAGTTTTTCACCTTTTTTAAGCCTTTTTACCCCCTAAAGCTTAACCTAAAGCTTTCCTTCTGCAACTTAAATCCATTATTGTTTACACTTTCTACAGCAGAAGTAAAAGGATGGTATTTCTTATTTTTTGACAGAATTTTCTATATTTAAAAATTATTGTCATGCATCTGTTTAATCTCCTCTAAACTAGTTTCTGTTTTTTCTTGTACTTCATATTTTTTTAAAGCTCTGACCTTCCCTTCTTGCTCACCTTTGGACTCTTAATATTATCTGCAAGTTTTAAAAAATGTTACACAAAATAAGGCATACAGCTCAAAGTTCTGTCCTATTCAAGATGATGTTTTTCAGGCTTTCTCTCTGCCTGTAAGTATTATTAAACCAAACTTTTCTCCTTCCTGATTTCTGTGCCTCTTATGTCTCATCTGAATTGTATTTTACTGTTTTTCAGACTGTGTGTCAAGTTAGTCCTAGTAATTTTGACTTCTCTTTTGGTCTTCAGCTTACTTGCATTTCCTTCAATACTGAGGGTTCTAATATTAAGCCACTCTCAGCATTTTATTATTTGGTTAATTAATGAGTATATAAAGTACCAAACCCAAAACCTGAAGAGTGCTTTTGTTGAGAAGTAGTAGTTACTGGTCTGAATACAGATATTAACAATTCACAACAGATTCATCTAAACTGTAATTTTCTCAACTTTCTCACAAGCATATAATGTAAAATTATATCTGTAAGTCTTGTAAAAATTAAGGCTCCTATCTGTAATTGCCTTTTCTCTGTTCATACAGCTTGATAATGTGTTACTACAAGTGTAGATTAATTTCACATTCACTGTTCTTCATAAAATACAGTTGGCTCTTTTCATGTCTTCTTGGGTTTTTTGAGTCTTATAAAATACGTGTTTCTTTGCTCAGTGTTCTTCCTGAGGGCTGAAATTGGCTTGTTCTGTGTAATTACTTCCTTTCGTCTTTGATGGGTTTTAGAAAAGAACTGCTAATGAGGATGAGGTTACTTTAGCCCAGTTTACTAAATTTTATGTGGTAAACTACGGAAAATTCAGCCAATTTGGAAAACGTAATAGTGCTTTTTCCTGTCGTGTTTGAGATCTCACTGTAAAGTTGCTAACATTACATTGCATTAGCTGTTTGATTTGCAACTGCTGTTTTGTATGAAGATGAGAAAAGAAAACCATTCATTAAAGTCTAGCCTTCTTAATATCATCACAGTTATACATGATTTCACAGAACTGTCAGCACTAAATTAGAAAACACATCTACTTCTCATGGTTGCAAAGCAAATCTTGAAAATGTAGCCAAACTCATGATGATGTCACATCTTTAAGTGTGAAGGCAGAAATGATAATTTCTAGAAACAGATATTAATGTTTGACCTTGTGAGGCTGTGCACTTCTAAAAATCATTCGTGTGCTAGAACAGATGACCTTGTTTGGAAAGGTTACATGATAGAAATAAAACTACATGGAGTGTCTGTCTTTTGGGACCAGGACTGACTTCTTCCCATCCTGTGTTCTTCAAGAAAGGCTGCTGGTCTGAGGAGGGGTCTCATTCAGCTACTCTTCTTGAGATCATCCATGCATGGACCATGTCACAGAAGGGAGTGGTACAGTGTGTTTCTACTGATTGCCTTTCTGGTATTGAACATGAAAAACAGTTTCTGTGCTCTAAAGAGCAAGAGAGCATGCAATTATGTATTTAAATACCTGCAATGCGTACTAATTTTCCTTTTTACTAGTTACAGTTCAAAGACATGCAATCTTGGAACAGTAGAAAAGGAAGTGGCTTTTAGGAATAGTGCAAATAAAAGCAAAAAGGCATCAAAATTTTTTAGGAAAAAAGAGGCGGAGGTGCGTTCCTTTTAATATGATACTGAACATATATCTTAATAAAAGCTTTGTGCTGTAATTCTTGTGATATTTTCACAGAGTGGATATATTTTCCTCAAAGTGATGTATTTTTAAAACTTCAGGCTAAGCCTGTAAATCTGAGTCATTGAAATGCCAAGTGATGTCCTGCAGTTATCCAAGCAATCTCAAACTGAAAAGTGCAGCTGCTTCAAAGTTAGAATAGAAAAAGTGTGCTCTATTTTGTTTATTAAAAAAAGATGCTGATTTATTTATTTTAATTTGGTGATGCAGTTTAAGAGTTTTATCAAATGAAAATTATAACCCTACAGAAAAAATGTAATAATTTTTTTTGTTTAATTTACCTTTTGATTAAATAACTTTTATACTGCAGACCATAATAATTAAGGCTAACTTGGTCAAGAAAAAGGGAGCAGAAGCTATTGTTAATGCCAGCTGCAGTGGCAGTTTTTGACTAGAGATGATTATTGTTGATGTGTATAAAATATTCATCAACAGTGAGGGTCTTGAACTGAACCTGAAATTACAGCTCTGGGCCTGCGTTGTCACCTCCTCTGAATTTTCTTTCGATAAAGCTAGCTACAGTAAACTAAAAGGAAAATAAAAGGGCTTTGCTGCCATTTAGGCTTAAACTTATTTAGATGAACTGGACTTTAGGACTTTTGCAGAAGGAGGGGTCATCAAATGAATGAGAAAACAAGGAGAAAGAAATAGGAATGAAATCCAGATGAAATAAAAGTGACAGTAAGAATTGGTAACTTTTCAAAATTACGTATTTTTCTTCAGAAGCATTCACAAAGTATAATGAATCAGCATTTGTTCTCCATTCATTCTCCAGGCAGTGCAATCAGCGGTGTGCAACACTCAGAATGAGTCTGATTAAGTTTCCCGTAAGTGAATTCCTTTCTGAATGTCCTTTGTGTTGCCTTCGCACCTGCTGGGCTAGGAGAAACATAACAGCTCCTTTCATTGCTCCAGTTAAAGCCTGTCCCAAGGGTGACATCATTGCCACCACAGATACTCTAGCTTGTGGCTCTGGAGCCAACCTTTCAAATTCTTTGGCAGAGAAATATCTGCCCATCTATAGCTAATTGTAGTAATTAACTCACCGTATATTGCAGGTACATAGTAGGTTTCTTCAGAAACAGTGTGTGTCAGCTAATCATTGTTAGCTGTTTGTTTTCCAAATACAAGTGCTACTGTTGTGAAAAGTGACTTCATGTTAGTATGAGTCCTAGATGAACTTCTGCAATACCTCTGGGATTTGAGTCTCAAAGACACTGTATGCAAAGATTTGGCTTTTTCTCAAATCCCCAAACAAAGAACTCCATATATTGCCCAAGTGAAGCTTGAGTTTTCAACTTTTTTGAGTAAGCAAAAGAAAAGAAAAAAAACATTAAGTGAAACTTGTGAGTACAGATCAACAAGAGCATGTTGTTCTTGGCTCTCAAGAGGTCTTTGTTTGTCGTTGCCATTGAAATGGTGAAGAATAGGAAGAAGGCCGTGTGAGAATGAAGAAGAGACAGCTGAAGAGCAAAGTGGGGGATGGGGAAACCCACAACATGCTTTGTAAACTTCAAATTTCAGCATAAATGTGCTTTCTTATTTCTGGTGTGTTTCTTGCTTCATGGTAGTTTTGTTTCTGTCTGCATGAACACCAATTAAGAGAGGGTAATTACCATGACTTTTTATCATCATGAAAAATTAATTTCCACAAAATCCACCTTAGATTACGTAGGGAATATGGACTTGCTTAATTACACAGTAAATAAGTGAAAGTGGCAGATGAGTTAACAAGAAAAGTGAACCAGGCCTGGAGAAAAGTTGGAAAAAATCAGCCATTTTAGCATGGAAAAGGCCATTTACCATGTCTTTACTTCTCAATTTTTATAACCCATTGGTAAAAATATTCCCTTTGCTGGGTGGAGTTGAAGACAACAGTGCTAATGCACATATCTAGTATGTATAACAATGATAGTCACAGAAAATTTGGAGTTGGAAGGGACCCACCAGAATCTTCTAGTCCAGCTCTTCAGTGAATGGCCCATACAGGGATCAACTCCACAACCTTAGTGTCATTAGTACCATGCTCTAACCAACTGAGCTAATCTCAGGGTCAATAATAGAAGAAATGTGTTTCCCAGTTCATGTTTTGCCTCATGTTGTGGGGGAAGGCATTATTGGCAGTGTATATAACAAAAGACGAACCATACTTTTATTCTACACTACAAAGCATTATGAAGTAGTCTAATAAACCATTTTAAATAAATCTATAAAAGTGGAATAGGCTGTGCTACTTATTTTCAGAATGAAACCATTGTATGCTTTTTATTGTGTATGTTCCTATGAGAGGTGATTTGTTCTTTGCCTCAGTTCCTGAGGGAGTCAATGGGAATATTTATTCATTTTGTTTAATCTGAATTAGTCCTTAATAAGCAGGAAGAAGAGTCAGGTTTTATATGCTATTTTATGGGATTTGAGCATACTCATTTTCTCAATGTGCAGACAGGTTTTCAGGACTTTGAAATGTTTTTGTAATATACTTTAGTGATTTCCAGAAGTAGAAGAGAGGGAAAAATGCTGTATGATTTTTTTTTCCCTTTTAGGACATAGAGATTTTATGTACATTAATTTTCTTCCCTGCAGATACTCAGATACTTGTTTTAATCCATCTAGCAAAACACTTCTCGTGTCATCACAGAGAGTGACATTGGAAACTCCTATGGGGACTACACTTATCCAGTTGCTGGGCTTCCTGTAATGCTTACAACAAGATATGCCATAATATATACATCATCCTAATTTTGGGTGTGAAACAAATCCTTACTGTAAGGACAGTTATCCAAAATACATAGATTTCCCCTAACTCCTTCTCCTTTAAAATATTATTTTCTTCTTCTTTCCTAGCAAATATAAAAATGGTGGGCAAACCTGACTGGAAAAGACAGCAGGTCAAAATTAGGACCAGCTTACATAGGGAACATTTCTGCAGAATTTCTCTTCTTAGCTCTCTGTCTCTGAGCAGTTCTGAGCATTTTGCACTTAGCTATGCTTTTGTTCATGGTAAATATGGCTTACTTTTAAATTTTAATGTATTCAGCATTCTTAGTAAGAATATCCTATTATGGATATTCAGAGAAACATATATGTATATAGTTTCTAAATTAAAATGAAATCTTTATAAATAAATAATTTCCTTTGGTCAAACATTCTTTGAAGAGTGTTTTCTCTTATTTGTTCCCCTTTTAATTCCATAGTGTCAGATGACAGTTTCCATACTAAAGCATTGAAATATATTTTATTTAAATTTAAAATTTTTAAAATTTAAATAAAATGAATCTTGCTTGACTGTCCTGAAACTCAGTACAGTCTAGTTTTTTCCTGCATGGGAAAATTTACCTAAAATTTACCTAATTGAAGCTTAACTCCCAATTCAGTTATTCTGAGTTTGAGTCTTGAAGTTGTGAATGCAAATGATTGCTTTAAAATGTATAGAATCACATTTCCCATGTTCAATTGAAAAGCTTTTTTTTTTCTGTGAAACTTCTATCATTTATTTATGGAAAACAGCAAATGGGAAGAAGAGAATCACAAAAAGTTGAGTATCAATGTATTCTGAGGCTCTTGTGCAGAGTGTGCTAATCTTGAATAAATAGAGGTTTTCATATGTTAGGCTGGACCATGCTGATATTGGTCTAGTCCTACCATAAAGCTGATTTAGCATTTTCATTGCTTATCTGGGTATTTCCCAGAGTTTAGCTTCAAGTCTTCTACAAAAAAAAAAAAAAATCTTTCAAGGTAAGTTTAGAGTCTGGAGGTAAAGATTTAAAGGCAAAGTTTGTATTCAGTTAGGAATACAACATACCAAAGTGAGACATGGGAGATTCAGTGGAAATGAGGTGTACCATCCTTGCAACATGGCACAAAAATGAACACTTGAAATATGAATAAAGAAAGGAACTTGTGAACAGACTTGTGGTATATGAAATCTGTGTACATCTGCTAGGTGTTAATCAGATGAAACTGAATTCCTTAAGGTTTTATCCTGTCATCTGCATGTCACTCTCAAGGTGCTCTAGCTTTGCCTGTCATGTTGATATCTTAGAAGTCATAGTTTGGGTTTTAGCAGGTCAGTACTGAGGAGGCTTTTTCCCCACAAGAGGGATATCCCAAAATCTTGTCATGCAGCATTTGCATCTGTCTAGAGCCTGGCTTCATGGGAATCCTTGAGAGTTTAGTGTGCAACACTAATCAGAGAGCCCAGAGGTGAGCAGAATATCTAAAGTAAATTAGACTGATTAAATGCCACAAGCAGTTATACACTTCACCTCTTAACTCCTGTTTCAATGGCAGCTTAAGACCTTAAATAAGACCTACTAGTAAAAATATTCCCTCAATTCTCTTACATCTAGATAAATCTGATGGATTGAGTAGAACTAAAGATTTTTCGTGGAGGTGACTGAGAGAAAGCTTCACATCCAAGGTTTTCAGATCTCAACACTGAAGTTTAGCTTCTGTTTTGAATAATTCCCACCCCCTCTTCTCCCAACAAACAACCCAACAAAAACAAACCAAACCAATCCCAAACCTGTGGTCTAATAATCAATAACAATACAAACCTCTGCTAATTAATGGATGTGTTTCAATGCTCCATATATCCTTGCTGCCTTGTATTCTTAGAGCTGATGTGAGTAGAGATGACTATGATTATTTACTAAGACTATGATTTATAGTGAGGTTGAAATGGATTAAATATGTTCATGTATAGTAGCAAACTTAGTATGTTCTCTAGAGTTCAGTATAATTTCATAAACAAGGGCAGATACCAGTGCAAGTAAAATCTAACCAGATTATAAGATTTAGTTTAATTGCTTCAGTGCTCCTATGGATGGTATATGTCTGTGCTCCATTGAAATTATTCACAGTCTCACATATCAACATTTCTGGGACTAGAAGAACACAATGAATTCAATGCACTAATGGAAGGCATTAAGCATTTTAATACAAATGCTATAACATAAGACTATTGATTGCTAGTCTGATAACTGTACTATTCAAACCCAAGAGACATTCTACACCTGTTGATCTTGAGACAATGAGGCCAAAAGAGAACAACTCCAGTGTGTGCAAACTGGATGCAATAGAGAGCTGTGCTGCTCAGCAGCAAGGCAAGTATCACATAAGACACAATACCCTGACACTCTAGTTTCAGCTGTGAAAGGAAATATGACAAAGCATTATGGTGTGCCCACAGACTTGAAACTGGATGGAAAAAAAGTCACAGTGAAAGCCATAACTATAAACTTGATATAACCGCTGTAAAGGGAATACTGCCAGTAGAAGTAGATTCTGGATAACTGAGCTAACATTTTTTTCATCTAGTGCTTCCCCTTCAGAATCTTTTTTTTTAAAAAACAAAATATAATATATAAATAAATATATGTACTTCAGCATTTGTAAAGTCTAATGTTTCTGAAATGTACTGTATTGGTCAAAAAACTACTTTCTTAGTAGTTTCTTTTTACAGAAATGTTTTGTAAAGTTTATTTTAGTTACATAAAATGAAATTTTTAATTTACATTTGTTTTAATAGTAGGAAATTCCAGGTAGTATTTATTTTTCTCTTTTATATGATGAATGTGACAGTCAGAGAGTCACAGTCACAGGTACAGTCTTTAGAATTTGAACACAATCCACCTTTTTTTCATGATAAAAAAGTGAAATTAAAAATAAGATTCTCCTTGGAATTTATGTGGATCATTGGTTATAAAAATAGGAGTGAATTTTTTGCTTTGCAAAGCAGTTTGAAGAATAGGTATACAAGCACCATGAAGAATACAGATAGAATTATAGGTGCTTTCAGCACACAGAGATGCTTCAGGGTACTGTTTGATAGTATCGATTAGTAAATCTACTGCTTTTCATTTCTGATTAGCTGTGGCACCCCTCGCCTTGTCTAAGGGGACAGTGAGTGGTCAGTGACGCAAAAGTCCTGCCTAGAGGAGTGGCCACAATAGCCAGAGTCTGTAAAGAGAAACACACCAGGTCTCCATCTTGCCCTGGCCTGGTCTCCTCAAAGCTCTCAGTGTGTGACTCTTTAGTCTTTCTTTCTTTAATCCCTCTTCCCTTATTCTTTTCTTTCTTTTGTGGGCAACCTAAACAACTCAAGTGGAATGGAGTTTGTGTTTGCTGAGAGTAACAAAAGCTCCTTACTTTATCAATGCTTGTTAGTCCTGGTAATCTGATGTAATGCTTTTGTGAAGTTGTGTGTTTGTTTTTGTAAAACCTTCTTTGCCAAAATGCCTATTTTCTCACTAAATTAAACAAAATCTCCTAGAGAAAAATGTGCTATTTTATTCTGGATGTGAATTTGAGGTATCAAAGAATCACAAGGCTTTGCAAGACTGTGTAGGCAAAAGCTTTTGAAGCCTAAAAGTAAAATGTACACCCAGTAAATCTTGGGGCTTATGGACCCAAGATTTCTCTGTACCTATAGACAATAGAAAGAGCTTTCAAAATCAGATAGCATAATTCAGAAATCTTTACATTGTTAGAATTACTTTTACAAAAATTTCAACTTCTGTAAACAAGTAGATAAAACAAAGTGAGAGTGGACTTTGCTATATGTTTATCAAGAGTTAGTTAAATTTTCAGTTTTGGTAAAAACATGCAGAAATCATATTCAGTTATATTTTTTTTACTCGAGAAGCTATTTGTTTGAAACGAAGGTTGAGAGTGGATCACCATGATTCTATTGTCCTAATTCAGTGCATGTTTTCAGTAAATTCCATTATCTGCATCATTGGTACATCTGCTCAGTTTTCTTCCTTCCCCTTTCTCCCTTCTTTCCGTGCCCCTGACAGTCAGCACAGTATTGAGAGCCTTCCTTCTGTGCCACTTAACTGCTTGCCTTTTCTCATGTTTCTTCATTCATTTTTCTTCACAGCTTGACAGCCTGGAATCACACTTCTTTGTCTACCTGAATTCTACACTTTCACTCAGTGTTCATTGATTTTCCTACATTCATTCTCATGCATTGCCTGTGAGCTAAGCATTCATAATTTTATCCTGTATGTCATCTTGCCTTCACATCCTTTCATCTGTGATCTCCTTCTTTTTCTACACATTATGATTTAAATCACTCTGTTAACATGTCCACCACCTGTTGGCAATAGCCTGCAAAGCAAGAAGGCTGACCACATTCCTCTTTTATAATTTCAACCTGCTTTGGAGTCCAGACTTGACTGAGAATTTGTTGTCCATCCAAACCATAACACCCCCTAGCTGAGGTTGGAGGAATGAGCAAGAGTTGCACCAGTGGCCTTTCTATTACAGCTACTTTCAGCTGTAAACAAGACTCCGCACACAGAGGGTTGTGAAGCAACTGTCTCCCTGACATTCTAAACTAGTGGCCTGGAGGAGTCTGAACTCCAAGGACTGGACTGCTGTTTTAGGTTTTAACTTGTGGGGAGAGTTTTATCCCAAGTATTTCTTCAAAGATAGAGATTTGATAGGTTTTCTGGATCAGACCCTGGACTTGGAACTTTCTGTGGTATTTGGAACAGAGTGCAGTAACAGCCAGCCACGTTGAGTGGGTTTGAAAAGCTTACTTGTTTCCTTGGTGGATATTCAAATAGAATTTTGTTGTTGCTGAATATTAATAATTAAATCCTTAAAATCTGGCTTGTAGTTAATAAGTGAAAATATGAGAAGCCTGTAAGCACAGTTTTCAGGTAAGTTTACTCCTTGCTTGATATATTCAAATCACAAAGTTTCAGAACAACAAAAGTAAAGAAATTATGGAAAACTTTGTGGCACTAAATAGCTCCTCTAAAAACTACTCTGAGGTCTGCACAGAGATTAAGCAATAAAACCCATGGAGAAAGAGGAGAAGTACAAGAAAACTATTTCTTTATACTATGTTCAGTCCCACTATAGGGAGCTTTTGTAGTTGAACTAGTGATGGCTTTATTTCTTTCATTACACCAGACATCAAGAGCACCTTTGCTTTCTTTCTATAGAAAGGTATAAGAGACCACATAGTGAATCACCCATCAATCTCTCTCTTGGGGTCTCCCATGTAGCTGCCATGTGGGAAGGTCTCTTCAGCTGTGGCAGGGTAGTCACCAGCAATTATCTTGCCTGAGCAAGGATTGCAGCTGCTGTCAATTCCTTCCCTGTATGGCCTTTTAATCCAACGTTGTGTGTGACTCTCAAAAACAGTGTATTGTGAAAAGTAAGAGGAGAGTTTACTTTTTACACTGTTCTGTAAGAAAAAGACAAGAGTAGATAATGTTGAGTGGTGAAAGTGAGATGAGCATGATTATCCACTGATATTACATCAAACAGGAATGATACTAACATAAGTGCCTTTTGAGAATGACTGAAGAATTTTGCATTTGCAGGGAGATGAAAATGTTTTGTTTGTTCAACTATGGCTGCTGAATAGGTAATACAGTTCTTGGCTTGGCTGCACTTCGGTAGTTGAAGCATCACAGCCCTTGTTTATGTTTACTTATAATACTTGATGAAGTAAGCCAGGAAGTGAATCTCTCTCAGAAACTCTGTTTTTCACATCCCAATCTATAATCCTTGGCCTCAAGTAAAACCACTTCAGACAACTCAGTAAAACCAAAGCAGGCTCTATTAATCAAACTTCAGGAGCAGACTGCCTGCATATGACTAATTGCTTAAGTTGTACTCTGACCTGTACAGCTCACAAAAAGGTATTGGCATTTGCTTTGGTTTTTTTTAACATTTTCAGTCCTTTGGGGAATTGATACTGGGAAGCAAAAAATGTCAGGGATCAGTTTATTACATCTTTTAAAGACCATCAATCCTCTTTGCTCCAAAATTAAACTTGACATTCACATAAAGCAGTTAATGTGATGTTTGTGGGTGGAACAATTTAGACCCCACTATACTGACTTCTCTCTGTTTCACTTTTCCTGGCAGAGATAAGCACCACTCATTTATTCATCTTAATTACTAGACACTGCCACAAGGTCTTGATTTGTCTAGATTGAAGATTACTACACAGTTTTATAGAATCATTTAGGTTGGTAAAGACCTTTAAGATCATTGAGTCCAATCATTAGCCTAGCAGAGCCAAGTCACTAAACCATGTCCCCCAGTGCTGTACCTACAGGTCACTTCCACCTCCTTTCAGGTAGGTGTAGAGAACAATAACATCTCCACTGAGCCTTCTTTTCTCTAGACTAAACAGCCTCAGTTGTTCTTCATCAGACATGTGTTCCAGACCAGCCTTATTGCCCTTCTCTGGTCACACTTTAACTCCTCTATGTCTTTCATGTAGGGAGAGTCCCAAAAGTGAATACGGTATTTGAGAAAGAAATATTATAAGAATTAAGGCTTTTCTTTGTCAGACAGGAAGAAGACAGTGAATGACAATAGTGCTGAGCATTTTTGGCAAGCAGATGGGAACAGCTTAGATAAATGTAAAACTTAAGTAGTTAAGTTCACAAACAAAAAGCTGGTTTTCTTCTTTATAAATATGACTTACAGATCTGCTTTTGGCTATAAAGAATGGTCCCAAGTGGTTTAACTTCAGACGTAGTATTATGGTTTGGGATGTGAGAAACTGCGTGTGGATTGTTGTCACTGTGTTTAGATAACACAGAAATACCTTTACATGCTTAATATTACTGAGTGGGAAAGAGGGAGTCTGTCCAGGTCAAAGCAGTGTGTGCAGTTGGGTACGTGGGACAATATTTGATAGTAATTTGAAGGAAGAAGAGACATTTTACTGTTATTAAATTGTGAAATTTCATTTAATGATTGTGAAACTCGTGGGCAATAGACTGTTTCTGTTTTTACAAAACTTTTGTGTTGTGCGTGCAGTAAGGAATGTTTTGTTTGGGTTATTTTCCTGCATACAGATACTGTAAAAGAGTCTATTGAAGTTTCTACAGTGTCACAGGACTCCTTTTTTTCCCCACAGAGTAACAATCTGATGAACTGCTGTCCCCAGAGTCCATTTAATGTAGAAATGCAGATTTTGTCAAATGCTTGACCAGATGGATGGAAGTGGTATACCTATGTCTGCAAGTAGAATCAAGTAGTCTGTGCTTCTCATTATCATCAGAGAGGCCAAACTAAGCAGCTCTATATATTCACATTGGGTTTTTTTGTATATTACTATTTGTTTTGTGAATTTCTGCAGTGAAAGACAGTTTGACTTGTGAAATAGAGAAAGTGAAAGAAAGAGAATATGAAGAAATCAAATTACAAATTGGGAGCTGAAGGCTGAAATTTGTATTCAAGACTGAAACTTATAACTCAGTCTCTTTATTTATTCTCTGATATAGTTTACTGGACTAGAGAGTATAAAATGAATCACAATGTGACAATAATAAAATATATGTTACCTAAGGTGGAGAATACCTGAATCTCAGTGTAGAATAAACTATGTCCTGTTTAGACGTTTTGATAATCACAATCTTCTTTTTACTACAGTCCAAGTGAGTCTGTATCACATTCAGCTTGTTTCTTCCCTCAGATTTGGTGAAAAACAATTTGTATTAAAAAAGATAATTGTTAAAAGAACATCCCAGTCATTTTGGTTACTTGATTGAACTATTACATTTTGATGTGCAGTGGTAACTGGATTATTTTGGGATCCAGAGGTTGACATTCAAGATAGGGAAATAGATATTATTTTAAGAAATGTTATCTTAAGGCCCAGCATCACAAAGGAAGTCTATGACAGATCTGTGTTTGAATATTAGTTCGTGTTTTTGTCTCAGCATATTGTCACATGGCTAAAAATTTCATAGTAAATGAAAACTATGATATACCATATACCATGGCTGCAAAATTATGAAAGAACTTTCACTGAAAGAGCAGATCAATGAAAAGGCTTGTTTTTAAGGGAATAAAGTTTCCTTTATTAATTCATCTATATGAGTAGGTTGTATATCAATCTATAAATGTAATAAAGTAGCATATATGACACTGTTGACATATTGAAAATGCCTTTGCCTACGTCACAGTTGTAATTTTGTCTAGGGGAATGCAGATAGTGATGTGGTCAATGGTTTGGTGTTGATACATGAATATTTGCAAAGAATTGTCATGTATGTAAATTATATGTGTGGTAATTTTGCTATTGTAATTAATCTCCTTTTTTAGATATAATTGTTTTTAATCCTAAAGCTGAACACATGCATGAATCCATACGCACAAGATAACCAAACCATACTGCTTCTTTTAGGATTAGGAAAATTTTTATTGACTGAACTAGGAAGAAAATCTCAGGACTTATAATCATTTAACTTTGGACATATTCTATGAAAGTGTATAAATAAAATTGTAATGTTGCAGAACTGCTTTGAACACAAAGAGTATGTAATTTTATTTCAGACCATTTAGGAAAAAAATAGATGAAATCCTGTATTTATTCTGTTTTTTCTTGTAATGAGATTTTTGGCTGCATCTGATGGGTTATAGTGTTTTGCTTCACAGAGTTTAAGTGGAAGCTTCTTGACAACTCTATTTTTCTGTGGGGATTTATGTTGTCCTTCTGTTTATAACCCTTTTATTAATGTATTTTTAGTTCCATTACTTAATCATGGAATTCTCAGATCTGTTAGGAATCAGATGGTCTAGTAGCATCACTTTTATTAACTATAGCACCATTTTTGACTCCTGAAATTTTGAAGAAGTGGAGTCTTACTACTTCAAAATGTATTTAGAGTAAAATTTCATGGCATGGGTGAGGTACCAGCTAAGTCTGGACGCATCTAATCTCCATTAGGGCTTCAGTTTTTACTTTGTTTTTCTGTTGAAAAAAAGTTCACATGATGTGTCCTTTTCTTCCTGTACCTGCATGTTCCCTGCATGAACAAATATGGATATTTGAGAAGCAGAAGGCAATTCATTTTCTGAAGGAAAGGGTTCATTGGAAACTCTGCTTTTATTTGACATGGGAGAATTCACATGCTTTTTGTGTGTGTGGGAATCTGCAACATTTCCTCATATGGAATCTTTGATCTATAATGAGGGATGAGGTCACACTACATGCTGTTAAAAAATAATTAAAAATATTTGTTTAAAGACCACCTTCATTTACTCTGATGTTCACACAACTATTGTTCCCTCACAGCTCCTCAGACATGTGAGGTTGTGCTAGAAATGTTCTTTCAGCCTTCCTGTCCATCACTGTGTTTATTTTAATGCTTACATTGAAGCCTCATTGCTTAGTCAGTCTGCTTAGAGAGCCTTGGTGTGGTGGTCACCCCAGCTCACACTTTCAGAATTCATGAAAATACGGTAGCATATTTCCAAGTTCAAAAGCTTGGGGTTTGCTCTGGCAGCCTGGCTGCTAAAGTGGCCAGCTAGAACAGTGGAGTATCAAGTTTTTTGCCGCTTGAAGGCACACTCAAATGTAATTTGTGACAATTTTTAAGCTGTTTGCTAGGAGGTTAAGAATTTGGATTTGATAGACTGTAGCTCTTATGTTCTGGTCTCTCCTACTTTGCAGTTCTAAAGTAAACTTGAGTTCTGAATGGTGTCACACCTGTGCTATGAGGAAACTCATCTCGTGATCTGAATGTTATCATTAACTCCAGGACAAGCCAAAACCAAATCCTTGGATCCTATTTCTCCCAGTTCTCAGAGTAAAGGGAACATTCATGTCCAGATGATATGACCCAGGCTTGCATCTAATTTCAGCCTTTCAAAATACTTGCATTCCTACTAATTATAGAAGCCTAAATCACTCGAGGGCTTCTTTATAGGAGGAAGAAATAAAGGAGCAAAGCTTGTTAAGGGGCTTCTGCTCTTCACAGTGCATGGGGCTGGCATGTGATATGGCACAGACCACTGAAGTCCTTGGGAAGAAATAAAGGCTGTGCTGTGTTTAAGTGTATTTTTCCTTGAAGTGAGAGACTGTTTGAAGTTAGCATTGTCATTTTTTATAAAACAGCTGTTTCAAGCAGGTGTTACTTCCAAGGCAACAAACGTGTGTTTGCCTGGGTAACTTTTGCCTTTTCCTTAACACTGCAGCTGCAGATGTCAAAGTTAAGTGCAACTGAAGAAAGCACATATCAAATCCAGAGAAATTACAGGAAACATTGCTCTTTTTCTTAGAATATTCTCCAGAAAGAAGAAAAGAATACAGCAAAAAAAAATTAGCACAAATATGTAATGGTCATACATTCCTGCTTCTTTTGCCCTTTAACACTATATTTAGAATGTTTGTTTGATATGACCATATGTCTCTTTTAAAAACAGTGTCTGTATCCGCTCAGAGGAAAGGCCTTCTCTGGTGGGAGATGATCTGTTGAAACAGATTTTTCATCTCACTTCGTTTCCTCTTAAATTAATGTTTTTACTGTAGGCTCAGACTTGTTTGCATCTGAAGATAATTAAAGATTAGTCATGGTCTTAAATGAAAATAGGACTGAATTTCCAACAGTAGGCCATTGAAAGAGAATCTGAATTGAATGTGCTATAACCACTACAGAACACACATTATTATTAGGTCCCTGTGTTTTTTAATTTCTACCTTTTTAGTTCTTGAATCTTGTGATGAGTATATTCCAACTATTTATTTTTCCTGTGAACGTCCTTCAAATATTTTCTTTTGAGAGTTATATGTTCCTATAAAATAAATTTAGAAGTTAGAGAATTTAAAAGTCTTCACAGATGGTAGTACATTTTTTGTATTCACAGGAACAAAATGTTTTATTATAGAAAAATTCTTATGAAAGAGATTAATCCCTTTGTGGATTAGGTCATGTGAACAGACAGCACAGAAAGAAATCCAACCAATCCAAACAGATTGTCTTTTCTTTCACACAAACTTGTTGTTACAGAACAAGTCAGCTAGAATCAAATAGATACTGAATCTTATTTAGCTTGTTCTAAACAGTGGAATTCTTAAAATCCAAAGACATCATTCTTCATAGGTTAGTGCAAACCATAGTGTTTGAGATGAATGACAAGTCAAAAAATTTGTCGTCCTATAAACTCAGGGAAGTGGCATGGGCATTAAGCTTCCCAAAACATTTTGTAGCCTTTATTTCACACTTTGAGAATTTTTTTGTACCTAGCTGTATTTTTTTACAATTTTTTTCTTTGGGTTGGAGATTACAATTAAGATATTTGAGGATGAATGTTCTTAAAAAGTAAGCATTTTATTTACTTAATCATTACTAGTGTTTTGACATCTGTTTAGCAGCTGTTCTAATCAGTGGTAGTAGAGATAAACTTGTATTGCAAAAACTGCAGGAATGAAGGTGTTCTGATAAAGCACCTTTGTAAGAACTGAGAGGGCAAATACACATCCAAGGTTTTTGTGGGTTAGCAAAGAATTTTGCTAACTTTTAAGTTTTATGAATTAAAAATAATTTTTGAATGAAAATACAATTCAAGTCTCATAAGAAGTACTTGTCTATATAAGCGTATTATGTCTACTAAATTTTGTGTAGTTTTTCTATACCAAGAAGAACTCATGCTCATTTTTGTCAGCAACATAAACTGATGGTCTGTTTAGTAGATAAGTATTACAAACGTTGTCTATTTTAATTCAAGTACTGAAAAACATGAAAATAACTTTGTGATTGGGTTGCAAGACTAACCCTTTCTTCTCAGGAACTCCCTCTAAGAGTAGCAGAGAGTAATATGATGAGGACTCTGCAATTTTGACCACAACTGCTACAAGGATAAGAAGGTGGTGGTGCTGGATCCTCTTTGGAAAACCTTTGAGGATGTTTTGAGCAGGTGGAGGGAACAGAGATACTGTTAAACCAGTGGTAGGTGATCAGAATATTCTGGAAAGTTTCAGCTGTGCATCTGGACTAAGTAATTTATAAAGTTTTAGTAACAGAAAGAAAAATGTTCATGATATTTTACTTTAGAAAGAACATTTATAAACTAAGGAAGCTCTTCAAAAACAGGAGCTGTGAATAGTGGCCTTTGTATAGTGACCTATCAAATGGCCAACTTACTGAAATATCTTATATTGCTCTATGTAGTGTCTATTATAACATGCACTGGAAAAACAAGATCTAAAATTTCAGAACTAATCTCTTTAATTTCTTCTTACGGGATGAAGCATTATTTTAGAAGTAGTAGAATGGAAAGAAAAAAATAAAAACCATGTCTCTGAGGTTTCCTAATCCTTACAATTTGAAGCATCTGTTTTTGAAACCTACTTTGGTGCAAAGTTTTACTGTAGCTTTAAACAAATGTTATTCTGTCATCATTATCATTTATTCCTGGTGCTATCAAGATGCTTCTCTTGAAAGACGAAAATGTCTATTTTGTCTATTTTGTTACGGTGCAAATTTTGTTTAACAGTTACTGTTTGTATTTAAAATTTTTCCCAGAACACATGGCTTCTTGCCATATTGGCTTTGGTTCCTCAGTGAATCACTCATAAAGGAAATCCAACGTGTGAAGTAATGATTTGATATTCCCTGTTTACTGTTTTCTTTTCTTTTTTTTTTTTTTCAAAAATTGTCTCCCAAATTACAATGATACTTTTACTGAAAAAAATACCCCAAACAAACCAACAGTAATTCACCCACTTAAACCAAACATTAAGTTTAACCTTCTTTTGTAATAGAAAAAACATATCAGGATGCTTGTCTGTGCTTCAGATAGATGAAAATTGGATGTTTATAACTGGGACATATTCTGGGGGAGATAATGAAGCTGTGGAAAATGGTAGAATTTTTTTTACTGGTAGTAAAGATAAAGTATTGACAGCATTTCAGGCTGTTTGCTGGTAAAGTTGGTAATAACATATAGGTACAAATTCAGGATTTCTTTCAGGCCTTGCTGAGGCATCTCAGTTCTATTAACTGTGAGATTAACTCAGTTGGTTAGAACATGGTAACATATAACGCTAAGGTTGCGAGTTGACACAATATTCTGTGAATGCATTTTTCCTCTGTTTGGTAAAAAATTGTTTTGCCTGGGGCACTGCAAATCATTTTTATTTAATGCCTTGACTCAAAGCATCTACAGATCTAAAAACACATTGTAAGAGTGTAACACTCCTCTGTTCAATTACAAAGGGGTTAAATTTTCTTAGAGGTTTCTATACAAATTTTGTATTTCTGTCGGAAATCACTTAAAAGTGGCTAAGCAATAATATTTGAAACAATCTTACTTTGCCTGTCCTTGGAGCCTTAACAGAACAGTTTGGCTACGTCCTCACAAATTTCCTGTGTACTGGCATGAAGGCTCTGGCCTTGGCTGAGGCAAAGGTCTTAGAATAGTTTTTGCTGTCAGATGTAGTGGGTTTTTAGCAGCCAAATGGGATAAATGTGATAACTGGGAGCAGTGCTAGCCATTCTGGGCTGAGAATGCCCAACATTGAATACACAGTTTAAGGGAGTAACAGAAAATCATGAGTATAAGTAGAGAGAAAGAATACATGGAAACTAGAAGCTCAGTCTCTCCAGATTGTTTTCTCCATTTATAGCTCTTCAGACAGGAATATAATATTACAGTGCAGTTAGATACAGCCATGAGTACTGGCAATGTTGGCTTGGAACAGATATAAGCCAGCACATATGTTTGCATGTACTCACTCAATTATATACATGTATTTATTTTTACTTAGAAGTTCTTCCATGCACAAGTTAACTTCATATGTAGTTAAGAATAAACTTTTCAAAGTACACTTTTCTTCTTTTCCATAGCTAGGATACTAACTGCAGTAGAGGGACAGTTTTGAAGAGCCTTTCAGTGACTCCTCTGTGCTGCTGCTTTGTTATACCTTTTACTTATGTTGACTAAACAGTCATCTCCAAGTCCCTGAAACATAAATGACTGTAAAATACACATGTGTATGTGGGCATGCACACACAGGTTGTAGAAGCCCAGAAGATAAGGGTGTATATCTCAGACACCAATAGCAAGAGAACTGTGAATAGCAAGGATTGTTGGTAATAGCATACTATGAGAAAGAACAGGATGTGACTGGAGAAGGGGTCATATGCAGGTAGGGCAGCACTTTTCTGGGACAAACATCTTAACCATTTAGACTTAATAGTTTGCAACTCGCTCAGTTGTAAGTTGCTTGAACAGAATAGTTTAAACTATTGTAGCTTAACCTGAGTAAGTTCTACCATTTAAATTCATGACCCATATCTTTTAACATTCATAAAATGATATAAACTAAATATTCACAAAACTTTCTGAGGAATGCATGGTACTCTTCTGTTTCTGATAAATTAAATAATATCAGTTGTCTGTTTCTTCATAGTTTTCAAATATACTTCTAAGACTTATAGTCCTTAAATACTACTGCTGGTGCTACTGCTGCTACTACTACTACCACTACTACTACTACTACTACAAGTACTGCAAGGTATACATATTTGTTTTTGAAATATGAATTCTGTCATAGGTGATTATGTTCTTTTCTTAGTAGCATTTCAATGTAAAAGAGAGGCTGGTGTATCTGAACAAATTTACCTGCCATGTTTCAAAATCAAGAAAGAACTGATGTAGTAGCTATTACCTGTCTATGATATACAACATCCCACAAATCTTAACACATTTTGTGTTTGTACATGTTGGCCTTCTGTGGATCTTTAGGTATCTGTTTTATGTGCACTTCTTTCTGGAATAAATCCAGCGCAGAGTTGAAGTGTTATAGATTTCATTCTAAATCACAGCAATAATTCATTTTATGTTCAGGTTCAAAGAATGATAGACTAATTAGAAACCAACCAACGTTTATGGTTTTGAATTTCACAATACCAACTCCTGCTATATGCTCCCCTTCAAAGAATTTTAATTTGTTACTATCTAAGGATTACATATCTCAACTCTACAAAAATTTGTTACCTTGGATTCAGCATACTAGAAATCTCTTTTTAGGTTTGTTTGGTAACTCTTCTGCTCATATGACAGCAAGCTTTTTAAAGAATGAAGGAGTAATATTGAAATTTCTCTCTCATAAAAAGTGTAATTAAACCTGGTCTAGAAGTTAGTTTGATTAAAACAAAAGGTCTAGGAAACACCCTGTCTTTAGCTGAAGAAATATTTCCTTCTGCTTGATATGTTCCAGAAGCTTATCTTTCCTTTGCCTCAAAAATGTCACACTATACTTCATTCTTTTATATGAGTGCACTGAAAGTCATGTTGGCTTAGGGAGTTCATAATTTCAGGAGGGAAAGGGAAGACCAAAGCCTGAGTTACATGGCAGTGCACACAAATGCTGTCACGTGCCTTGGTGCAGCCACCACTAAAGCTGCCGTTGTCACTATGAGTGCTGAGTTTGCCTCCTTTTAACAACTTCCTTCGGGGTTTTCTTGCAGAATGGGCCTTCAAGGCTATGGACATCACATATCAGTCTGAGAATGTGAAGGCACCAAAACTAACAAATCCAAACCCAGTAGTAAGATGACCATAGGTACGCTTGTGGATTTGTTATCAATTTATTGGTATGTACTGTAATGAGCAGTGCTGTGCTGAAAATAAACTACAGCTCATCAGTGGCTTGCATGTCTATCTTTCTGTGCTTTTGTCTGCTTTCTTATGATTGGAAATTTACCCATAATGATTCAGTGACTAATCAAGGAATTCAATACAATATTAGAAACATAAGTTCAATTCATTAATAGATATTTAAGAATATTAACCTCATTCCGGAGATTCATTTCAGTTTCTTTTAATCTCTGTTAGCATTGTCAAAAGTCTCACTCTTCCTTTCAGTTTGTGTTAATTTTGTCCTATTTTTGATACACCGTTTTGATTTGCTGAAGATTTAGCCATCTTCTGCAAATCGAAATGATTGTTTCTCAACTCTGTCCTTTATAGTGCATCTTTCATTGTTCATCCTGGGATCACTTTATGTGCCTCAGCCTGTGGTTTTCATTTTTCATAACTTCTTGTAGGTATACATAAACTTAACTAAAAAGGTTTCAGGGCCCTTGTCTGGAGTAGTACCTTATAAAATTGACTGAAACACCCCATCTGCCATTGTTGGAAAAATACACTGTATTTGAAAACAAATTTGACCATGAGCTTAGATATGATGGGTGCAAGTAGAACTAAGGTTTTGCAGATTTCATTAAAATTCTTCATTGTCCTGCTATAGATCACATTGCTCTGCTGAAAGCCAACTCTTCCAAGGGTGTGAGCACAGTGGAAGGAGCAAAACAAGCCAAATAGAAAACAGCTTAAGCTTTAGACAGCCAGAGCTACTCAAAAGCCGTGGCATTTTCTGGGTTAAAATTGCACCAGACCTTTTACAACTTCTTTCCTTTTTACAAAGGTGCTCACAGGTCTTTGTTTTCTGCCAGTTTCTACTAAGTGGAAGCACCTTTAGAGTGTCTCCTTGGGCCTTACTGCATGGAGGGTAGAACTGTAAGCCATATATACAGGCTTCACAGAATGTTTCCATAGTTTCTTCTTTCCTCCCAAAGGGAAACTGCACCTGGTGATCAAAGTCCATAGAAGTTTATACTCACCGAAGACAATGTCTCACTCTATTCTCTCTATCTTCTTCCATGGTTAAGCCTTAGTTAAGGGTAACTCATAACTTTTAGTAGATCTAAAATTGAATGCAAGGAGCCCTTCAGTAGCTCGTATCTTTTTCTCTTCTATATAAAGGATGATGAAAAAAAGCTGACTGCTCAGCACTTCTTCCTAGCTATATTTTCTCAAGCCCTTTTAATGCGTAATCAGCCTTTAGTCTATTTTACTTATCCCTGAGGCTGCTTTACCTAAGCTCTCAGCTTTGTTGGATGGTATTGTTACCATACATATGGTGAGGGTCAACAGTGCTTGCAATGTTTCCTTTGCAATGCATGAAAAAGACGTAATTGTTCATGTTTCAATAGGCTTTCTGAAGAGACATTCCTATTAAACAACTTTTAAAAAATTGGCTGGAGGCAATGGTAGAAACAATAACAACACAGAACAACAAAGGTTAAAGAAGGTTTAAGATCTACACACTAACAAATGTTTAGTTCATTTAATACAGTTTTAGGCTCAGGAGAGGAAACAAAATCTGCTGTTCTACTGAGCAAGCATTTTTGGTTTTCACTAACTCCTGTCTATACAACAAATTAAGACAGTCTTGCCTGCACATGGATATGTACACAGGAAGAGTGTTGTAGTTTGGGATTC